>CM053785.1:136583610-137186110 GCA_028749045.1 Cupressus sempervirens | reverse complement strand
GATTCCTGGACTTATGGAGATTGGTGCTTTATGGTTATGATATCCTATTTGGGACTTGAGACTATCTCCTCAGCACAGTGGGAGTGGACCACTTAGGTTCCACGCGGTCGGGTGGTAGTGTTTTATCACTCTTATCATTTGAGATCCATTGAGACACCGTGGCTGGAGTATTCTTGGTTGGTATTTATCTTCATTATGTTCTCGGATCATTATGATAGATGATATACCTTATGGTGGATGTATTTACTGGTATGTTTCTTTTATTGATGATTTGCATATGTTAGATGATGTTATCTTATGCTTTACTTTGCATGTTAGTAGGATGTTTTAGGAGTGACATTCCTACTATGTTATAGCCGATGATCTCTTCGGTGCTTTGGAATGTTACGCACGGAGGGATGGCTAGGATCCATGATGGTCTAATGATGCTATTAACGGTTGGGAGGAACCATGCACTTAATTAGTTATGGTTGTGATGTATGGTTATCTTTTATGATGGATGTTTACATCTTTATGATGATGATGTATCATGCATGGTTTATGGTTTTATTATGTTATTACATCATGGGTTAATATTGGATGAAGATGTACTTTATTTACATGGATGTTTATTCTTTTAAGCTTTTCATACCCTGTGATATGTACAGTGGATGATTGAGAAATTTAAAATGTACACTTGTATATTGTTTAGGAACATTGGATGCATCATTTTTATTTCATAAGGATGTGATGTTAGATGGATAGTTATGATTAGAAGTAATCCAACGTTAAGGGATCTTTAAGAATGTAATCTGTTATGTTATGTTATGTTATTTTCAGTTGGATGTTACTATTGCTTGTGCAAGTGTTGTGTATAGTTTTACTTTCATGTTTTTTTAAAAAAATTGTTTGGTAAACTTAGTATAATTCTTTGGATCTCTTGGCGGGGCATTACACGCACAATCATAACAATAGAATAAAACCATTTGCTCCATTATTATTCATGAACATGCATTCACAAAAATAACACACTCTGGTAAAAATAACTACACTCAGAATGAGAGCACCAATAACATATATTGTTGCATCACAATAATAACCTAGAGTACATATTACATCCATGTATTTATATGAAATCATCTCCTCCCTTTATGTTAGGAGAGAGAGTTCTCAAAATGTAACTCATTCTAAAAACTAATAAAACAAATCTAATAATATACAAACTGACTCTCTAAATGGTGCTAAGTAGGTCTCCACCCTTGTTTATGTCAATTAATGGGTGCATCAGCCTTTACATGACTTAAAACCATAAAAGAAGAAGTAAATAAGAATAAAGAAGTTGTAAGATGATTTGGGAGTCTCTGGAAACTCTAAAAATGGAAGCTCAACCTTCTCTAAGTGTTTTTGGGAGTTGAACTACCATCAGAATATGTTTCCGGTGCATATAATTCTCTAAATTAGGAATAAGTAGTTAATTATCAGTGCACTTCTTCTTCTTGAAAACTATTGGTGCACCTTTATGAATTGAGTACCTATGCACTTGTGCACCTTGAGGACAAGTTCCAAAAATATAACATTTTCCCAAGTGTCAAATCTAAATTTCTAGCATCTGGGTTTTCTTCTTCTTTATACCAAAATGATTGTTGGATGTTTGCTCTTGAATTTCTCTATTATCTCCATCACTTGGGAATATTTTAGCAAATACAAAGCTCCATATTTATCCTTTACTAATTGTCAATAGATGCTAACTTCTATTCGGGTTGCCACAGAACCCTCAAGTTTAGTGTCCTACTCAAACAATACCTCTTCACTCTTGAATGCTTGCCTGATATCTTCATTTGATGAAGCATCTTTGAAGGTTTCTTAGAATTGTTAGACTATTGATTGCACTATATTGAGTTTAGTCTTTGACTCATCTTCAAAAATCTCAAGGTAAGAAGTGTTGTACTACCTTTTTGCTTCCAAAATTTTCTCTTGATTTTGGTCTCTTATTTTATGAATATTTGCATGTAGACCCTTCATGACTTTATTTATGGTAGATATCTTCTCTATCTAGTTGTCCAACTTATCAAACTCCTCAGCAGTGAATATGTCAATGAGTGTACGATACCTTTGGCCTTTCATTGATTAGAGTGCATGTAGGTCTTTAGCCCAGGTATGTACCTCATCCATCAATCCAAAATCTTGGTTCACTATGGATACCATCTTATTTTTTCTCGACTAAATATGGTGCAACAATTTCAAGTTCTCTTGTTGTACACCTTTCTCCTCAAAATTGTCAGACCATTGTTGACATGCCTCAAAAAATGGGTCTAATTCTACATTCCCCTTTTCTTTCCTCTCTAATGCCACAACAAGAGTGATCTTTGGATTATCTAGGTCTATAGGGACCACAACTTCATGCAAATAGCCTCTTAAAAGCTTGTTCTATTTTCACAGTGCAATCAAATCAGAGTCATCTTGGTCCATATGTCTAAACACCTCTTTCATCCCCATAGTGATCATCACTTTACCAGTGTCTACCCAACATGACCTTCTTTATTTGATAGTACTTAGGAGCCAATTTTTTGGTGTTAGCATGAGGAGGAGGAATAGCTATGTGCACAAGTAAGTCTTGATCTTGGTTATTCATTATGAAGGCTAGTGTTCATGCATCACCCATAGGTGGCTCAAGATTCTTGATGGTTTTGACTATTTATCCCTCCTTAGCAGTTAAATCTAGCTACTTCTTTTGCTAACACATAACCTCCCTCTTCAACCATGTCGGTGTAGTGCCCATTGGAGACATGTACTTGATTGAAGAGGTGGTTTCCACTATAGGCCCCTTTCCCTTATCAGTCCTTTTTGGAGTCTTTTCACATTGAGAAAGTTCACCAGTTGGAGTCTCTATATTTTCTTGGACTAAGGTCCTAGCCTCTCTATCATGAGGAGTTTGTTGAGGCTCTTTAGGTGTTTTTCCTTCCTCTGATACTTCATCAACTTGCAGTTGCTAGGGCTTGGCTTCCTCCTTTGCTTGTTCTTATGTTTTTGTATCCTAAGGAAGTGGTGTTATTGAGCCTTTATCCAGGAATGCTAAGTACTAAAATGGTGGTGGTGGAATTCTTAGAGGTCCTTGAGGTAGAGGCAACATTTGACTCCAGTCCTCTCCTAAGGATTCACTCTTGGGTGTATCTCTTATCTTTCTCCCACTATCTTAGTACCTACTGGCATGAAGTCAAAATCAAAGAGGTTGAAAATATCTATTTCTTGACCCTCTATATGAGTTATCCACTGGTCTTGCTCATCTTCTGATGTTGAAACTTGAATAGGTTCTTTTAGAGTAGATGGAGGTGTCACTGTTGAGCTTCTTCTCCTTTTCTCTTCTATTTCCCTAGCTACACATTTCCTTTGGCTCAAAGGGACATATTCAATTTGATCCCCTTCTTCTTCTGCTTCAACTTCTTAGATTGTTTTAGGGACTTGAGGAGAGAGTAATTTTATTCTTTAACTTTCTCCTCCTTGTTCTTGCCACCTATGATTCAATTATTTCTCTTTTGGGAGTTGAGCAGGAGGCTTCTTCCTCTTGTTTAGCTATCGGTGACACCCTATGGTCTTTCTCTTTCTCTTCCTTGACCGCTTCTGGTTGTGGTGGTGCTTGTGGCTCTTGGCTAGGCTCAAATTGTATAAGATTGCCTTTTCTTGTTGAGGTACTTGATATTAAGCCATATGCTTCTTTGCCTTTTTAGGAGCTCTCTTCCTTTTGATACCTCTGTCTACTTCAAAATAATCAACCTCCCACTCATGTTGATGCACCATTTTTGAGCTCATGGGAGATTGAGCCAGGAAGGTTGGTAATGTAACTTTTACACCTTTACCATTCACAGGGCATTCTATGGCTTGAAGAGGAATAGCCTGAGGAATTGGATCAAGTCTAAAAGGTTTCTTGATCAATTCTTTTTTAATTAAACTATGTGTCTGGCTTTTTGATTGATGTTTGTGTTTTCATCTCTTCTAATCTCCACATTCATTATAGGCCTATCATAAATCTTGTCCCTATTGTATAAAGGATCCAAGATGTCTTTTGTATCTTTCTCAACAACCTTTAATGTGATCTTAATTTTGAGCACTTTCTCTACCAAATATATAGTCATCCTACTATAATCCCTTATGCGGATATCATAATCATCTATTGCCTTCATCCAATGATATTCTAACACATCCTCACATATAAACTACTTCCCTTCCAGATGTTGTACCATCTTTATGTTTTCAAAGTAAGGGCAAGGGAATTTGTACTCTTTTAGTGGATATTGGTCTCACTCAAAATCAAAAGTGGCAATATCTTGCTTTTGCTTAACCTCAAAAGAACCAATTGTAATGGGCCATACCCACATCTTCTTATGCTATTTCCTCACTCTATCATATGAAGAAGTGATATGGCATGTAATTTCTAGAAGGATGAGCCTATTTGATAGATATCTTGTGAGTGTCTTTAGATTTTCAAGAGTTCCAGCCACCCCAAGATATGTGAATGTCTTGAATTGGATATAATATGTGCCAATCTCTATGATCCTAGCCACTTCTTCTACTGACATCCATTTAGCATAGTTACCCTCAATGAATCCGATGATTGCAAATATGAATCCATCATTTACTACCCTATATTCCACACTTTATAGTAGGAGATTCTTTTTCACCAGTTGTGGATAAATGACACAAGGCCAAGCATTAGGATCTTGCATGCTTCCCTTCTTATAAAGTCCAAGTTAGTCAGTAGTTCTAGCTACCTATAACTACACCAAATATGATGTCATCTAGAACCTTGAATTGACTCTGATGACTACCAATTGCTCATCTAAATTATCACTTAGATTAGTGGCCCAGTCGATTGGAATTCTTGTTGTCTTGATTTTTTCTATGAAATGGACCATTCCAAAATATCAAAGCTTAGATTACTAAATAAAACCTTGACAATGAAGTTCTCTCCAACTTTGCTCTACTTTTCTTATCTTCGCATATCAACTGTTTCTCTTCTATTCCACTCTTTGTGCTTTGTGAAATCATTCATACAATCATATACAATCAAAGGAAAATGTCCTTCCTTTATACAAAATCCATAATTAATTCCTTGAGTTAGCTATTACACCTTCTCAATTAATTATTATAGGACCACATTAAGAACACTTTACACTTAGCGATAACATTAATTAGTTGCCTTGTAACTTGAATAAATTTTTGTATATGTAATATTATGATGAGTGAGCTTAGCCACATCATCCCCAACATGTCTTCTGCATGCCTTTAACCTTGCTTCCTAGAGTAACAATTCTGCTAAGAGTTACAGGAAGTTTACTAGAACATGCTTTTGTAAACTCTATCTTAGAATAGTCTTCACCAAAACTTGCATAACTTGTTCTAGACTTAATATATTTTTCTTTTGAGATTAGTTTCATATGATAGACACTTAATAGTATCTCCCTTTAACCTCACCGGTGAAAGTACTCAACAATCTATCCATACCAACTTGATCTTTCTTCTGTTCTTCTTTTAGATACCACAAAAATTTGCTATGTTGACATCAATGACAAACACAATCACGAATGTAATATATTATCATGGTAATGATATAATCATGTTTCTACAATAATCCTCGTAGAAGTATCATCAACATTCATGCTTTCAACAATCTCCCCCTTTGGCATTGATGGCAAAATAGATGAAAAACATCTAGTTCCAAAAATACCAACTATAAAAGACTGCTAGCTTTTCTTTTCAAATCCTCTTCATCAATCATTCTCCCCTATTGATATAACTCAATGTAATTTATATCAAACTGATCTTCATGTTGTAAGCTATCCCTTTAATGTACTCAAACTATTTTTCATGCTATTATTTCTCCCCCATTGACATCAATGTCAAAGGTTTCAACAACCATCTATCTTTGCAACAATTGTCTTTGACTTTCTCAACTGTCCATAGAAACCATTCAAAAAAATCCATCAAGAGTCCTAGATGACTCTGTCCATCATAGATACTCCCCCATATAGGAAGCATCAACATTCAATCTAGAAAAGCAATAGTTCTTTGTAACATTGGACTGATGCACTCTCACATCATCTACTCTGATGTAGGAAGGGGCATAACCCCTAACATACCTTGCAAATACTCAGAATTCTCTTTAGGAAGAGGCTTGGTGAAAATATCTACAATCTTCTCTTTGGTGCTTACATACTCCAATCTGATTTCCTTTTCTGCCACCTTCTCTCTCAACATGTTATACTCGATAAATATGTGCTTAGTCTTAGAATGCAATACTAGATTTTTTGACATGTTTACTATAGTAGTGTTATTATAATGTATGACAACAGGTTCATTGAATTCTATCCTTATATCCTTCAGTATTTGCTTCATCCAAACAACTTGATTACAATTTTTTGCCACTACAACATATTCTATCTCTACTATAATCTATGAGATACAGTCTTGCCTCTTGCTTAACCAAGAAATCGATCTTCCTCCAAGAAAAAATGTTCCACCACTAGTGCTCTTTTTATCATCCATACTGCCCACCCAATCAACATCGATATAAACATATAAAGTGAAATCATTAGATTTTTCATACCACAATCTAAACTTTGGAGTTCCCTTCAGATATCTAAATATCCTTTTAACAGTTGCATAATGTGCTTCTCTGCGATCGACTTGAAATCTGGCAACAATTCCAACTACATTTTCTATATCCGACCTTGTGTGAGTTAGATATTGCAATCCTCCAAACATAGATTTGTACTTCTTCTACTCAATAGTGGGTGTCTCATCCTTTGTAGATAAATTGTGTCCAATTACCATAGGTGTTCCAACTAGTTTACATGTTTCCAAACCAAACCTTTTCAATAGATCTCTCAAATACTTAGTTTGAGAAATAAAGATTCCTTCTTTATCTTACACAATCTGTAATCCTAAGAATTATTTCATCTCTCCTATCATACTCATATCAAATTCCTTCTTCATTTCTTCTATAAACTTGTCACTTTCATCATCATCTCCTTCAAATATGATATCATCAACAAATATTTCCAAAATCATCAATTCATCATCTATTTCTTTCCAATATAGATTACTGTCCACCATACCTTTGCTAAATCTAAGTTTTGTCAAATGCTTGTCCAAACTTGCATACCATATTTTGGGTGCTTGCTTTAAGCCATATAATTCTTTCTTTAATCTACATACCATGTCCTTGTCATCTGTTAAAGGAAAAGCTTTAGGTTATTCTATGTATAACTCTTCTTCAAGTTCTCCATTCATAAATGCTGACTTGACATCCATCTGATATACCCTAAATTTCTTGTGTGTTGCATAGGCTAAGAATAACTTTACCGCTTCAATTCTTGCCACATGATCATAGGTTTGTCATAGTCTATTCCTTCTTGTTGTGAGTAACCTTTACATACCAATATTTCTTTGTTGCTTACAATTTTACCTTGTTCATTCATCTTGTTCCTGAATACCCATTTTGTTCCAATCACATTCTTGTCTACTAGTCTAGGGACAAATTCCCATGTCTCATTCTTCACTATCTGATCCAATTCTTCTTTCATAGCATACTTCCAATAGTCATCTACCTTTGAAATCAAACATGTCATTTCAATGGGATTCAATTGAAATACATTACCTCTAGATTTGGTTCCTATTCGAATTACCTTTTCATCTTTGTCTCTGATCATGCATGTCTTCTCTATGAATTGTAACTAATAATCTTTATCCACTAGTTGTCCAACACTCAAAAGATTGTGTTTCAAACCATCAACAAAGTATACATCCTTAATGTTAGTCTTACCATCAAGAGTTATAGATCTAATACCTTTAACATGGCAAGCTACATTGTTTCCAAATCTGACAATGGCTCCATCATAATTTTTGAAGTCAACAAACTTGTTCATATCACTAGTCATATGATGTGAACAACCACTGTCAATTATCCAATTGAATTTCTTTTCAACCTATGATACCAAAGCCATTTTTCTTGGACTATCTTCTTTAATAGCTACAAATTCTATTTCATCATCACTAGCACTTACTATTTGATCATCAGAATTATCTTCTTCATTGGCATACCAAAAATCTCTATCTCTTCTATGTTTGAACTTTCCTTTATAATTTTTCTCTCTTTTAGGAAACTTAGAGGCATAATGACCAAATTCATTACAAGTCCAACATTTAAAGATTTTTTTACCATTTTTTTCTCTTCTTACAAGAAGGGCTACTCCTTTTTCTATCATTTTGTCCTCATCAGATCTGCTACTACTAGCAAAATCTCCTCTAGCACTTATGCTCCTTGATAGATTAGGTCGAATGTTTAGGGCACTAAAAGTTGTCTTTATTCTAGATAATTCTTTGAACTATCTAAGCTCATGCTCAACTACTTCAAGTCTCCCAAGTAGTGTCTCCTTTTTAAAATCTTTGGTACAAGAGATCGACAACTGTATCATTTGTACTGTCTGATTAAATGGTGGTGTTAAACTCTTCAATATCTTCCAGATCACCTCATCATTTTTCTTGGTTCCTCCTTGATATCTAATACCCATCATTATTTTTGATATTCTACCTACATATATTCTTATAGATTCATCTTCCATCATTTTAGCATCTTGAAATGCAAAAATCCAACTTTGTAACCTCAATTTCTTAGAATTTTCATCACCTTCAAAACTATTTCCAAAGCTTTCCAAATCTTATAAGAAGTATCAAGTGTTTTTACCTGGTTGTACCCAATTTCAGGAAGTGTAGACAACAATGCTTCTCTAGCTCTCATGTTGCACATGAAAAGTTTTCTCTCCTCTGTGGTACAAGATTCTAGTACACTTTTAGCAATAATTGTCTTATCTAATTTTGTCAATTTCCAATATCTTGGACCCATATACATCAGATGTGTCTTCATCTTTTCCTTCTAGCTATCATAATTTGTTCCATCAAACATTAGACTATCCTTTCTGAATATGTTTGCCATGGATCTCCTAAACTTGTTAAACTTTATCTTCAAGGACCTGATGCTTTAATACCAATTGTTAGAAATAATAGGCCACCAATATAACTAAGAGGCATGGGGTGGGCAAATCATGTTATCCAATTAAAACATTTATCAACCTTAATTAATCTTAATCATTCAACCAATGTAAACATCAACCATAACAAGATGCACATACACAATTACACCATATTTGTTAACTAGGGAAGCCCTTGATCAGAGGGAAAACCCTAATGGGAATGATGCCCACAAAGATATACTGATATATATATATATATATATATATATATATATATATTCCTTGTTAGAGGATGGACCCTGTTAGGAGTCTATAAACACATTCAGTACATAAGAGTCCCTGTTAGGAGACTTTGAATCCTTGTTAGGAGATTCCAACCTTGTTAGGAGTAGTGCCAACCTTGTTAGGAGTTTTAGAAGATAGAAGGACCCACTATCCAAATAAATTTTGGGGCAAGACCCCTAAACTCACTATCCAACTGATCTCTCAACTATTCCTTGTAGAATAAATATTCATATTGTGCTCTATCCTCTATCCTCTATCCTATCAACCTAACTAATCACTATCAAACCTTGTAGACTAGGTCATGAACCTCAGATCCAAAATATCAACCTTGGATCACTAAATAAAACCTTAGCAATGAAGTTCTCTCCAACTTCACTTTTCTCTTCTTATCTTTGCATATCAACTATTTCTCTTCTATTCTGCTCTTTGTGCTTTGTGAATTTATTCATACAATCATACGCAATCAAATGAAAATGTTTTTCCTTATACTAAATCCATAAAATAATTCCCTGAGTTGGCTATTACACCTTCTCAATTAATTATTATAGGACCTCATAAAAACATGTTACACTTAGCGATAACAACAATTGGTCACCTTGTAATTTGAACAACTTTTCGTACATGTAATATTATGATGAGCAAACTTAGCCAAATCATCAACATGTCTTCTGCATGCCTTTAACCTTGCTTCTCAAAATAACAATTTTGCTAAGAGATATAACAAGTTTACCAGAACATGCTTCTGTAAACTCTATCTTAGAATGGTCTTCACCAAAAATTGCATAACTTCTTCTAGACTAAATACCTTTTTCTTTTGAGGTTAGCTACATATGATAGAAACTTAATAGTATATCTCTTTAACCTTGCTAATAAAATTACTCAACATTTTATCTATACCAACTTGATCTTTCCATTCTTCTTCTATTAGATACCATAGAAAACTGCCATGTTGACATCAATGACAAACATAGTCATGAATGTAACACATCATAATGATAATGGTCTAATCATGTTTTTACAATACTCCTTGATGTAGAGCGACAGGAAAGCAACTTAAATGTCTCTTGTATCTATCTCCAAGCAATAGTCCTTGTCTCAACTTGTAGTCCTTAAGTCTCTATAATAAATTAATGCTTTTATACTTGCTGGAAAATGCTGTCACAAAGAACTTTGATTCTATCCTTAATGTACTATACTCTGATGTTCCAAGATCCTCGAATGATTCTAGATGTCACACTTTTAACAAACCTCTACAACCAATAATTTTTCCCAAAAGAAAACAGACTCACAAATGACAAGGTACACTTGATTACAATTCTCCTATAGCATTCACTATGGCAAACACAAATCTAAACTTCTTACTATCCACTTGAATCAATCAGTCACTGCTGACTGTGATAGTCATTAAAACTATGCTTCATTGTTTTTGAAACATTCCAATGCATTGATCAAACATGAGGAAATGCTTATTGAACTTCAAAAACATTATCTCGATCTGACTATGAACTCACAGACCACATCATTCTTCTCACTGTCAACTAATCGACAATATTGTGTTAACAGTCCTATCAATCAAAGATTATTAATTTAATCAAACAACCAATGAAGATTCGATGGTTTCTTTGAATGCTTGCCAATCTTCCAACATCAACATTAAACACTTACTCTAGCACGATGAGAATGTCCAATACATATGCAGTCCTAGCAAGCCTAACTAGTCTTGATTGTAAAGAACATTGACAAAGATGGGTACATAAGCAAAATGGAGATGTGGGAGTATCTTACAGTCATCTCATGCTCTACTCTGTCTGATTTGATTGAGATATTACATACATTTCAATCTGCGAGTTCATTCTAGATAATTCCTAGGCCAAACAACTCGACTATTTGCCCTAGGGCACAAATTTAATCATGGTAAAATGCTTCTCCTGAGTCTCTCCTTTTAGAAACATAAAAAGGACTCATCATACAATACAACTCCAAATTTTTGAGCAGATTGGCTGGTTAGTTTTGTAGAAAAACATCCATTTGTTTGAAATCCTAGAGGAGGAGGATTTTAGACCCGATCAGATAAAGATATTAATCGCTTGCTCTAATTAGCACCAAATTCCTTCAGACTTGAAGCATTTGAAAGGGGATTTGGGCCTCTATCTGTTCATGTGCTTTTGGAGCCAAGCCAATCCATACAGATATGGAACTATAGTCTGAAATAGGAAGACTAGAGAGAAACCAGAGAGTTTTTTATTAATCTTAAAATAAACCCGTACAGAATGATAGATCTCTGCCTTGTGACAAGTACATAGATGCATTTTAAAGACTTCCTGCCTGATCCAATTGCCTTGGATGGAAGGAATCAGTTGAACTACCCGCTGGTTGCCATTTTGCAACAAGAATGTATGTTTAAGTAACTTATTTAAGAAAAGTGCTTTATTTGACCAAAATTAAAACTAACTCCTAGAATGTAAATGTGTAAAACCTAAGGCCTAGATGCCACTTGGCATGAACCTAAGCCTAAGGGTCTTATAAGTGAAAGACCATTGGTTTATAAAACACCAAGTGGCCTAACACCTTTACAATTAGACCAAAATGACCAAATCTGACCTAAACTTAGCTTAATGACCAATTAAGCAATAAATTTTATTTTGATGACCCCTTGACACAAGGGTGCCCTGAACCACTCCCCCATAGAAGTATCATCAACATTCATGCTTCCAACATTTATAACATGTATGCAATGTAGGAAATCATAAGCATGTCAAGAGAGTAGATTGTGAAACAATGTTATAGAAAAATATCTTGCTCCTATTTCTCTCTTGTCATCTTAATGATGGATCATAGAGTGATTCAAAAGACTAATGAAAATATTCTCACACAATCTACCTTGAAAATATTAGTGTTTAATATGTGGTGGATTGTGGAAATTGGATATCCTTATGAGTAATATCGATCAACATAGTTTGATACCTAAATTGAATGTAGCCTAATTGTATGTGATTGATATTTTAAAAAATTAGACTTGATGAAATCATTCTTGAGATGTCCACTTAAAAATCGTTGGGTTGCAAGAGATGACCAACTATCCTTGGGATAGTTAGGGAACACTTGGATATCCCTCGGTCATCTCAAGAATAACTAGCCATCCTTGAGAAGGTCAAAAAATGCTTGGATGTCTGTGTTGGCAATCTTGGGGATGACTAGATATCTCTTGTCATCCTTTAAAAGTTTTGAAACATTTCCTAAAAAATTCATGGAAAGGGGACATGAGGTAAATTTCTAGGTGTCTCAAGCCCTCAAAATTTCCCCTACATGAAATGGTTGTTCGAGGGTAAGGAATATGTTTGGCAGGAGAATTGGAAATTCCAAAATGGTATTGATTCCCACTTCTAAACATGTGCTAATTGATTGCAAGTAAGTTTATTATGTTGTATTGAATTACAATCAATTGGGAAAAGACTTATATAGAGTCCAACACATTTTATGAACATTGGAGGGTTCTTGGAGCTTAGTTAGGAGTAATAAAATTATGGAAAACAATAGGCAACCAAAAGGTACATGTGCATTGCCTTTGGATCTCACTAGGGTTTATGTCTTAAGATTTATATGTGGCATAATCTCTCGATCTTTTTGACACATCTAGACCCCACACACTAGTTTTAAAAAGTAAAATAAATAAATTGCATTTTGGGGATGTTGAATGGATATATTTTTTAATACATACATATATGATACTATTCTTGAAACATATTTTTGTAAATTTATATATATTGCTTAAAATTTATATATATCTATGTCTATTGATATTGAAAGCGTCAAAATTCTAACATTTTAATTTTTTTTTCTTTTTTCTTTGTTGTCTCCTGTAAAGTTTCAATAATGTATTGGGGTTGATCCATTCAAAGCATCAATTGTAACTTTAAATTTCTCGCCTTCCAAATTTTAAGTCAAGATGGAAGGACTATGTAGTTACATGCTATAGTCTAGGACTTTTTTTTTTTGAACTTCTTGAGCTAATCTCTATTTTGTTTTCATTTATTCTCTTGTACATGCAAAGTGAGTGTGAAGCATATATCTAACATATGATTGCACAAAAGAAGAGAATATTGGTTTTTTGTTTAGGGGCTTGACTTAGTCAAACCCTGGGTAAGTGCTAACTTGCACCACACCTATGATTAATTAAAAAATATAACCCACCCTTGGTAAGGTAGATGCTAAATTTGAAATGAAATGTTGATTTGATAAGATTATAGTCGTGTATTGGTAATGGTGGTGATGTAATTCTCTTTTGATAAGTACTCTAAATGTTGATGTAATAATACGAAAAATCATAAACAAAATCTATCATTAAAACACTCTTAAAGATAATTAGTTGTAGCTTGATGCAATTTGGACTTGGAGTTTCTCTTGAAAGTAGCAAGTGCTTGAATGAAATGTGTGGATTATGACAGATTACCAAATAAATTAGCGAAGATGCCTTTATATAGGGCTCTCAAGGTATTTTTACATTTACGTTGACTTGTAATGGTCATGTTAAAAAATCAAGACTAGATTTTGCAATGTTAAGGTTGACATGCTAAATCTCCCAAAAAATATTTTTTTATCTGATCTATGGAGCAAGGCTCCATAGCCTTAATAAAATAAAGCTTTATATTGCAAAGTGAGATATTAGGGCCCTAATGTTGGATTTGGTCCTAAATTTTGGATTGGTATGATTAAATGTGGAATAAGATGACTTGAAATTTAAAATAGGATACAATCAAAAGAAGATTGAAATGACATAGGAGAGGGTACAATATAGACTAAAAAGGAGTTTGAAAGTGTAAGAGATTACAAGCTATGATAGTTCTATTGCATTGATTGAGTATAAGTCTTACTACAATTGCATAACTTATAATTACCTTGTATTCTTATCTTACTCCATCTCTTTGAATGCGTTATTGCAAATAGAGTCCAATAAATAATATCTTCAAATTATCAATCTTTCTATATATAAATACAATCTTTACCCATTTTAATTTTCCTATCATAATGTCTATTAGATATTTGTAATGCCTACCCCTAATTGAATTTTTGGATTGTATTGTCAGATTCTTTTAGGCTAGTTTTCTGATTTCATTTTATGATTATTAGTACTTGGTTATCGGATTATATTAAATGTATTTCACACTCATTTGATATGCATATTGAGTTATTAGTTATTTCATGTATGCATGATTGTTCAATGATGATATATATGTTCATGTAGTGACTTTCAGTTATTTAGTGATTTTAGTTAGATAAATGATTTTTATGCAGTTTCTATGGACACTTACCTCATATTTGCATGTGTATGGTGTACGTGTATGCTTTCTTTATGTTTGGCGTTTCTGATGTGGTTAAGGAAGGGAGTCATAGACTAGCACCACTTCCTACCATTGCCTATTTAGTTTAGAATATTGTGTTTGTACATGCGTATATTTTATGTAGATTGTAGGTACTAGACATTGACTTCCTTGAATTGCCAGGATGAGCGTACCCTATCATAGTATTTCAATGGTATAAGTGGGGAGATAACTCTTGAGTCCAAATCCTAACCTAAGCCAATTGTCTTAGAAAATAGGACAAGTATTTGAGTTAGTTTCACCTTTCCAAATTCATCAAATGAGATGAATTCATGACTTTGACTTTGGAGTTTTACTTTGTTCTTTGATTTTCAGTTGAGTTGTTGTATTTGGTTTTGTGGGTATGTTGTGATTTTATGTTATAATTAAATCAAATTAAAAGATAATTTAATGGAAATTTTATAAAGAAATTTGATATTTAATTATATTTAATTAATTAAGAAATTAATTAAATAAAAGAATTAAATTTAAAGATTTTATTTAAGTTCTATTTTTGACGTATTTATATTTCTTTAATTTCATGATAATTATTTAAGAGTTTTATTTTAATAATAAACTCTAAATAATGTTATTAATTAAGTTAATAAATATATTATTAAAAATGTCTCATGAATTAATTAAATAAAAGAATAAAATTTAAAGATAAAGTTATAGTTTGATTTTGGCATATTTATAATTATTTAATTTAATAATAAAATATTTAAAAGTTTTATTTTAATTAATAAACTCTAAATAATATTATTAGTTAAATTAATAAATATGATATTAAAAACGTCTCATGATTAATTAAAGTGAGAAAGAAAATTAATTTAATAAAGACATTTTCATTTAAATTGCATAAAGTTGTTGCATGAAAATTGTATATAGAAAATTTAATATTAATTATATTTAATTAATTGAAGAATTAATTAAATAAAAGAATTAAATTTAAAAGATTAAATTAAAGTTCTAATTTTAGCATATTTATATTTATTTAATTTAATAATAATTATTTAAGAGTTTTATTTTAATAATGATCTCTAAATAATATTATTAGTTGAGTAATAAATATTATTTGATTAAAAAGGAAAATATTAAAATATATGAATATTTGATTTAATTAAAAACTAATTAAATTTATGCTTTAAATAAAAATTCTAAAATTAGAAGTCTAAAAAGAGGTCTAAATTTAGAAAACTGGTTAAAGATAGATTAGAATATGATGTTATTTAATTAATTAGAAATTAATTAAATATGTACTTCACTTTAAAATATTTATTTTAAAAGTCTAATTTAAGAAGTTGGATAAAAATAGAATTAAAATATTAAAGATTTAATATTGTTTTATTATGAATACTTAATTAATAATTATTAAATTAGAGTTGCATTTAAATAATGAGTTTTAATTATTCTTATTAATTTAAATAATAAACTATGCTTTAAATAGTGCTTACACTAATTATTAAGTAGAGGAAAATAAAATATAAAAGAATATTTTAATTAAATTTTTTTTTAAATGTGCATGAAAGAATTAAATTTAAAAGATTTGATTAAAGTTCTAATTTAAGTGTATTTATATTTATTAAATTTAATAATAATTTATTTAGGAGTTTTATATTTAATAAACTCTAAATAAGATTATTAGTTAAATTAATAAATATTATATTAAAAACGTCACATGATTTAATAAGGGGGAGAAAGTTTTAATTTAATTAAGTTTATTTTAATTAAATTGCATAAAGTGTGGACATGAAAATTAAAACATAGTAATTAAAGACAAAGGGTTTTTGCATGATTGCATGATCAAAGCCTTGATTTAGGGGAAATACTCTTTATTAAGGAAATCAGAGCTCATTGCTAGATACACAGGTTTGGAGGAGCCAATTTTTGAAAAGAGGGTTTTCGAAGGAAAATGAAGATTCTTGTGTGTTTGTGCATTCATTGTTTTATCATCAGATCCAGGTAGAATCTTGTGGGTTTGTGCAGTAGTTGCTCGTTCTTCAAATTCTTGTCTTCTTTGTGTCTATTATGTTTCTATTTAAAAAATTTCTCTGGGTTGGAACCCTTGTTTGAGAAAATTAATTTCCATTATAGAATTGTCTATGATTTAATCTAAAAACCTTTACTAAATATTGAACTTTAGGATTTTCAAAACCTAATGAATTATGAAATTCACTTTTGTATGCACTTTATGTAATATGTAATTTATTGGTGTTGGAGTTTTTAGGTTTGACTTAGCTTTGGCCAGGCAAGATGTTTACTAGAGGCTCAAGAGTTTTGTTTTGTGATGTCATGATGATGTTTTGATCTTGATCTTTTATGCACAACCATGGTAATGTGTCTGGTATGTTCTATGAGATGTTTTGATGCATTAATTGTGATTGAGTTCTAGTGTTCTTGGGTGAAACTGAGGTGAATGGTGTGACTTATTTGATATAACCTTTGAGTCTTCGATCAATTGTATTTGGATTGCTTTCTAGTTGCTTGTATAGGACTGAGGTGTTTGTATGATTTTTTCTTGGTGATGTCACGTTATGATGTGAATTGGTTTATGTATACTTGATTTTGGGATTGGTCTTGTTAGGATGATCATTTTGGTGGAATCTGTGATTATGATCAGTGATTTTCAATACTCACTAGTTTCTTGTTTAAGAACTGATGTATGGTATGTGGTCTTTTGTGATCTTTTGATTTTACTGAACTTAGGGTAGGTTATCTATATGTAATGTCAGGATGTGGCTTGCAATGGAGGCTGGGGCCTAAAGTGGCTACCAAGGTAACCCATAATAAGTTGTTTAATAAGTGAAAACACTACACTAGATGGGAATAAAATGAACCTAATAAGAGTCTTTGTATGTTCTTGCCCATCCCTTGAGTGCTAGTACATACTAGGATGGAGTAGAGAGAATGCTTGGTTGCGACCATGCATCGTTAGTATGCCTTGTCAGTACGAAAGGATACTAGTGCCACATAGAGTCACTAGGGGGCTAGGTCAAGTTAGACTACTAGGGTAACCTTAGCGTTGATTCGTGTGATGACACTTTCCCACTTGCATGGTAGATTCCCTACATGTCTATGTTTGACTCTGGGTGTAGATGTTGATTTATCTTGGAACCTTTGAGTTAGATTACTTTTAGGATTTACTTGACTTAGATATTACTTTTGATTTTGGGACCGATAGACTATCTCCTCAGCATGGTGGGAATGAGTCATTTAGGTTCCATGAGGTTGAGTGGTAGTGCTTTTTCTTATACCATTGAGATCCAACCATTGGATGCCGTTGCTGGATGTGTTTGTGCAGATGTTCCTTTCTATCTATTCTTGTATTTCTATGATGGATGGTTATGATTAGTGTACTATATTTGATTTCATAGGTCTTAAGGGATGATGTAATTTATTTCATGATGTATATTATTTCAGCCTTTCATACCATGTGACCTATACAGTGGATGATTATGTATTATGTTTATTGCCAAGTGGCATTATATATAATTGCATATTAATTGTTGTGGATTTATTATATATTAGATTTATTATTAATTAAACTTAAATGTGATTCAATGTCATGGAACCCTTAAGAATTGTAATCTGTTTTATGGTATGTGTTTATGTGAATGTTAATTACTTCCGCTATGATATAATTGTTGTTGTTAAGTTATTATCTTTAACCTTTTTTAAATTTTTTTTTTGAAAAACTTAGTAAAACTTTAGGTTAACTTCTTTTGGGTCACATGGTGGGGCATTACAACATCACTATAGACCATATTAATTCATGAGCAACTATTGATCCAGAATTAATAGTATTTATTTTATCAAAATGTGAATTATAAACTTGTACAAAAGTAAGAATAGAACGAAATGCTTATTTATTTTATTTTATACAATGCATGCATCTAGGACTAGGTAATGAATGCTAAACGAGCTTCTTATCATGAGAATATTTAATATTGCAAATGTTTATTATGTAGATTACAAAAGAAGGTATAAAAGTCTTTTAGGAAAAGCAAAATTAAATAGTCTTTATAATTTTAAAATATTATTTAAAGTGTTGCCATCTAATTAGGGTAGACTCTAGTAATAAGGTAGTTTGATTTAACAAATAATTTATCAGTAAGTATGTATGAATATAATAGATAATAAAGGAAATTGGTGTTTAAGTTAGACGTTACTATCATACATCAAATTGAGATTATAAATGATAAAATATAGTTGGGTTGTTTTATAGATTTGGTATGAGAGTATAGAATTAGAATAAAACTAGAAAGTAAAATCTTCTAAAAAAAGGATATTTTTTTGATAGGTTACAAACAAAGATATTTTATTTCTATTATTACTTTTAATTTGTTGAAGGAAATAATATTAGTATGAATAATTTATTTAAATTAATGTTAAAAGAATTTTACAATCTATCAAATAAAGAGAAAGTTGTTTTGGGATTTGATTGTGCACAAATATTTTGGATCATACTTTGTGATCCATCATCAAGATGTGTTCCTTTATCTCTTCTCATCTAGATGATGGATCACATGGTGTGATCTAACACATTGATGCAAAAATATTGTACATATTAGAATCCAAATAGAACTTCCTCTTTAATTTACTTCAAATTATAATCTCATGCCATATTCCTTCAACTTTTCTTTTTAATTTCCATATGAATATAAGTGAACATTAGAGAATATCTCCAAAAAGAAAATCAAGATAATACCTTTAACACGAGAGAAATACATGATTAGTAAATATGAAGTCCTTACATGAATATATTTGTAGGAAATTATTGCATAAGAAAATAAATAGAACAGAAGGTCTAAGATATGGGTAGACTTTGGAGTTAATTTTCTTCATTAATCGGTTGTCTTTGGTTAATCAAGGAAATGCACTATTACTAGTGGCTACCTTGAAGGAGGATCAAAGTTTAAAATATGAATATATCATTGTGAATGTAACTAAATGAGAAGTTAAAATTTATTCAAAACAAAGAGAATTACAAAGCAATAAGGGTCAACCATCTAGGAAAGAACACAATATAACCCTATCTCTATCCACTATTTGATCCAACATGTGAGACAAACTTGAAGATAATTATCCCTTATCCACAATATTTTGACCATTCATTTGGTCTAAAGCCCACATGAGAAGACAATCTACCACTCCATTCCACCACCTTGGAATGTGAACAAAGTAACATATTCTAAAGAGCCACATAAGTTAAGAACCTTTAGAGTAGCCAAAGATAAGTGCTAATAGACATCATGTAGTAGTTTCTCATTCAACAAAATCACCACCACTTGAGAGTTAGATCCACAAATAATTCCTTTCCAACCCATAATACAACATTCCTTTACAAGATACATAATGGAAAAATACTCCATGTTAATATTTGTGTGAAGGCCCTTATAAGAAAAAGAATAAATTGGACATTTCTAGTGCTATGATGCCCTACGCCATGAAAAAAATCATGAATAAAATTTTATTTTGAAGTACCATTTTAAATAATTTTTGCAACTTCTCAAGGAGGAGGAATTCACCAATCCTCCTTATTTATACTCCATAAAGGATGTTTGCATCTACTCCTCATGACTTTACTACCACTACTCACCCCAAGAGAAGGATCAATTTCCTAAAGAGAAAAACTTAAGCGATTGAAATATAATCTCCAGGATCTATATCTACAAGAAATATACACTTTTCTTAGACAATCTCATGAAAAGAATAAACAATTTTCCACCACAAGTGTTGAACATCCACCCTAGAATTATGAAAAATCAAAAGATTACTCTCCAACCAAATATGATGAGTAATGAAAGTGGGTCCTAGAGCCTAGGGAACATGAATAAAATAAGTTTTAATTGGTGGCTTATCCCATTGGACCCAAAAATGAGCCAAAGAGAAGACACGCCAACAAGTTTGATTCCAAACTCTCTACCAAAATTGACAAATTTATTGCAATATGAACACTAAACAAAAAGATTAAAAAGAAAACTTCTTACTATTATGACACAAAACATACATTGAAGGGACAAAGGAAGCCAAAATTACACATTTTATTCCAAGTATGACATCGATTTTGAACTACCAACCACATGAAAAAGTTGCAATTAGGCTAAGAAAATTTGTTCCACACTCATTTCCATCAAGGCACCTCTAGACCTCCAAATAGTTGTCTATTGAGTTCCATGTATCTAATAGAAATAAACTACTTACAAAATGGTTATCTAACCTATGCCAAAATGTCCCTAACTATGAAGAGTTTGACTCATAAGAAGATAATTTGTGCCAACTCTCTACAATATAAATATTACAAGGTGGTTGTAAGTGTGAATACATAGAAAGAATAGAAGGATTACATTCACATAATCAAGTAAAAAATGATCTTTTGAGTCCTTATTTAAAATTATCAAAACAAGCCCACTCTTACTAAGACGAGCCCCTATTTTTAGAGTGTGGAAAGTTACATATCCCCCATCTCTCAAAGATAATGAGGATTTTTAAAAAATACTTGTGTGAGAATGGGAGCACAAACTTGATTTTGAGTAGTACACTATAACTAATATAATTTGACCACAATAATTTTCCAATTCAAAATTATAGAATAAAGACCAAGGCCTCAATATTTCTTTCAGATATGCATATACTCCCACTTAACTAGAATCCTCTTAGAAGCATGCAAATTACCACTCCAAAGGAATTGATGTGAAAGAATTAATTTCCTTGAAGAAATATTTATGAATTTCTCAACCACAACTCTTGTAAATAGATAGGATCAAAAATTGAATAAGGGTCACCCTCGTAGTAGTGTATAGTTGTTGATGAGTCCAATAATTAACCTACAAACACACATTGAGAAAGTCTTGCTACTATTGCCCAAGCTTCCATCAAATAACTAGAGGAATACCCAAATAGAGGAAGGAAAGAGAACCAATTTGAAACCTCAATATATTGGAAATCCATCTACAAATAGGATCTTGATTGTTTAAAAAATAAATAGAATTTTTTTGGTCATTGACTTTCTCACTTGAAAAAGGTAAATAAAAACAAAATGCCTGCCTGAAAGATTTAACTTTATGAAGGTGAGAAATCCCTATAACAACATGTTCATTCACAAAGTAGAGATGTAAATTCTTGGGAAGTCATTACATCCACTCCGATCCTAAATCAAACCTTGGTAGACCTAAGACATAATAAATCTTCCTAGTCCCTTAACCATTATAATAAAGAAATAAAGAGAGAAAGGGTCCCTTTGGAAAAAACCCTTGAAAGCTCCAAATAACTTAGAAGGCTCACCATTAATAATATAAATGAAGGATTAATAATTAAAACAAGTCATCATAAAAAATAAAAATCATTGCCAAACTAACCCACTCTTTACTAAAACCAAAGCTATGATTTTTTTGGAAAAAATGTACCACTTTATCATAAGGTTTGGGGAGATCTAGTTTGATGAACATAGATTTCTCCTTAGACATTTCTATAGAGTGAGCTGCTTCATAAGAAAGCACCACCCTCTATAGAATTTTCCTTCCAACTACTAAATGTCATTTCACCTTCAAGATCAAATAATTAAGCCAAAATTTGAACCTCTCTACAATCAATTAGTAATGATTGTACACCAAATTATAGAGAAAAATAGGCCTAAAGAAACCTAGTTGATTAACTCCTCCCTTTTAATGGGAAAATCATAACTCAAGGCCTTAAGAATTTTTTTTATAGCATATCATTGCCAAACCACCTCCAAAAAGTTAAATTTTTTAAATTTCAAAATTCTTGAAAATAAAAGTAGGAAACCAATCCAAAGAAGGAACTTTTCCTTATGCAACCTAAAAACAACATTTTCCAATTAAAAGAGAGAGATCGCATGGATAAGGGTTTCATTTATCTCATTTATGACTAAAGAGGGAATGTATGCAATAATCCTTTTCTCTACATCTTTAGTATGAGTCAAATTCTAAAATAGTTCTACATAGCCTTATGAGATGATTCTTATAGAGAATTACATAACTCCTATTCTAATGAGATTGCAAAATGATTTGAAAAAAATTTGAACTCCTATCACAATTTTGAAGTCAATCAATGCAAGCCTTATGAATCCAAAAAATCTCCTCATAATGTTCCCACTCCTCCAACTCCCCTACAACTTGGAACTTAGCTCTGCTTGAATCCTCTCAAAGACCATAATTCTAAATTGGTGAGTAATAACATTAAGATACACCTGAATATTATTTTTCATAGCATGACAGTTACTATATCATAGTCTATTCAATTTTTACGCTAAAATTTTATAAATTAAAATTCCTTAAAAATTGAATACATAGCAGTACCATAGGTAGGACCACCATCTTTCTACTGTAGGACCTTTAAGTCATGAAGGGAATAATCATGATGCCACATGAGTTCACACTCAAAATGAGGGTTCTTAAGAACTCTAAAAGAGTCTTATAAACATTTAACTGGATAATGACCAAAATCCCTACAATCAAGGATCTTACAAATTATAACTAACTACCACCTACCCAATAGAATGATAACAAAAATATATTCAACTATTTAGAAGTTACTTGCTCTCCACTTTTTCTTTTTCTCTACTTATAGACCCCATTATACGTTTTGATATCAATTTATTCAAGGAGGTCCATATTCTCATAAAAGAGATTAGAAGGACCTAACCTATCCAACAACCACTTTTCTCCTCCATACTTAACACCAAATTAAAATCATTGGCTAAAAACTAAGGAAGATATGGGGTACATGCTCTAACATTCCTTATATGAGACCCAAGAAGAGTATTCATGTGAACATCAATCAAAGCATACACATTAGTAAAAAAAAAGTGTCCCTAGATCCCAAACTAGAGGCTGCCACAAATTTAGTAGAATAATAATATATTCATCAATGTGGAAGAACTCTCCTTAGGTCCCAAAAAGAGAGCTAAAACTCCAAAATAACATCACAAACTCATGCATTGAAAATAACAAAAATGTTGAATATTATAATTCTTGGCAATGGGACAACATATCTCATGGGATTCACGACATGGTTTAACTTCTTGTGTCTTCTATAAGTCTAGTGATTTTATCAGACATTAATAGGTCAATATTTTAATGCAATGATAACCATTACTTCTAATAAGTGGTATGAGATCTTGGTTACATATTAAATCCATGTAGGTATGGTTTAACAACCTCCTATGTCTTCTATAAGTCTAGTGGTTGTATCAAGAATTAATAGTTTATGTTGAATAATATAAGATATAAGAGGTTGTTGATAATCATGACATGTTAGCAGAGATGAGAGGATGGGAGCAGTTAAGGAAATCAAAATGCTATTAATGGAACTATTCCAATAGAAGTGCTAGACAAAGTCTTCCAACTAATTTTAAAACATTGGTCTAGGTTTAAAATTACATGGTTGTTGGGTGTCCAACAAGAATATAAGTTGGGGGGAATTATGAGGTCAATTAATGACCTATATCTTCCTTATTTTAGATGATAGTTAGAAGGGATTTTATTGTTTTATTTCCTAAAGACTTTTAAAACATTATCCTATATAATTTATACTTCCTATACTTATCATGGTTTGATGTTTTGGAAATGTAATGCTATGGTCAAAACTTATGGTTATAAATGAAAGACAATCAATAATATACATATTAATGAACTGATTATCTTTTGACCAAGCTCTTATTGGGTAGATGTTCCTATAGCCAAGTGTCCCATGTGTGCAAGAATAAGTTAGTATGAATTTGATGAAATAATGTTGTGGTTATATATTGAAAAACATGGAATGTGCTACTAATCTATTACAGGAATAAGTCAACAAGTATGGAAGCACCAAAAATAAGGAGATTGTATGGTTCAAGTAACAACCACAAGAATAAAGGCATCTAACTATCATCTACTCTCTAGTGATCATATCAATGCAATAAGTAACTGCCTATGTGAAAATCTAGTAACCAAAGGTTCTATATTTCTAGTTAGCTGTTTGAAGAAATTTTTATTCTATGGAGAATGAGAAAATATATCATATTGTTGTAACTCATTAAGTCTCTTCTATATCATCATGGGTGAAGGGGTCTTACATATAGGAAGTTTTTTTAGAATGTCCTGTTATAAATTGTTGACATTATAGTCAAGTTTTTTTATTAGTGACACACACACACACTTATTCAAATGGTCAGTTGGTATTGAGTTCTAGGAACAATATTCAGTTTGCATCGAGCAATATCTACCAAGTTGGTGATTATCAGTGTAAATTGAGCTTCATAGTGTTTATTGAGTTTCTCAGTGCAAATCGAGTTCTCCAGTGCTTACAGAGTTTGTAGCTTCAAAAATGTGAATCTAGTGTTGACCGAGCCATATAGTCTCAACCAAGTGATTCAGTTTATATCAAGCTCCCAATGATAGTGTTGATCGAGATATGTAGTCTCAACCAAGTGATTAAGTTTATATGATGAGTTTCATAGTGTTCATTGAGTCACTAGTGCAGATCGAGTTTAGACTACTTGGAAGTGATTAGTATGAACCAAGCTTCTATATCTACCAAGTGCATGATGATGCCCAACATTGATAATGGTTGGTGAGTGTCAGAACCTCATCAAGTTTGTCTTTAGAACCTAAGTACCAATAGTTGGGCCGACTTTGTATTTTGGTGAAACTGGTATTGTATCCAACTTTGATGAATTATAATTTGGATTGGTATATATGTAACATATTGTATCACATCCAAAGAATGATGGTGAATTGAAAATTAATAAGAAGTAAGAAACAAAAGTGTGAAGTAAAAGGCTACAAGCAGTACAAGGAGCAACAAAGATTTATCTATCACAACAAGGTGATAATTACAATCCAAAGGAATTTCATTCAGCAAATCAAGATTTTATATCAGAGATCAGCCACTAGTTCATCCTAATAGGTGGAATAGTTAAATCCTTTCACAAGGTCAGCTTAATAGTCTTTTGTAAATCTCTTTATTGAGTGTACACTTCATTGTATGTTTGTAAATCCTTTTGCAAGGTGGACCTAGCAGTCCTTATTGCTCCTAATAGGGAAGATTGTAAGAATTTTCCTTAGGGAAAAATTCACCCAAGACCAAGGAACTCAAGCACAAGCACAACAATAGACCAAAAGAGTATGATCAGAATGACGATATAATATTCATTCAATATGGATATAAGTACACCAGGAGTGCCTGCATATAAAAGCCTCTAGAATGCTTCTAGAATGCATAGAAATCAGCAATATGATAAGTCATACAATCAAGCACATGTCCACCAGATATGGGTTATCCTCCATTAAGCATAGGAGTAAGTATGATGATGAGAGGATAAGCCTATAATGGTGTAGCATGCAAAGTTATGTTGTAGACACCATGTGATAAATTAGGAGTGCAAATAACTATGTTGTCTACATGACAACTCAGTTAATTATGCAAACTCTAGTGTTGAAGACACCATGTGCTGAATTAGAGTTGTTTACTCCAGTGTTGTCAACATGACAACTCATAAGAGTACGCAAACTCTTAAGTGTCTCACCTAAGAAATAATAAAATAATGCATTAACCTAAGTAAATACTTATTTACACCAACACCCCCCTTAAGTGCAACTTAGATGAATGCACTTAAGCTTACGAAAGCTAGGGTGAAATGCATGATGGGTCCCATCTATTAGGCCATGTTAGGTACTGATGTACATAATAAAATGCAATCTCTCATAAAGTAGAGAAAGAGGGAAAACCTAATGGGAAAAACCCTCCCCCAAAAAGAGAATTGAAAAAACAAGATGCATGGATGGATGGAGTAATCAAGACCCCCCATTACGACATACATCAAGTATATACAATAGAGAAGTATGTGAAGGACAAAACCCCATAAGAGGAAAAAGTCCCTCCCATAAAAAAGAAGAAGGAGACAAGGTAGTCCCCTCCCCCTTAAAAAATAAATGAAGATTGTCGATTAGTGATAGCCACTTTGATGTAGAAGTTGATCTAGGAATGTTGAATAGTGTTCCTCCCCTTTGGAAGAAACAAAGGCATGGGTACAAGTGAGATGCTTCCCCTATGTGTGGAAAGAATCCTATAGATGGATGATGTCTTTGAAATTTGCTCAATTGTCCCTATCAAGGATGAATGTAGAACCTAACCCAGAGAACATACTATCTTCTCAAATGAGAGAGAGGCCTTCTGCAACTGTTGTACATAAGGATCCACAATCACATCAACCTATGAAGATCGATCATGTAGAGAATGGACATGAGGGTTAGAGTGAGCCCTTGCAACAATTGAAGAAGGATATTCTTCATCAAAGAGAAGATGTATATCATCAATGATGTCTCCCAAATCTACTATATATGACTCCACAAACAAACTTGAAATATTTGCTAAGAAGTCATCCACTGATGCTAGAGCTAGAAGACAAGTTGTACTTTACTATGCTAGACCTATTACTATGGAAATATATGCATGTGGAGTATATTGATGTTGTGATCTCTTGCTACAACTATCGATAGAACCCCATGTATCTGAATCTATTGAAGTACTATCCCTGGTGTCACTATCAATTTCCACAATGTATGAAGTGTGGAGAGGAATAGCAGATAAGTTGGGTGAACTTTCCTCAAAGTGTACATCCTCTCTAAAAAAATCTAATGAGTCTTAGGATTTATAAGTCTATATGCCTCAACACTGTCTTCATATCTGATGAAGGTACAAGGCCTAGGTGGTGGTGCCTTGCATCCCCTGGAAGATATGTTTGCCCATGTTGGACAAACAAAGACTCTAAAGTGTGTCACAACTAGTTTTTTACCACACCATGCCTCAAAATGAGTCTTTCCATCTAAGGCATTATGAGGAGACATATTAAGTATGTGATTGGCACTACTGATTGCTTTGACTTCAAGTGATGGGTCAAGAGACTTGGCTTGTATCATGCAGCTTGCCATTAACTTAAGAGTTTGTATCCTCAATGTTGCAACATCTATCTTATGCAGACTGAATGCTGGTGGATTCTGAAGATCAATACCCTCAAATTTGCAAAAGTCTTTAAGTCTTTTGTTCACATATCTTCTTTCATTTTCCATCCTAAGAACTTTGATGGCTTTTCTCAATTTTTGTTCAACATGAGCCTTGACAGCTAGAAAATTATCCATCACTTCATTCTTGTGATGAAGAAAGTAGACCCAAGTGAAGTATGAAAAGTCATCAATGAAATTATGTAGTGACCCTGGATGACTGATGTCACTACAAACTTCTCCTTTGGATGCATATCCATTGAACATGTTGAACATTCACCTTTGGAAAAGTTGATTGTAGGTAGACCTTTGACCATGTTTTTGGAGAAAAGTTGCTGAAGGTAGTGGAAGACAAGATGTCCATACCACTCATGCCATAATTTGGTTTGTGAATTGGATTGGGTCAGCAAGGCTTGTGAAGGAGACTTAGGCACAAAGTGAGAGAAAAAATACAACCTTTTGTCATGATTAACTTTCTCCACTGCAATTAATGAATCATCTTTCAGACTGCACACCTTTACCGAGTCATGAAGGAGCTCAAATTTATGGCCATCTCCAAGGTGAGTGATTTGGTAGATTGAGAGGAGATTAGAACTTAGGTTAGGAACATAGAGAACATCTTTGAACCCTCCATTTTCCATCTCCACATTTCCTTTCCCTTTAAATTCCATTTTTGTATTATCTCCTAGAAAGATGTGTGGTACCTTGGATTGCTCCAATGAAGAAAAATCTCCTTTTGAAGAACCCATATGATATGAGGCACCTGAGTCAAGAATCCATTCTGTTGAAGAACTTGAATTTTCCATGAGTGCTTTCCCTTTTCCATTTGAATTTGAAGAAGACCCTTTCTCCTTATAAGCATTAGACAGTGGAATATTGTGTTTCTTCATGATGTTTGTCAACTCATCAATCTTTTTATGATAATACTCATGTTCTTCATGACCCAACTTCTTGCAATAAGCTCACTTTTTCTTCTCCTTATTAGTGTCCCCCTTCTTTTGTTGAATTCGAGGAAAACTTGCTTGGTTGATTTGATGATGGTGTTTTTTTTTTTGCATCCTCTAATTTTTTATTCTTCCACTTCTTATTCTTGTCCTTTCCTTTATTTGAAGATTGACCAACTGAATTTTGAGAACCCTCATTATTGGCTACCAATGCCTTAGACTTAAATGACTAGAGAATTCCCATGGATTTTAACTTCTTTTCTTCTTCATCCAACAATGTAGCATAGTGATCAAAAGAGACTTTCTGACAGGTAGAACTTAATTTTAGTCTTTGAGGTGTTATAAGAAAAAACAAATGTGGAGTACTTAGATGGAAACTTATTATGAATGAGATAGATTAACCTGTCATCTTTAATAGGACTCCCACAATCATCGAGCTTCATTCTTAATTCATTCACCTTTATGATAAAATCTTGTATGGAATCAAATGTCTTTGGATCTAAGAAGAACATCTCATCTTCAATTTTGAAAACATCTTCCTTAGACACTTTACCATATAGGTTTTGGAGCATATCCCAAGCTTCCTTGGATGTATGAGACTTCTAAATCTAATATATGATCTTGTCTTCAACCCCCAAACAAATATCACCTAGGGCTTTCCTATCCATTGCTTCCCAAGCTGAAATTTTAATTGAAGATACTTGATCACCTGTTGGTTTAGGAAGGGTACCATCTACATATTGAGAAATTACTTTATGCATTAAATGACACTAAATTTTAATGTACCATGTAGCATAGTTATGTGGAGTTAATTTTTGAAACTTAAAATTTCCCATGATGCAGAAAATGAAAGAAAATAGTAGGAAAAGAGGAATACAACACCAAGAATACCCCCACCCTTTTCACTCAATCAAGAAATCCCCCCAAAAAAAATGCTTTTGGCACTTTATATGTAGTGCATTTACAATGGCCACTTGCCAATTTTGGCCTTAGTGGACTTTTGATTTTACCTTTTTACAATCTCCTTATGGAGTTTAAAACTAGAACATTACAATGTATCTCAGATATAAAACAATTCTAAAGATATATCAAAGCATTACAATGCAAAAAAGGACCTAATTTTAAAAGTGATACTTTTGTCTACACAACCCTATAATCTAATTGTAGATCTAGAAATTAGACAAAAAATAATGCAATTTAAAAAAAATGGAACCTATTTTCATGTCTAGATGAGCCCGTATAGAGTATTTGAAGTTGCAAAATGCAAGATGGACAGGTGTAATTGACAAAAGATGTAATTTATGACAAAATCGTGTACCAAAACTAGAAAATAACTACACCACTAATAAGTTTAAGAAATTCTAGCCAAAAAAAAAAAATTGCACCTAATTTGGATCTAGATGACTGAGATATGGCCTCCCAAAGTCAGAATATCAAATTGAAAATCAATCTAGAGAGGGGTTGGATTAGAAAAAGACGGGGTTAAATTTGATGGTCATATGGATATCATAGCAGTTCAAATTTTCCTGGGAATGACAGTTAGATGGCCATCAAATTTAGGCTAATCCAAATGATGACATTAGCAAAAAATTTGCCCCTAGATGACATTAGTGTGATGTGTCCTGTACGAATGATGATGTCACACTGTATGGATTTGTATAAAAAATTCCACATGTCTTGGCTACTTATGTGTCACCTACATGACAATTGGTTGAGATGGCTAGTGATAACTGGCAGGGACTCTACGTGTATTGTAGGCTGTATAGTGTACGTGGCTGGATAGGTGGCTTGCGGGGAGCATTGACGTGGATCGACGCTAAGTCAGGGCTATTGCTATCATGGTGGCTTGCTATAATTTTGTGTGGTTCTACATGTTAGATGGGTGTGGGGGCTAAGAATTTAATTTCTGTGCTAGTTGTAGATTTGCAAGCACCATAATAACTTTCAAGGTCGCCAGAATGTTAACTTTGTAGGTGTTGAAATTTTTCTTTGCGGGCCAAGAAATTGTTGGTTAGTCCCACATTCATGAGAATAGGGAACATGCCAACATTTATAAAGAAAACCCTACAATTCACAAACAAAACACAATTGCCACCACATTGGATGGAAAGGCAGTCGTCGGATACCAAAAATTGGTGTTGCTCAGCCAATTTGTGGAATCCTAATGGTAAGTGCAGAGCTGCTACTGGAAAGTTGATTATGTGCCCACTGAATTTGGATTAATCTACCAAAATAAATAGAATATTTTGTGAATATTCTTTGTAGGGGCCGGGGTGTCACTGCCTGGTACCTGCAAATTTTTTTCTCTGCAACCCCTGATGGGCTAAATTTTTTTTCAAAAAAATGCTTTGAAAAATAATTGCAGAGAATAATTAAAAATCAGATTTGAAAATAAATCAGTAGATCGGATAAATGACCATACCCAAATTGCAAATTGGGCCTTCAGGTGTTGGTTTGCAAATTTTTTTTGCCTTAAAATCCACTTTGGCCTAGCATAGGAAAATTTATAGTTGATTTTCACTAAATTGACATTCCAAATACAATGGCGAGGTCCATTTTGGCTCTAGACACTTCTATTTTTTGTGGATTATTTAGATTTGGGTCGAGGTGTTGAAGAAAGAATGGTCTCAAATGGCTATAAGAAGATAATCTCCCCAAGCTTTGATACCATGTAAGAATTTTCCTTAGGGAAAAATTCACCCAAGAACAAGGAACTCAAGCACAAGCACAACCATAGACCAAAAGAGTATGATCAGAATGATGATATAATATTCATTCAATATGGATATAAGTACACTAGGAGTGCCTGTATATAAAGGCCTCTAGAATGCTTCTATAATGCATAGAAATTAGCAACATGATAAGTCATACAACCATGCACATGTCCACCAGCTATGGATTATCCTGCATTAAGCACATAAGTAAGTGTGATATTGAGAGGATAAGCCTACAATGGTGTAGCATGCAAAATTATGTTGTAGACACCATGTGCTAAATTAGGAGTGTGAATAATTGCTTTGTCTACATGACAACCCAGTTAATTATGCAAACTCTAGTGTTCTAGACACAATGTGTTGAATTAGAGTTGCTTACTCCAGTGCTGTCAACATGACAATTCATAAGCGTACGCAAACTCCTAAGTGTCTCACCTAAGAAATAATAAAATAATGCATTAACCTAAGTAAATTTAAGTAAAATGTAATAAATAAATACTTATTTACACCAACAAAGATCATTACAAATGATCATTGTAAGCCTTAATAGGCCAACTTTATATTACAATACTAAAGCTTGTGGGTATCATCTCCACCCTAGTTTTACTTTCTATTTGAAAGGTTCCTAGGTCACAATATCATGTGTCAAAGTGTTATGAATGTTTTAATGATTTCAATTTTTCATGCATGCAACTGGATTAGAATACATATAAAGGATTAATTGATGAAGTAAGATTAAATTTTCTTAGTTATTGATTCACCCCTCCCCTCTCAGGAACTTAGCCTATCTTATATTCCAACAATTGGTATAAGAGCTTTGTGGTTCTCAGAGAAGAAGTTTAACAACTTGAGCAAAGATCAGAGGCAATGGAGGTGTTCAGACTTGATAAGGCTATTGAAAATGAAAATGTATATTTGGAATTGGCAATTGGACAAATTAAGATAGCAGAGGAGCAACTCTCTCAATCCCTAAAAGGAAGAAAACATCTTGTAGTACAGATGAATGAAAAACTCTACATTGGAGAAAGAATTGAAGATATCCATTTAGAAAATAATTTGAATGAAGCTAATGAGGCAATCAAAGAGCTATTAGAAAAGAATGCTACACTTCAAGAAGAAATTAGAAAGCTGAAAAGAGAACAAGAAATTTAGTCAGTAAGATTGTGTGAAGTCATGGAAGAGAAAAACAAGATAAAAGAAGAATTACAAGGAAAGCATAATAAAATTCAATGTCTATCCCTTCAATAGGTAGACTTCATTTATCAATTTACTAATGAAAATAAAAAAATCATGAATCTAAGATTAGAAAATGGAAGATTTTAGAATGATCTAAACACTAAAAAGAAAACCAATGAGAGGATGGTGAAATCTCAAGAAGACATGGATCAAATAAATGAGCAAATCCAGTACAAGCAGAAAGGAAGAGAAAGAATTGGATATATAGAAGAAGGTGAATCATCCAAGCAAGGAGCTCAAAAGAATCAAAGACCTACTTAAAATAATTTTGGTGAGTTAGATCATATATCAAACAAATGTTGGAGCAATGGTAAAGCTAAATTCAATGAAAAATGCTACAATTGCAATAAGCATGGTCATAGAGCTAATGAATGCAAAGAGAAACCTAAATTTGAAGGAAAATATCACAAATGCAAGAAGCATGGGCACAAATCTTCTAAATGCAAAATTAAGATATTAAATCCAACAAGATAGATTGTAAAAGCTATATTTAGTTAGGACTACAACACTTGGTGCAAATGTCACTATTGTCGAGAATTTGGACACATTGGAATAAATTGCGTAAAACATCACATCAGGATAAGAGACACCACTAAAAGATGTTTTATTTGTATAGAACTTGGACGTCTTGCATAAGAACTGTATGAACACTAGAATAATTGAAGATGAAACAAAGCCAAGGTTGATAACATCAGAAAAAAAATGAGATAGTAGTGGATTTTGAAATCTTCTAAGAATGTAAGTTTGAGCAATGAAGCAAACATCACTCAAGAATCAGGTGACTCAAGCATTTCTACTTGATTTCCCACAAGGATAACTGGAACTAAGATTCTGAAGCAGACATCTTACATACATTTTAGTCAGTTAGATGGAAAGATCCATATCAACATTCAAGTTGCAAAGGGATCACTGAGTATCTAAGGGAATTCTAGACCTTATTGAGCTAGGTCAGGTTGTAAGACTCTATCAAGCAAGGTTAGGAGTAACTAAGTCATTGTGTGGACATCAAGTCATGAATGGATGTGTTAAAAAATTAATTCAAACCAAGTGGAAGATAGTCTATCATTGAACAAATAAATGTACCAAGCATTTATAGTAATGGGAAAGTGAAAATCATTAAAAATGGTGAAATCAAATTCATTTGTCACCTTGAATTTTCAAGAGCTTATGCGAAGAGCAATTTTTGTGCATCCAAGTGATCTATGTGAATTTTTGTTGAGGTTTTCTATGTTTTTCATAAACCCTATAGAGCAATGGAATTCTCCAATAGAAAAACCAAGAAAGGATCTAAGATGTTAGTACGAGGAGTTGAATGGAAAGCACTTGACTTCAAATTGAGTCTAGCAATTGTGAAAACTCTTGATCCTACTAGAGCTCAGTCATAGATTCCATCTAAGGTACTTCTAGTTAATAATATCCAATCACATTTTTGTTGTTTAATTCAAGACATAGGAACCCTAGAAATGGATGAAACTCTAGAATAGTTGCGTGTGAATAGTGCATTGATTCTCGAGCATCAACACTTGGAAACCAAGGGTTTAACCCACATTCCACACATGCCCCAAGACTTTCAAATAAAATGGATAAGGTTTATCCTTAGCCATGTAAAAAATGGGAAGCTATGGTTGGAGCACCCTATTCTCATTACAAATAAAATGATTCATTAGATCATAGGGCTACCAATGTTGACTAAGGCAAAGACTACCAAAACCCTAAGTCAGGTAGAAGTGGAGAAGAAAACTCTTTCCAAATGGTATGGAATAGGTATGAAGATCAACTTTTTAGCTAATATGGAGCTGAATTTTGGAATTCACATAATTGCACACAAGATATATAGCTCCAGTCCACTCAACAATGTATCTTGTGAGGTAGTGGATCTCGCTTTCAAGGTGGTAAAGAAGAACATGTCCTTCAACCTTGCCAAGTTGTTGTTAAACCAAGTCAACAAAAACATGTAGACCATTAGGACATTGAAGAATAACCCATGTAAGTTTGGTTTACTTTTAACCTATTTATTCTTCTTTGTGCAAAAGTTTTTCCCTTCAAAAGGTACAGTTGTATGGAGATAAGATATACCTTTACTATATCAAACCAATGAGTATATAGCAGAAATGAGTGAAAAATATGTCAGTATAATGGAAAATTATTTTGATTCATTCAAGGAAAAGATGAATAATAGATTCAAAATTCCAGAGAAACTTGTAGAAGATTACTAGGATGATATTTGTTTTACAGTAGATTGTGACAAAGTGTATATACAAGTAGTCAAAACTAGAGTGGTATGAGTTGTATGAGGTTAATATTGATGACACTAGGGATATTATTGAGGCACTATTGAGTGAACCTATGGATCCCAAGGTCACATATTTTGGTACATATGATGAAGCCAAAGCCTGAATAGAACTAGAGATAAAGCTTTCTCAGGCTGTTAGTAAAGGAAAGAAGATGATATAAAAACTAAGATAAACTAGTTCTACTCTCCTATTGATAGAAGGTAAAGGAGATGATGTGATTGAAGATGAGGAAGATGAAACAAAATTAGAAGAAGATGAACCAGTCAAGAAGAAATGTTATCATAACTAAACCTATCAAGTCATCTACTGTAGTGTTTTCAAGGAGAACATCTAGAAAGAAACTAAAATTGGGTGAAGAAGCAGAGGATGTGATTTTCAAATGGCCTCCACCTACATTTCAAGAGAAATTGAATGAGATGATTCTATAGTTGGCATGGAAAATTTGAAATTATTGAGACATGAAACCAGAAATGTAGAAGAGAAGAAGTAAGTTGAAGACATGGTTATGTTTAAGATAGATAAATAAAAATGTTTACCAAACCAACTTCTATAACAAATTCCCAATAAACTGATGGAAAGAATCAGGCCAAGATGGGAACATGAACATGAAAAGATTGTAGCAGCAGTAGTCTTTGAGCAAAGCTTTAAAGCCATCAAGCTTAGAGAAAGCTACTGCTAAGTTGGCTGTGACAAAAACTACAAATCCAAGCACTCAACCAATCTTTGCACCTATTTAGCTTAGTACCTTATTGACTGAAGTGACCAGCACTTCATCTACCAAGTAGTAATTGCTTCCTCCATCAATTTTGGCTACTCAATAACTAGGTATTTCTTCAATCAGTACAATATCTACTTTTGTTTCTAGTTCTTCCATTTCCATTATTGTTACTATTCTGAGTATGCAAATAGTCAGTATAAAGATAGTTGAGAGCAAGCCTCAACTGAGTACTAATATTTCTAGCAAAGGAAAAGATAAGGAATAAGACATTGATCTTGATGAAGATACAGTTATTCCAAATTGGGATATATCTACTCTAAATCCTAATCAAATGCATATAGTAGGAGAGATTTTGCAAAAGAATGCTAAGCAACAAAGGCTTAGAGAAGAAAGAAACAATGAACATCAAGTGCTAGAAGATGCAAAGAACATTCTTACAGATGCACTCAACAGTGAGGTTGATAATTCTCAACCTATTTTGGCTCAATTAGCATAAGTGGTTCAAAAATTCAATGAAGATTTGAATGGATAGGAAAGTTTATTGCAAAGAGCAGAGAAGAAATTTGAAAACAAAGTACTAGAGAAAGTTGCACAAAAGATTGCAATATATCAAGTAGACTTGTCTACTATTCTAGGCTCATTGGAAACCTTTGAAAATAATGTCGCTTCTCTATTTGGTAAAATATTTGATACATCTATCTTCATGTAGGAAATCAATTATAAACTCTCCAAGATAGATGAAGATCTAAAGGAAAGTGCACACCAGCTATCACTTGACCTGAGTTATAGTTCTACTCATTACACAAAGATCAGATTTCTGACTGATATGCAAGTAGAAGTACTAAGGGATGAAGCCAGGATAAGGGCTACACTTGCAGATATACAAAGCGTGATTCTTCCAAACATGGATGCATTGCAGAAACATATTGCACATACCAAAACTCTCATCCATGATAAAAACTTCTCCATAGATGATCACATGATGAAATTATCAACATAAGTTCAAATTACATTACATGCAAACAAGGTGTTGCAAGAAAATTGGGAAAAAATAACGTTACTAATTTTAAAGGTATATTATGAATTCTTGTCACATTTTGGCATTACCATGTAGCTAACACCTTTGGCATTTATGTCAAAAAGGGGGAGAAGATGTAATATGTAAAAGAGAAGAATATGTAATGATACAATAAAAGGGGAGAAGATTAGAAGATGTATATAAAGTCTAAAGTATATTGAATATATATATATATATATATATATATATATATATATATATATATATATATATATATATATATATATATATATATATATATATATATATATATATATATATATGGAGGAGCATCATAATATTATACATGTACATGTATAGATATTCAGATAAACATCTCTTACAAAAGAAATTTTGAAAAATTTCAAAAATAGAGTATGTTACCAAGTTGATGACATAAGATGGAGACTAAAAATTGTTTTGAACTTTTTGAATTTAGTTTTGATTGATCAATGTTTTGTCACTAATGCCAAAGGGGGAGATTTTTGACATTATAGTCAAGTTTGTTTATTAGTCACACACACACTTATTCAGATGGTCAGCTACTACTAAGTTCCAAGAACAATATTCAGTTCACACCAAGTAGCATCTACTAAGTTAGTGATTATCAGTGTAAACTAAGCATCATACTATTTACTGAGTTTCTCAGTGCAAATTGAGTTCTCTAGTGCTTACCAAGTTTGTAGCTTCAAAAATGTGAATCTAGTGTTGGTCGAGCCATAAAGTGTCAACCAAGTGATTCAATTTATGTTGAGCTCATAGCGATAGTGTTGATCAAGCTATGTAGTGTCAACGAAGTGATTCAATTTATATGATGAGTTTTGCAGTGTTCATCGAGTCACCATTACAGATCAAGTTTAGACTACTTGGAAGTGATTAGTATGAACTGAGCTTCTACATCTACTGAGTGCATGACAATGTCGAGCATTAACAATGGTTGGCAAGTGTTAGAACCTCACCGAGTTTGTCTTTAGAATTTGTGTACCAACAATTGGCCCAACTTTGTATTTTGGCAAAACTTGTACTGTAGTTGACTTTGATGAATTATAATTTGGATTGGTATATATGTAATGTATTGTATCACATCCAAAGCTATGGGTTTTGTTCTTCTTCATCCCAAAGCTATGTTTGGATGTTTGCCTTTGAATTTGTCTATAATCTTAGTAATTTTGGCTGCATTCAGTAAATCCAAAGCCTCATATTTGTCCTTGACCTTTTTTTTGTAATTGTCTACCTCAATTTAGGTGTTAGCAAAATCCCTAAGTTTGGTATCCAATTCTAACAATACTTCTTCATCATCATCAACAACTTTCACAAAAATCTTCCTGAAATTCTCTACTACTACCTCAATAGGCAAAAATTTCTCTTGTTCATCATCTTCAAAAATATCCAAGCATGCATTGCTATAATGTTTCTTTGCTTCCAAAATTTTCTCTTGGGCTTGGTCCTTGAGCTGATGAATCTCCTCATGTAATGTTTCCATTACTTTATTGTTATCTACTATTTTCTCTATCCAGTCATCAATCATATCTAATTTTTCTCCTGTATATACATCTATCAAAACCTAGTACCTTTGCCCCTTTATGGCTTGTAGAGTTTGTAAATCTTTACTCCAGGCCTGTACTTCATCCAAAATACTAAAGTCCTACTTCAAAATTGCTATGATTTTATTCCCATTCTCATAAATAGCATGTACTAACTTCATTTTTTTTGTGACAATCAAAACACCTTTCTTCTCAAAACTTTCCCGCCACTGTTGATAGACTTTCAAAAATGGATCAAGCTATACACCTCCCCCTTCTCTAAGTATGGTATTCAAAGTCTACTCGGGTTGCTTAGAATCTAGAGGACCGACCACTTCAGCCAAATATCTCTTTAGGATCTCAACTTGCCTCCAGAGTGTTTGAAGCTTGACCTCATCCTATTCCATGTACTTGGGCACATCTTTGATTCCCATGGTCATCATTAATCAAGTTATATCCCATGTAGGTTTTCCCAACATAACCTCTTTCAATTAGTAATCATTAAGACCAAGGCTTTTTGCATCTGTGTCTTCAGGGGGAACAACCAATTATGCAAATAATTCCTAGTTTTGCATGCTAGTAACAAATGCCAATGGTGTTTCCTTGTATGTCAGGAACTCAGGTTTATTCAAAATGTCTGCAATATCACAAATATCTTGCTCCAAAGCATTGAACTAAGGTCTGGTACTCCTCATAATTTCTTTCCAGAGCCATCTAGGGATGCATTTAGCTAAAGGAGGGGTGTGTTCTACTACCTCCTTCCCCTTATTGCTCCTCCTTAGAGTTGTTTCCTATTGTGAGGGCTCTCCTTCTGTAGTCTTAGTCTCAGTGGACCCTGTAGCTTGCACCTCAGTGTCTTGGGAAGGTGGTTAAGAATATTTTACCATTTGTCCCTCCTTTGACACTTCGTTAGTCACCATTTTTTCTAGGTGCTCCTCTTGTGATGGTTCTTTCTAAACCTACTATTCTTCTGAACTCTAAGGTGGAGGAGTAATTGAGCCACTATCTACCATCATTGCTTGTGGTGGAGATGGGGGAGTCATATCAGGACCCTGTGAATCTGGAAGCATCTATGTCTAGACTTCTTGTTGAGGTTCACTTATTGGGGTGTACCTGATGTTATCCCCAATTAACTCTATTCCTACAGGCATGAAATCAAAATCTAATATTATGAAAATGTCATCACCCTCTTCACTCTACTCATCCACCCACTACTATACTTCATCTTCCGAGGAAGAGATTTCTAAGGGTTCTACTTGGGTGGATGGTGAGGTACCCATGGCACTCTTTCTCCTTTGTAACTTAGTGGCTCTAGCTAGCTGAGTTGTTTTGTGTAGGGGCACTTGTTCCTCTTCCTCTTCTGATTCTTCTTCTTCCTCTTCATCTCCTTCCAGAATGGTTTTGGAAATAGATGGGGAAGGCACCAATCTTTTGTTGATCCTTTGCCTCTTTTTTATCCAGATCTTAATATTCTTTTGTTTCTTAGAGGCAGAAGGGGAAGCTGGCTCTTCTTGCGAAGGAGGAATGGAAACTTATGGAATCTCTCCCTCTTCTAATTGACTAGGCACAATGGGAGGCAATTGAGGATAATCTTGAACTTGGTGTAGCTCCAATATCCTCATACCCTTGTACACTCTCTTTCTGCTACTAGGGAGGCTCCTATTCTTCAAATTGTTCCATTTGAATCCTTTGGGGGGAGGTCCTCTTCCTTTTTTTCTTTCCCTTCCTCTCTGAAGGGTGGTAGTATCCAATTGGATGATCAAGCTGGTATACTATCTCTAGCCTGATAGGAGACTGGGCCACAAAGGTAGGAATTGTTACTTTCTTCTATCTACCTCTTTCTTGGCAGGCATGTGCAGGAAAGATTACTGTGTCAGGTATTGGATCAAGTGGAAAAGGATTCTTGATCCAATCCTTTTTCATTCTGATGCAATGCCTCACCTGATGATTAATATCATTGGCCTCCTCCCTATCAACCTTTGCATTCATAATGGGTCTTTCTCCTATCTTGTTTGAGTTGAACAAGGGGTCAAGTAGCTCCTTTGAATCCTATTGCCTTATTTCTTCAGGAATAGTCAACTGGAGAGCCTTTTCTGCTAGATACAAAGTCATCCTACAATAGTCTCTTATGTGGACATCGTAGTCATTTGTTGCATTCATCTAGTGATCTTCAACAACATCTTCATGATGGAACTCTTTTCTTGTCAAACTCTCCTATCTCCCAATATTATCAAAATATGGCATAGGGGAATTCTATTCTTTGAGGGGATAATTCTCCCATTCCCACTCAAAGGATGAAATATCTTGCTTTTGTTTCACCTAATATGGTCTAATGTCTAAAGGCCATGCCTAGCAAGGTCTTTGCTATCTCTTAACCCTCTCATATGCCAACTCAATCTATTGGAAAATCTATAATAACACCAATTTATCACTAGGATATTTGGTGAGCTTCTTAGGGTTGATGGAGGCACTAGCTACTTGCAAATATGTGAATGTCTTAAATTGGATGAAGTAGGCCCCGAGAACTGTTATATGTGCTTTTGATTCATTGGATAACCTCTTTCCATAATCTCCCTTGATGAATCAGATGATCACAAAAATGAATGCATCATTCACTATTCTATACTCCTTAGATTATGTTGAGAGCTTCTTCTTTACCAGCTGAGGGTAGACGATGTATGGCCAGGCATTAGGATCCTACATACTGCCCTTCTTGTACAAACTAGGGTAATTTTTTGTGCTTGTTGCAAGCAGATATACCATGTAAGAAGTCATATAGAACTTCTTCTTATCTTTTACTATGCCTAATTTCTCACACATGTTTTTACTTAGTGTGGTGGTCCAATCCAATGGTATCTTTTCTGCCCTGATTGTCTCAATAAAGTTAATCATGAAGATGCTTAGGTGACTTGTTGTAGGTAAACCCATGTCTCTGCTCAAAAGAATGATGAAATAACCAATATCCTCCTTCATATATCCCCAAGTCATATCCAATTTTCCTATTATCCTTGCTCAAGGAGGCTTCTTAATGAGGTAAGATGATTGTATAATGTCTATCACCTCTTTCTGGTGCTCCTTGTACCATCTCTTCACTACTTCATAGAAAATTCTAATGAATTGGTCTTCCCTTGGGAGGTGGAAGACCCTCTCAATGTTCTTGGGTCATAGGTCTAATACAACTTCTCTAGTTATGCTTTTGACCACTCTCTCTTCAAAAATAAAGTGTTGTGCCAATGTCATAATCAATTCTGCTGACTGCACTAATATGGGATGCGAAGCTGTGCTCACCAACCCAAAATGAATCAATGATGATACTAGGGCATATCTCTCCATTGGTTTGCTACATATCCTAAGGAATTCTCCTAAGTTAGTATGTCCTAAGTCAGTATCTCTGATTTTTGCATGATCATCATGGAATCTTGATTTTGAAGGTGTGCCTTGAAACTTGAATACGACGGGTCTAGGTGCCATTCTAGATGTGGATGCTATTTAATCTCTACATGACATAAGAAAAGGAATTTTTTAGCTTAATGATAAAAAACTAATCACGAAATAAAATGTTTAATTCATGTCTAAATGAGTGTTGAAAAAATACATCCTTTTTAGTTTATTTTAATTTATTATTATTATTTTATTATTATCTTTTTATCTTTTTATTTTTAAAATTTTAAAATATTTTTTGAATTATATATATATATATATATATATTGGTTTTTGGGTTTTAGTAAAAAAATGAAAGTGCATGTGTATGCAAGAGAGCATGGCATGACATGATGGAAGCGTGCGTGTGCCAGTGTGCAGGCACAACATGCTAGCATGCACATGACATGTTGCGCAAGTTTTGATTTGAGTGTAGCATGAAATGGAAGTGCATTTGCAAGAGAATGCAGTGCGAAAAAAGAGAATGGAAGTGCGTGTGCAAGAGAGTACGATGCAGTGCGATGGAAGCATGCGCACACTAGCACATGGGCAAACAAAACATGGTGAAGTTCTATTACCTATGCATGGAACTTTGCGACGGAAAGATGAAAATGAAAAAATAAAGCTTGAAAAAGTTTGGGTGATGAGGGTTTTATAACCCCACCATGTGTAGGGTGCGCGACGCACCCCTACGTGGGTGTGCAAGTGCGCAGTGTGCAGCTTGTGGATGGCACGCAAAATTTATTATTATTATTTTTTGAATTATATATATATATATATATATATATAAAATTTTTTTTTCTATTTTTCAAAATTTTGTCATTTTTTAATTTTTTAATTTTTGGGTTTTTCAATTTTTGTCTCTAACACTTTCTCAAATCTCGAACTGTGAGTTTAGGAGTTCAAAAAAATTAGGGGATCCCCATTCCAGAGTAGGGAATGGGGCGTGTGTTGTGGAACCACAAAAAATAGCCCCAAAAAAGGAAGAAATGACGACAACATTTCTTTATCAACAAATATCCTTGGACTATGTGTCAAACACCAATCAAACTTCAAATGCCTCAAGCATATTTTAGATGACTTTGCAATCAAAATTCTAGAATTCAAAACCTTCAAACTCAGTGTGTGATTAGTGGATTCATTCCCTTTGACTTCTTAGGATGCAATCTATCAAATTTTGTGGACAACTTGGAAACAATCTTCCACTCCTCCTGGCCCATCCATTTAGAATCTTCATGAAGGTTGTTTATCAATCATTGCTTGACCAGATGAGAGAATCAATTCAAGGGCTCTTAGTAGGATGTCACCTTCTTTTACACTTTTTAGAAAATTTTGAATAATTATTCCATGTAGTTCACAATATCACTCTTTGATGAAGCAATGTTTTGGATACAAGATACTTTATTTTGAAAACATATCTTTTGCCATTTTAGATCTTTAGAATCCTTTTGTCTTAACACTGTCCTTTTTTTTTTCCTATATCTTAACTATGCTTAGACTGTGTAGCTAGGACATCAGTGTCATTTCTTGGATTTGATCTTTTGCGAACATCTCTTGCATTCCTCTTTTAGAACTTTTAGAAACTCTCATGCCCAACAATGATCTTAGCAATCCTTCGAGGAGACCCCTCATGTTTGAATCAATCAGATTTTGAATCATCCCTTGTTGCCTTTGACCTTAATTTGACAATACCTAAGATGGTCAATTCTTAAGTTTACAAAGTGTTGAGAGCTTGTTGGTTCAGAACCCTGAACTTAGGACTGAAAGCCTTCCTATTTTTGCAAGCAACATCTATTGTTTAGTTTGTATAAAACACACAGTCGTCCAACTATTTTGACAAAGAAATGCCTCTTCCTGAAATTTGAACCAAAAAGTGGTTAATGAAATATCTCAAGATAGAATCTCAAGTACACCTTACCCCTAGGGACTAACACACCTTTGAAAAGTAAAACGTGACTGAAAGAAAACACACTTGCAGAAAATAAACACACTTACATAAATAAAAATCTAAGCTAAATGTAGAAATAAAATCTAACTTTTTTTTTTTTTGGGTGTTTTTTAGGCTTCAAAATAATGCTTCAGAAATTGCCCATTTATGGGCAAGGGAAGAAATTTCCCCTATAAGGAACTGAGCCTAAAAGTGTTTTCTTTGAGAATTTTTGCGATTTGGTAAGGACACGTCCACAAGCATTAAAACTTGGTATGACTACCCAACTTTTCTTTCACCATATCCCATAGTAGAACAAAGTCAAAAATTCTAAATGACTTTATTGTGGCTCTCTTGTCAAACCATCTTTTCGCAACAACTTGATCTTTAGCCATGTGCTCCAATGCAGCTGTCCATTTCTCATCCATCTCTAAAAGATTCATTAATCTAAATTGTACTTTGTCAAAATCTTCAGCATAACCACTCATGAATTTCAAAATAGGAATCTTGAGGTTAAGTGGGAACACTAGTTATTGTCCATAGACAAGCAAATACGAAGAAGTCCCCAAAGCATTTTTAACTCTCACTCGATCTATCCATAAGGCATATTTGAGTTACGTATGCCAATCCCTAGGGTTCTCCTTCAACAATCATCTTATTACTATGATCAAGTTCTTATCTGTAGATTCTGCTACCCCATTTCCTTGTGGGTAATAATTTGAAGAGAACTTGATATTGACTTAATTTTCAAATGCCCATTGGGTCAGGAACGCTGATGCAAAATTAGACCCATTATCACACTCAAGGGAAAATGGCATTTTGAACCTAGTAACAATGTGTTCTTCCAAGAAGTCTGCTACCACCTTAGCTGTGCAATTTCTAAATGTTTTTTCTTCCGTCCATTGTGTATAGTAATTTGTAGCTATGAGAATAAATGCATGCCCACTTGATGATAGGGGATTGACTAGACCAATAAAATCCAACCCCCATTTTGCAAAGGAGCGTACCTCATACACTGGTTGTAGTGACATTGCCAGGTGCCTCTCTCTATTGGCACTAGTTTGACAAATATGGAAAGAATGCACACATGCTTGAAAGTGTCTTTGAAAATTAAGGCCAAAAAAAACCCAATCTTAAAATCATGTGAGTCATAGCTTTTGCCAAACCATGTCTTGTACCATACTTGTCATGAAAATTTTCTAAGACTTCCTTTGCTTCCTCATAGCCTAAGCACTTCAGATAGATCCCTTCATAATTTCTCTTGTACAACTTGTTGTCTCGTAGCATGTAGGATTCACATTTTATTTTAAGGCCCCTACATTGTGAACCATTCATCCAACTAGGGCATTGGTCTTGTAGAAGATAATAAGAAATGTCTTGATACCAAATGTCTGTCACCACTCCTTGACCAATATAAAATTGAGATATAATCTTCTTATCTTGATCATCCTTATCTACCTCAACATCAAACTTAAATTCTTTTTCATTCCTATGTTGGTTATCAGCTATCATTATTGACAACCCTTGACCTCTGACTAATCTCATAGGTTGAATTTCCAAATAAAATTCTTGAAGTATGGCCATCCATTTACCTCTCTTTTCACTGAGTTCATCCTGCATCAAAAGTGTCTTTACTGCTAGGTCAGGTACAATTACATACGCCTTACTTCTCAGTATGTAATGATAAAACTTCTTCATAGCCTTGATTAATGCAAAAGATTGTTTATCAAGGTTTGAATAATTCAATTTGGCATTTTTTAGAGGGCATCTCATAAAAGTGATTGGTCTTTCATCTTCCTTTTCCTTTTTTTGTGTCAGGATCCCAACATAAGAGTGCTTTGAAGTAAAGGAATATATTTGAAAGGGAAACTCATAATCAGGACTTACTAAAACTAGAGCCATAGAAATGGCCACTTTGATATCTTCAAATGATTTCTTAATCTCTAGAACCCATTCTGTCTTAGCTCCCTTTTTGAGTAAATCATTAAGGGGATGAACGATTTTTGCAAATCCGCTTATGAATTTTTGCACAAAATTTATCCTGCTGAAGAAAGACTTGAGTTCTTTTCGACTATGGGGAGGTGACAAATTTAGAATAGCTTTGATTCTATTAGGATCGATGGAGATCCCAACCTTAGAAATGATATGACCCAAGAGCTTTCCTTTAGTGACCCCAAATGAACATTTCTTAGGGTTGAGGGATATGTCGTACCTGTGACATCTATTGAATACCCGCCTTAAATCAGCAATGTGAGTGCTTCAGTATTATGAAAAGATGGTTAAATCATCCATGTAGATGACTATACACTTATTTACCAATCCCTTAAAAGCTTCATCCATGGCTCACTGAAATGTGGCCCTTGCATTAATTAGTCCAAAAGGCATTCTCTTGTAGGAAAAAGTTCCCCATTTAGTTGTGAAAGTTGTCTTTAGTCGATCTTCTTCTTCAATCATCATCTGATTATATCCTAAATATCCATCTAGGAAAGACATCATTTTTGAACCATTTACAATTTGCAAAACCTCATCAAGTGAGGGTGGAGGATAATTGTCCTTTTGAGATGCTAGGTTCAAGTTACAAAAATCAACACAAAGGTGAATCTCTCTAGTCTTCTTCTACATGGGAACCGAGTTAGCCACCCATGTTAAATGGTGAATGGGAAATATGATCTTTGCATCCAATAATTTTTTGACTTCATTATTAGGGGCTCAAGGATGGGATTAATAGGTCTTTATCTTTGCCAAAAAGGCTTGGCATCTAGTTTCAATGGGATGTCATGAGTTATAATCTCAGGGTCATATGTCTTTAGTTCCTCATAGCTCTAAGCAATAACATTACTTAGTAAGCAACTTGAGCATTTCTTCCCTTTCTTTTGCATTGCATGCTTTCCCTATTTAGACTATCCTCAACTCTTCTTCAGTTCCTAGGTTGTATTCGTCACACTCTTCAATAACCTTTTGTTGGATCATTCTTTTATTAAGTGCTGATTTATCATGGTAAAAAATGCATTCTAACTCAACCATCCCCTTGGGGATAGTATTAGTCTTTAAATTTAGGATCCCATTTTCATCTTCAAGTTCATCATCCTCAGGCTTGTCATCAATTTCTTGTCCTTTAAAGTGAGCATTGCACATGATAAATTAAAGTATGTGTTGATCATCCTGAAAGACTTGAAAGTTTGTAATATTATCTGGAATAAATGGGTAAGCAACCAACTCCACTAAAAATCTTTTCAACTTTGTTCTTTCAGCTTGTTGTAATGTGCTTGCTGAAATAGCTAGCACATTTGCCACCATGTTCTTCCTCCTTGGAATGGACCTTATGTTTAAAGCTTCAAAATCATCTAGTAAATCCCATACTCTCTTCTTGTAAGAAAGTAAACTTTTGTTGTTGCAAGACTATAATGATTTTACTTGCTAAATAGCCAACTGAAAATCTCCTTCGATTATGAGGGCTATGACTTCTTTCTTGAGCATAGAGAGAAGTCCTTGGATCAACACTTTGTATTCCGTAGCATTGTTAGTACATCTAAATTGTAATTGATATGCTGCATAAAATGACTTACCTTTTGGATTAACCAATTCTATACTTGCTTCAACCCCTAATCTCCATTTGGAACCATCAAAGTGAAGTGTCCAAATTGGATCTTCCCTAGGCTTTCTAACCTTGCGTTTGTTCATTGTTAACTTCTCTTTAATTTGAGAGTTGAAAGATTGTTTCTTGGGAACCCATTGCAACTTCTCACAGGGTGGACTTGATGATTCCCTAGTGTAACATGTTGATAGAGGAAATGTATGCTTTTCTTGTTTGTCTTGAATTTCCTCTATCAATTCCTTAGTTTCATCTATTTTGGGCTTAGGATGAATGATGACGAAAGTTCACCCTTTTCCTTTTACATATCATCTTCTTCTCTGAACCTTGATCATCCCCGGGGGAGGAGATGACGAACCTCCACAATCCAAAGAGCTATCACTATATGATAAATTTAGATCTTCAATTTCTTCTTCGATCTTCTCTGTCAACTTAGTTGAGTTTATAGGACTTTGATCTACCACGGGTCCCTTTTCTAGAATTTGGTTATCCTTTCCTTGCATCATATGTGTTAATAGCTTTGCGACCACTTCCTGGCATGATGATCATTCTAATTCAGAGTGGCTAACTTTGAGTAATCAGCAAAATCCTGGGAGGAGTAAGATACTAGGATCGACTTCTTCTCCCAAGCATTGTAAATTAGTTACCATGGTATCTATGAATTGTGTCATGATCTCATCCTTTGGGATTGATATCTTGTGTTCTTTATCTTGATCGCTTGATGTTTTGGTGGCGATCGTATCAAATGCCATTACTTTGTATGAGCCCAAATCTGATTAGAGAAATGCCACCTCATTTGGAGCATTGTATTCTATGACCATCATTTTCAATTTGGGTTCTACATCTATCTTGATTTGATTGTTCAATCCCTTCCATGGCAACCACAACTGAGTGAAATCCATAGAAAACCATCCTCTTAGGCATTTCATCCATTCTCTACTTAGGAGCAACCCATATGTCTCTAGAATATCAACCACATCTATATCAATGAAATTTTGAATTTGTGGATCGACTATCAACTATATTCAAACATCTTTCAGTATGCCAATGACTTTCACCTCTATTTTGTCCAACTATATCATTACCTGATTGGAAGGTTAAGAACTTACCCCTAACCTTTGTGCTATTGATAGTGGCATGACATTATAGGAGGCTCTTGAATCAATCAAGTACTTGTGGAGATTCTTTCTATATATCTTGATGCTGAGCAAAAATGGGGGTACTTCAACCTTGTCTTTAAACATAGTGGGCATTGCTTCTGCAACATTGACTTGTTGAGATACTATCTTTTGAGGGACCATATTCATATTATGGGGTACCTTTGTATGATCCAGAGTCTTCATGAGCGCTTCTCACTATTGTGGACAATTTTGCAACATGTCAAACATGGACATATTTTCTTTGGTTTGTTTCAAGGCTTCAACGACATTATACTTTTCAGTAAACCAAGTAGGATTTTTCAATATTGTTGGTGCATTCACTTGATTTTGATTCTATTGTCCTCCATATGGTGGCCTAACTGGTGCCAGATTGTTACTCGCTCAGAGATTGGGAGGAGTTGGTTGTAAAGCTAGAGGAATTCCATCCATCAAAGGTTCCTTTCTATTTCTTAGATTAAATGTATTTTAATTGTCATTACAAAAAGCAAACATCTCATCATGCTAAAGATTAGGTTCTTGGCTGAATGGAAAAGAGAACTCTTCACTGGCTAGTTGTTCTACTTGCACATTCTATGTAGAATCATATGATTCTAGTAGCATAGCATTAAATTGTATAGGATGAGCATTGTCAGTCACTTGCAAGCTTTGATTCATCTCTTGATTACCATTATAATACAAACCATTATTGTTAGGTGCATTCTAACTGTCATCATATTAATTGATATCTGCATGCTGAACATTGCTATTGTTATTGTTGGTAGGAATGCTTCCATTATTGAGTCGAGTGTTCCATTGTCAGTTCTATCTTTGGAAGCCATTATTTAAATAAGGAGGATTGAATTTGTTCCCCCCATTGTTGTTTCTTACATTATTGTTGTTGTTCCCACTAAAGTTCCTGTTATAATTTTGGCCATAATTTTTATTATAGGGACCAACATTGTTCTTTTGAAAGTTGTTGTTCTATCCTTGCGATAACCTTAGATGAGTCAGTTTTTTATTCATTTGGGATATAGTCTTTTTCATCTGACCAAATTTGGAAATAAAACCATTGTCTACTTTAGTGGGTGTTGTTTCCTTTTGCTCAAGGAAGGCAACTTTTGAAGGTTCAAACCTTGGATATGTTAGAGTGAAATTTTGCAGAGTGGGTGCCTATTATAGTGGAACTAGATTCATAGGCATGAATTGATTAAGAATTGTACGTACTTTGGTAGGGTATGTTGGCATCATTCTGATAGCTAGAGTTGGAAGCATCAATCCTCCTCCATTAGGATTAGCTTGCTTAGTGAAGGTAATTGCCTCTGTGAAGACTTTATCCAGTGTGTCGATATTTGCTACAGAAAGTCTTCTTAGAAAAATTGCATTAAGATGGTCCATAGCATTCAGATAAATCTGAATAGCGACTTCAACTGGTATAGTGTATGGTGTCTCTAGCTTGCAATATGCCATATGAAAGTGATGGTTGAATTAGGAAACTATCTCAGCTGGGTGCCTTTTGATTGATATGAATTGTTGATGTATCACAGTTGGGTTGATGAGTGTTTTGAATTGTTCCAAGAATAATTCTTTGAAAGTGTCCCAATCTCCAATGCATCTAGGTGGCAAATTAATGTACCAATTAAAGGAAATTTCCCCCAAAGAGTAGGGGAATAAATGAAGAACCACATCCTCATTAGCAACTTATTTGCAGTTGCAAATTTCTTTGAATACCTTGACATGATCTTCAGTAGTTGGTGTCTCACCATAGATGAATCTGGGGCAAAAATTCTTGGGATTCTTAGGGAGGTCATGGAGTGCACCTCTCAAGTTTATTGGCAAGTCTATGACATTTGAAAAAAAGGTCATCAGAGGGTTTGGTGGACCTAAAGGTGGTTGTTAAGGGGTAGCTATTGGAATATGTGGTGGTCCACCAAGGGGTTGGAGTGGAGGTGGAGTTGAAGAAGATGATGAAAGTTTGAATGAAAGTGGTTGAATTTGGGGTATTCCCTTGTCACTGCATGGTTTACAAAAGTGGGGAAGCTTAAGAAACTCATGTGCACTTAGTGTAGACCTTAATGCCCACCGAAAAGGGGATTTTGGATCAGAACCCTCCAGTTTGCATCAATTCTAGAAAAAGTGTACCTCTGTAGAAATACACTTTCTCACCTCTCTGAATTTTGCACACCATAGAGTTTTGCACTCCTACGCACCTGAAAAGTTGCGAATCTACAGAGATGTGTACCTACAGATCTACGGACCTATGGAGCTATGGACTTAAATTTCTCAAAAACTCAAAATTTTTTTTGAACTTGTGGGAAGCATAGATTTTTTGCAAAAAGTGTAGAATTTTGAAACTTTGGCAAATTTTCCACTTTTCCCAGAGATCTAAAAGTGTGGCCCTCCTTCAAGCACCACTTTTGTTGAGTTATCATTTTACATGATGCTAAATGGCAGGAATTCTTGCGAACTCCTCTCTTTAAAAGTTGATTTTATGAATCAACTCCAAGGTTCTGGGTGATCTTGTAACCTACTAGAATCTTCTTAGTTGAAGATAAATGTGAATGTTCACGAGGAGGCTTTTGCTAGTTCATTTTGATTTCGGATGAAATGAAGAATCTGCACACTATTCCAAAATAACACACAAAAGAGAACTATATTTTTGTATTTTTATGTTTTTTATGAATGCATTCTAACCCTGTAGCTAGTATGAAATCCTATTCTAACAAGGGGGTTAATAAAGAAAATAACAAGAACTTAAAGAAAATAACATGAAATCCAAAGCAAATAATGTGAAATTGAAATCCTAATGGACATAAGCTATAGAAAACAACACATCTGCGAGTTAAGATTTTGAAGATATCAGTAGGTAGCCAATGAAAGTAGGAGTAGCACTTCCTCAATTCCACTGATGCAATTGTCAGTGAGAAACTTTAATGATCATATGATATTTCACTCTTCATCAAATTGCAAGGCCATAGAAAGTGCGCTCATGTGAGATAAAGAGTTATGCAAGCACAATTCAATGATTTCTTCTCAAGCTCATTACGTTAGTAAAATTTGTCAAACTGTAGCAAACACCAAAACTAAAAGATCACACTATCAGAAATAATGCAATAAACCTTTGGCTCAATCATAATTCCATGAACAAAATTCACAAAAATATGACACATTCAAAAAAGAATCACTACACTCCAAATGCGAGCACCAAAAGCATAATTTTATTGCATAATAATGGTGGCCCTAATTACATATTACAATAGGGTATTTATAAGAAATTGTCTCCTCAATACGTGTTGAGAGTGAGAGATATCTTCATGCAATAAAATGCTTTTTAAACAATAAAACAACTAATTATATACAAACTAACTACCTAACTAGTGCTTAGTAGAACTCCATCCATTTAATATTCATTAATTGGATGCATGACCCTTTTACATGTTTAAAAAAAAGAAATATGAGAGAAGAGAGAAAGAGAAAGCTCTGAGTCAAAGTGGAAGTGTCAAAATTAGAAGCTGATCCTTCACAGGGTGTTTGTAAGAGTTAAACTGCCGTCAGAATGTGTTTTCAATTAATGGAAAGCTCTATTTTTTAAACTGGTAGTTAACTGTTAGTGGAAATTTTCTAAACATGTGCATTTGCGGAGTTGCATAGCTATTGACTTGCATACCTGCAGAGCTGTGCACCTCAAAATGGTCCAAAATCTCAAAATTTTACGGAGTTTCAAAATTGAAATTCTGGCATCTAGGTTTTGTTCTTCTTCATCTCAAAGCTATGTTTGGATGTTTGCCTTTGAATTTGTCTATAATCTCAAAAATTTTGGCTACATCCAATAAATCCAAAGCTTCATATTTTTCCTTGACCTTTTGTCTGTAATTGTCTACCTCAATTTTGGTGTTAGCAAAATCCCTGAGTTTAATATCCAATTCTAACAATGCTTCTTCAGTTCTAAAGGCTTGTCGAATGTCCTCATCATTAATAACTTTCATAAAAATCTTCCTAAAATTCTCTACTACTACCTCAACAGACAACAATTTCTCTTGTTCATCATCTTCAAAAATATCCAAGCACGCATCACTATAATGTTTCCTTGCTTCCAAAATTTGCTCTTGGGATTGGTCCTTGGGCCGATGAATCTTCTCATGTAATGTTTCCATTACTTTATTATTATCTGCTATTTTCTCTATCCAATCATTAATCATATCTAATTCTTCTCCCATATACACATCGATCAAAACCCGATACCTTTTCCCCTTTATGGCTTGTAGAGTTTGTAAATATTTACTCCAAGCCCATACTTCATCCAAAATAATGAAGTCTTGCTTCAAAATTGCTATGATTTTATTCACATTCTCCTATGTAACATGTAGTAACTTCAATTTTTTTGTGATAATCAAAACACCTTTCTCCTCAAAACTTTCTCGCCACAGTTGATAGGATTTCAAAAATGGATCAAGCTATACACCTCCCCCTTCTCTAAGTATGGTATTCAAAGTCTACTCAGGGTGCTTAGAATCCAGAGGACCAATGAATTTGGCCAAATATCCCTTTAGGATCTTGACCTGCCTCCAAAGCATTTGGAGTTTGACCTCATCCTATTCCATGTTCTTGAGGACTTCTTTGACTCCCATGGTCATCATTAATCAAGTTGTATCCTGTGTAGGTTTTCCCAACATAACCTCTTTCAATTTGTAATCTTTGAGACCAAGGCTTTCTACATTTGTGTCTTTAGGGGGGAAAGCCACTTGTGCAAACAATTCCTAGTTTCGTGTGCTAGTGAAAAATGCCAACGGTGTTGCCTCATGTGTCGAGGACTTAGGTTTATTCAAAATGTCTATAATATCACAAATATCTTACTCTGAAGCATGGAACTAAGGTTTGGTACTCCTCATAATTTCTTTTTAGAGCCATCTAGGGATGTGTTTAGCTAAAGACTTGGCTCTCGAGGATGAAGGGGTGTGTTCTACTACCTCCTTCCCCTTATCGCTTCTCCTTAGAGTTGTTTCCTATCATGAGGGCTCTCCTTCTATAGTCTCAGTCTTAGTGGACCCTACAACTTGCACCTTAGTGTCTCGGGAAGGTTGTTGAGAATACTCCACCATTTTTCCCTTCTTTGAAACTTCATTAGTCGCCATTTGTTTTGGTTTCTCCTCTTGTGATGGTTCTTTTTGAACCTGCTCTTCTTTTGAACTCTAAGGTGGAGGAGTAACTGAGCTACTATCTACCACCATGACTTGTGGTGGAGACGGGGGGGTAAGATCAGGACCCTATGAATCTGGTGGCATTTGTGTCCAGTCTTCTTGTTGAGGTTCACCTGTAGGGGTGTCCTTGATATTATCCCCAATTAACTCTATTCCTCTAGGAATGAAATCAAAATTTGACATTGTGAAAATTTCATCACCCTCTTCACTCTACTCATCCACCCACTACTATACTTCATCTTCTAAGGAAGAGAGTTCTAAGGGTTCTGCTTGGGTGGATGGCAAGGTACTCGTGGCACTCTTTCTCCTTTGTAACTTAGTAGCTTTAGCTAGCCAAGTTCTTTTGTATAGGGGCACTCATTCCTCTTCCTCTTCTGATTCTTCTTCCTCCTCTTCTTCATCTCCCCTCGGAATGGTTTTGGGAAAAGATGGGGAAGGCACCAATCTTCTATTGATCCTTTGCCTCTTTTTCATCTAGATATTAATCTTCTTTCATTTCTTGGAGGTAGAAGGAGAAGATGGCTCTTCTTGCAAAGGAGGAATGGAAACCTATGGAATCTATCCCTCTTTTGATTGACTGGGCACAATGGGAGGCAATTGAGGGTCATCCTGAACTTGTGTAGCTCCAGTATCCTCGGACCCTTGTACACTCTCTTCCTACTACTAGGGAGGCTCCTATTCTTCAACTTGTTCCATTTGAATCCTTTGAGGGGAGATAATCTTTCTTTGGTTCTTTCCCTTCCTCTCTGGGGAGTGGTAGTATCCAATTGGGCAATCAAGTTGGTATACTATATTTGGCCTAATAGGAGATTGGGCCACAAAGGTAGAAATTGTTACTTTCTTCCCTCTACCTCTTTTTGGGCGGGCATGTGCATGAAATATTACTATGTTAGGTATTGGATCAAGTGGAAAAGGCTTCTTGATCCAATCCTTCATCATTTTAATGACATGCCTCACCCAATGATTAATATCATTGGCCTCCTCCTTGTCAACCTCACCATTCATAATGGGTCTTTCTCCTATCTTTTCTGAGTTGAACAGGGGGTCAAGTAGCTCCTTTGAATCCTGTTTCCTTATTTCTTTAGAATAGTTAACTGGAGAGCCTTTTCTACTAGATATAAAGTCATCCTACAATAGTCTCTTATGCAGACATCGTAGTCATTTGTTGCATTCATCCAGTAATTTTCAACATCATCTTCATGATGGAACTCCTTTCCCACCATACTCTCCACTCTCTCTATATTATCAAAATATGGCCTAGGGGAATTATATTCTTCAAGGGGATAATTCTCCCATTCCCACTCAAAGGATGGAATATCTTTTGGTCTGTTTGACCTGATATGGTCCAATGACCAAGGGCCATGCCTAGCAAGGTCTCTGCTATCTCTTCACCCTCTTGTATGCCAACTCAATCTATTGGGCAATCTCTAATAACACCAATTTATCACTAGGATATCTGGGGAGCTTCATAGGGTTGATGGAGGCACTGATTACCTGCAAATATATGAATGTCTTAAATTGCATGAAATAGGCCCCGAGAACTATTATCTGTGCATTTGCTTCATCAAATAACCTCTTTCCATAATCTCCCTTGATGAATCAGATGATCGCAAAAATGAATGCGTCATTCATGATTATGTACTTCTTAGACTATGTTGAGAGATTCTTCTTTACTAGTTGAGGGTAGATGATGTATGGCTAGGCATTAAAATCCTGCTTTCTGCCCTTCTTGTACAAACTGGGGTAATTTGTTGCCCTTACTGCAAGTAGATATACCATGTAAGAAGTCATATAGAACTTCTTATCTTTTACTGGCCCAAATTGCTCACACAGGTTTTCACTTAGTGTGGTGGCCCAATCCAATGTTATCTTTGCTGCCCTGATTATCTCAATAAATTTAATCATAAAGGTGTTGAGGTGACCCGCTATAGGTAAACCCATGACTCTACTCAAAAGAATGATGGAATAACCAATATCCTCCTTCATATATCCCCGAGTCATATCCACTTTGCATGTTATCCTTCCTCCAGGAGGCTTCTCAATGAGGTAAGATGATTGTATGATGTCTATTTCCTCTTTTTGGTGCTCCCTATACCATCTCTCCATTGCTTCATAGGAAAGTCTAATGAAATAGTTTGCCCTTGGGAGGTGGAAGACCCTCTCAATATTGTCGAGTTGCAGGTCTAATACAACTTCTCTAGTTATGCTTTAGACCACTCTCTCTTCAAAAATAAAGTGTTGCGTCGATGTCATAATCAATTTTGCTGACTACACTAATATGGGATGTGAAGTTGCGCTCACCAACCCAGAAAAAATCAATGTGGATACTAGGGAAAATCTCTCAATTGGTTTGTTGTAGATCCTAAGGAATTCTCCTAAGTTAGTATGTCCCAAATTAGTATCTTTGATTTCTACGTAATCATCATGGAATCTTGATTTCTAAGGTACACCTTGAAACTTGAATACGACAGCTTTGGGTTTCATTCTAGAAGTGGATGCCATTTAATTTCTGCATGACACAAGAAAAGGTGTTTGTTAGCTTAATGATAAAAACTAATCACAAAAGAAAACTTTTAATTCATCTCTAAATGAGTGTTGAAAAAAATGCATCCTTTTTAGTTTATTTTAATTTATTATTATTATTATTATTAAATTGTAAATTTTAATTTTCTTTTGAAATTTTATAAATTTTATAATTTTTGAATTTTATATATATATATATATATATATATATATATATATATATATATATATATATATATATATATATATATATATATATATATTGGTTTTTGAGTTTTAGGAAAAAAATGAAAGTGCATGTGTGTGCAAGAGAGTGCGGTGTGCACTGGCACGCACGTGATGCTCTGTGTGCATTTTGATTTGAGTGTGGCATGAAATGGAAGCATGTGCACAAGATAATATGGTGTGACAAAATAAAATGGAAGCTCATGCACAAGAGAGCACAACACGGTGTGATGGAAGCATGTGCACACCAATGTGCGGGCTCACATGACACGTTGCGTGGCACAGGGCACGCTAAGGAAAACATGGTGAATTTCTATTACCTGTGCATGGAACTTTACGACGACAAGATGAAAATGAAAAAATGAAGTTTGGAAAAGTTTAGGCAATGAGGGTTTTTATAACTGCACCATGTGCGGGGTGCGCGACTGATGGGGACACAACCGAAGAACAGAATGGACACAACATAAAAGGGAAATTGTATTAACTGAGAAAATACGCTAGTACAAAAAGTACAGAGAAAATAAACTTCAAAACATGCCCAAAGGGCTTACAATAGCATAAATTTGGAGATAATTTCTCCTTTCAGTACCTCCTCTCAAACTCCACTCCGAACTGCCTTTTACAATGCCAAAAATCTCCTTAAATAGACCTCGGAGGGTTAAGGACTAGGAGTACATTCTAGAAAGTGCTAGTAGGCATCCATCGATCAAATAGAAGGTTCCAAAAGTTGCGTTAGAAGTCAGTGCAAATCTAGAAGAATCTAGAAACGGTACCCGAACTTTCAAAAGGCATAACTTTTGAACCGTAGCTTCGATTGACGAACCGTTTACATTTTCGGAAAGCTCTTGAAGTGCTCTATAGCCCTATGGAAAAACTTCACTCATCCCCCATTTTTTGGCCCTTTTTGAGGTCATTTAATGCCCCTAACTTGACTTTGAAGCATTCTTAGGAGGTCTCCAAAACCTGAAAAATTGCAATAACTTTCAAACCATGGGGCCTTTTGACCTGATTCTTTTTCTAGAATGCTCTAAATCACATTTACATTCATCTGGCCAATTCACACCTTCTAGGTCACCAAAATGATGGCCAAATTGCATGCTCCTATTTTTTCAGGATTTTCTAGCACACTGATAGTTGAATTGTGAGAGTTGGAACCTTTATTTGACCCAAATGGGTATCCAAAAATGTAAAGACATGAAACAAAAACTAAGTCTAAGTACATTTTTTTGGGTGACACAAGATTGCCCTTATACCTCTGGATGCTCCTGCATCAGACACCCAGGGTAGATTGAAAAGTGACCCTGTCACTTTATGGATGGTAGAAGAAATCTCAAATGGGAAACCTCAGCTACTGAAATCCAAGTTGAGTCCTCGATCGGCCGTCCTTTCCATTTGACCAAATACTCTTCATACTGCCTGTTTCTGGTACTCCTACCCACACGATGATCTAGAATGTCTTCTATCTCCTCCTTCTTAGAAGCAGGAATTGGACATGGCTCTAACACCAGCTCCTCATCTGCACCATCATCATGATACTCTGTTAAATCTACAATGTTGAAAATGGGAGAAATGTGAATACCATCTGGCAGCTCCACCTCATATGCATTTCCTGAGTCATGTTTCTTCAAAACTTTGCAGGGGCCAAATTTCTTCATTTTCAGCTTGTTGTAAGTACCAACTGGAAATCTTTCTTTTCGTAAGTGCACCATGACTAGATCCCCTACTTGGAATTCCTTATGTCTTCTCCTTTGATCAACCCTAGCTTTATACTCTTGATTCATCTTGGTAATGTGTGCTTGAACCTCCTCATGTAGACGCTTAATATGTTCAGCAAATTCCTCAGCTTCAGCACTTGTCCTCTCCCCTTGTTCTATCTTCCTCAATTCTGGTGCAGTCCTTGGACTATTCCCATATACAATTTGGAATGGTGATTTTCTAGTACACCTATTTATAGAGTTATTATAAGAAAACTCTGCCTGTGGTAGAATCAAATCCCATCCCTTGGGCTTATCCCCAACTAAACATCTTAGTAAATTGCCCAGACTTCTGTTTACCACTTCTGTTTGGCTGTCAGTTTGTGGGTGATGCGTGGAACTAAATTTCAAGTCTATTCTCAACTTTTTCCACAATGTCCTCTAGAAATACCCCACAAATTTAGTATCTCTGTCAAAAACTATACTCCTTGGAAGACCATGTAGTCTTACCACCTCTTTGAAAAACAAGTTTGCAATATGGACAACATCATGAGTTTTGTGGCACGAAATGAAATGTACCATTTTGGAGAACCTATCAACCACCACGAGTATTGAGTCATTACCCCTTTGTGTCCTCGGCAATCCAAGAACAAAATCCATACTTATGTCCTCCCATGGCCTTGATGGAACAGGCAATGGCTGATATAGGCCAGTATTGTGACTAAACCCCTTGGCAACTTGACAAACTTGGCAACTCTGTACAAACTTCTTCACATCTTGTGAAATTTGAGGCCAAAAATAATGTTCTCTAAGAATGGTAATGGTCTTATCTCGACCAAAATGTCCTACCATCCCTCCACTATGTTTCTCCTTAATCAGATTTTCCCTCATGGAACTTCTTGGAATGCACAATTGACTACCCTTGAACAACATGCCATCCTGAATCAAATAGTCTAACCACTTGGTTCTATCTACAGCAACAGGTTCTTTACAAGCTTTCCATGCTTCAGCAAAATCAAGATCCTCGGGGTACAATTTTTTGAGTTCATCAAACCCAACTACTTCAACCTACATTACTGTAAGCAACAACTGTCTCCTACTTAGTGCATCTGCAACGCTGTTAGATTTTCCACTTCTATGCTTCAACACAAAGGTATAGCTCTGCAAGAACTCTACCCACTTCATATGCCTCTGATTCAATTTACCTTGGCTATTTAGGTATTGTAATGCCTAATGATCAGTATACAAAACAAATTCCTTTGGTAATAAATAATGCCTCCATTTCTTTAAGGCCTGAACTATTGCATAGAACTCTTGATCATAAACAGAATACTTCTTCTTTGCATCATTCAATTTTTCACTAAAATATGCAATAGGCTTACCTTCTTAGCTTAATACAGACCCAATAGCGCTGCCACTGGCATCACAATCCACCTGGAAAACCTTTCTAAAATATGGAAGTGCCAACATAGGCTATTTTGTTACCTTCTTCTTCAACAATTCAAAACTTCTCACAGCTGCTGCAGTCCATTTGAACTCTTTTCTATCCTCTCTTATTCTATCAGTTAGGGGTGCACATATGCCATTGAAATTCTTAATAAACTTCCTATAAAAACTAACTAGACCATGAAATGATCTTACCTCAGTAGCAGACCTTGGAGTAGGCCATTCCAAGATGGCTTTTACCTTCTCTGGATCCATTTTGAGACCTTCAAGTGATATAACAAACCCCAAATAGACTAACTCCCTTTTTGCAAAGTTACACTTCTTCAGATTAATTAACAGTTTCTCTTCCCTTAGCCTTTCAAGGACACTACAAATATGCACTGAATGTTCTTCCAAAATCTTGCTAAAAATTAAAATATCATCCAAATAGACAATAACAAACTTTCCCAAGAACTTCCTAAGTACCTCATTCATGAGCTGCATGAAGGTGCTTGGGGCGTTCGTCAATCCAAAGGGCATGACTAACCACTCATAAAGACCCTCCTTGGTCTTGAAGGCTATTTTCCACTCATCTCCTTCTCAAATCCATATCTGGTGATAACCACTCTTCAGATCTATCTTTGTGAAGTACTGAGCTCCACTCAAGCAGTCCATAATATCATCCATCCTTGGCAAAGGGAACCGGTACTTGATGGTGATCCTATTTATAGCTCGAGAATCTGTACACATCCTCCACTCTCCATCCTTCTTTGGTGCGAGTACTGTAGGTACTGCACATGGACTCAGGCTCTCTCGAATCAAGCCCTTCCTCAACAGCTCCTGAACCTGTCTATTTAGCTCCTCTATTTCAGTAGGAGTCATCCTATGAGCAGGCTTGTTAGGAAAACTAGCTCTTGGAATCAGATCTATCTGATGACTGATTTGCCTTATTGGTGGCAACCCATCTGGAACATTATTAGAGATAATATCTCCAAACTCCCCTAGTAAATTTGAAACTTCAAGTGGTATTTCATTACTACCTTCTTTATCTTTCCTAGGAATCAAAGCATAGCACATATGCTGATGTTTCATGCCATCTAAAAAATTTCTTCCATCAACAAGACAAATCCTAACACTTCTACATACCTTTTCACCTTCCTTTTTCATGGGCTTCAATTTGTGGCGAACTCCATCCTTTGTCCGAGAGTATGTGTTTGCATGTCCATCATGCACTGCATGTCTATCAAACTGCCATGTCTACCCAACAATAGATGGCAAACATCCATTGAAATAACATCACAGAGAACTTCATCATGGTAACTCCCAATTTTGAATTTTACTAAACATTGTTCACTTACCAGGACCTTATGATCATCTTTTACCCAAGCAATCCGATAGGGCTGGGGATGTTTCTCCCTCTTGAGCTCCAGCTTAGAGACCATCTCTTTTGATACCAAGTTATCAGTGCTACCACCATCAATGATCACGTCACAACATTTATCCTCACACTTGCATCTGGTACAGAACAAACTCCTCCGTTGTCTTGGTTCAATCTCACCACTTAGTAGGACTCTTTCATTTACCAAGGTCTCTCCTCTTTCTGCATCCTCTAAATGTGATGATTGTGCATCCTCATCTACATGAGCAACCCTAGCTTGGCCCTCGGCTCTCTTATCTGTCCTTTCTTATCATTGAGGACATTCAAAGGCACGATGAACTTCTTGATTGCAATGGAAATAGGTACCACAGAAGCCTCCTCTTCCTTGTCCACGTCCTCTACCTCTTCCTCTCTGATTTCCAAAGTCTTGATCATGGGAGCAGTTGAAACCCTCATTCCTCTGATTCCTACTAGTACCCACATCTTCATTTTTCTTTTGGGTTTCATTGTGGCCTCCAGATGATCTGCCGCTTCCCCTTCCTCCTTGATCGCGCCCTCTTTGTCTTCCTTCAAACCTTTTATTCAGCTTTTCTTCAACTCGTAGGGCAAACTGGTATGCCTCTTCAACGCTGGTCATTCTTACCAGACTTAATTCCTCCTGGATACTAGGTCGCAACCCACTGATATAACGAGCAACCTTCTCCTTATTTGCTTCTACATGTCCTGCTCTAATCAAGAGTCGGTAAAATTCCTCTGTATATTCTTGGACTGATCTTCCTGCTTGCTTTAACCCATGCATCTTCTTAAACAAATCAAGCTCATAGTCCACAGGAATGAATTGCTTCTTCAATTTGTCCACCATGCGATCCCATCTTGTGATCTTCTCCTTTCCTCTTTTGTTTCTTTCCAGTTGAACCTCTTGCCACCAAATTTTGGCATGGCCTTTCAGTTTGGCCTTTGCAAACTTAACCCTATCTAGGTCCCTGATATCCTCATACTCAAAGTATTCTTCCAGTTCATTGATCCAATCGATCAACTCATCTGGTTTCAAATTTCTTGAAAATACACCCACTTCAATTGTAGGTCTTTTCCCAAACTTAGTAATGGCCCTAAAAAGCCTTTCCTCTACATGATTCAAAACTTCCCCATCAAATTCCTCTTCTGGTCCTATTACTTCTTCTTCATTGTCATCCTCACTGTTGTCACCTCCGGTAACATTTGCTCCTCTACGAAGCTCCTCTTGCAATGCTTGTACCTACCTTTGGAGGGCTCTAACCTCCTCAGGATTGATAGCTCTGGCCCTTCCACCACACTCTCTTCATGGAGGCATCTTCTTAACTCAAACCCACAACCACATAGTCCTGGTGCAAACTGCCTCACAGTCAGCGCTCTGTCTACACACTCAGGAAAACCAGCTCTGATACCACTTGATGGGGACACAACCCAAGAATAGAATGGACACAACAGAAAAGGGAAATTGTATTAACTGAGAAAATAAGCTAGTACAAATAGTACAGAGAAAATAAACTTCAAAACATGCCCAAAGAGCTTACAATAGCATAAATCTGGAGATAATTTCTCCTGTCAGTACCTCCTCTCAAACTCCACTCCGAACTGCCTTTTACAATGCCAAAAATCTCCTTAAATAGACCCCAGAGGGTTAAGGACTAGGAGTACATTCTAGAAAGTGCTAGTAGGCATCCACCGATCAAATAGAAGGTTCCAGAAGCTACGTTAGAAGTTGGTACAAATCTAGAAGAATCCAGAAATGGTACCCGAACTTTCGGGAGGCATAACTTTTGAACCGTAGCTCCGATTGATGAACCGTTTACATTTTTAGAAAGCTCTCAAAGCGCTCTATAGCCCTTTGGATAGCTTTGCTCATCCCCCATTTTTTGGCCCTTTTTGAGGTCATTTAATGCCCCTAACCTGACTTTGAAGCATTCTTAGGAGGTCTCCAAAACCTGAAAAACTGTAATAACTTTCAAACCGTGGGGCCTTTTGACCTGATTCTTTTTTTGGAATGCTCTAAATCACATTTACATTCATCTGGCCAATTCACACCTTCTAGGTCACCAAAATGATGGCCAAATTGCATGCTCCTATTTTTTCCAAGATTTTCTAGCACACTAGTAGTTGAACTGTGAGAGTTGGAACCTTTATTTGACCCAAATGGGTATCCAAAAATGTAAAGACATGAAACAAAAACTAAGTCTAAGTACATTTTTTTGGGTGACACAGGTGTGCAGGTGCACAGTGCTCACCTCGTGGATGGTGTGCAAAATTTATTATTATTATTATTATTTTGAATTATATATATTTATATTTTTTACATTTTCCAATTTTTTGTATTTTTTGAATTTTGAATTTTTTGGGTTTTTAAAATTTTGACTCTTACACTTTCTTGAATCTCGAACTGTGAGTTTGGGAGTCTGAAAAAATTAGGGGGTCTGAATTCTGAAGTAGGGAATGGGGCATGTGTTATGGAACCACAACAATACTTGATAGTCTTTTGTAAATATCTTTACCAAGTGTATACTTCATTATATGCTTGTAAATCTTTTTGCAAGGTGGACCTAGCAGTCCTTATTGCTCCTAATAGGGTAGATCATTAGAAGTGATCATTGTAAGCCTTAACAACCCAAATTTATATGCAATACTTAAACTTGTGGGTATCATCCCCACCCTAGTTTTAATTTTTATTTGGAGGGTTTTTGGGTCACCATATTATGTGGCAAAGTGTTATGAATGTTTTAATGCTTTCAATTTTTCATGCATGCAACTATATCAAAATACATATGAAGGATTATTAATGAAGTAAGATTAAATTTTCTTAGTTACTGATTCACCCCTCCCCTCTCAATAACTTAGCCTATCTTATATTTCAAAAAATAAATAAGGTACCTCGTACACTTATTTTAGTTAATTAGGAAGTTATATTGCAATTTGAAGAAGTACTAGTCAATAAAGTATTTTATATTTCAGTCTATAATTAATGTCTCAAGTATGAAAAAATGAAGGTTTTCATCTACATCAATTTATCTTGAGTACTTTTGTTATTCTCTCATCCTCCCACTTGGTAGAGTGAATCTTGTCATTAGATTTAATTTGCTTCTTTCTTAGGAGTAACTTAGTACTCTACTGTTCCTATAGCCACATAGTAACATAACCAAGGCAAGAGCCTACAATGCATCGGTAAATTGTGAGCCTCTCATCAGAGAGGTCTTGGGTTCGAATCTACGTGCGATTAACACATAATAATAATTAATCTTAATAATAATAAAAAATAACTTAGGCTTTGACTATTTACCTATCAATCTATATATAACCCATGGATGTTCCTACAACAAAGGCATGCATAGTAGAATCTTGTCAATAGTGAAATTGATTTCAATAGAGTAGATGTTCCATTTCAAAAATCTAAGATAGGATTGAAATTCCATCATTTAATTTCTAGTCTTTTGTTTTCATAGCATAATGATGTCAATTGCCTCGGCTTAGAGTATATACTTTGCTTCACTATTTCAAGTTAACATCCTTGGTTTAATACTATAAATGAGATTAAGGAATCATTTGATAGCTACTTGAGGATGTACAATCCACAAGTAATGGATATTAAACTCTAGTTTCCAACCTAATTAATTTAGCAAGAAAATAGGCTAATATTTTGGTGCAAAGAAAACCACTACCTAATCATATTATCAATTGAAATCTTAATCTCCTAGATACAAAAGATACTTGAAGAATGTATTATAAGAAAATAGTGATTATTGAGGGATTTTATTTAACCCCCTTAATTCCAAGATATAATAATTATTGGAGAAATTGGAAAAGTGAACATCAATGAGTTCTATTGGTGGACATATTCCACCAGTAATTACACAACTAATTCAATCTTCTATTGATCATTATTATGGACACCTTTAAAAGAATTATCAAAAGGAAATTTCTTAAGGAGCCTTCGATGCAAACCCAAAAGTTGAAAGGTATCTTTGTCTTTACCTAATTCTAATTCCTTAGTGAAATTTTCCAAAATAGTATCATTCTCTAAAACTCTAGAATCATTAGGATCTAAAATTGAGACCACTAGGAGTAACCTTGGGACTTTGTAGGCCATGAACCTATTGAGAATTTTGAACACCATCTATATTATTGATCCCTAAGGAAAAGTTGTCTATTAGTGTCAAACACTTAGTCATTAATAAGGAAGGATTGGTTGGTCATCACTATGACCAAGCCATCCTATACGTGCAAGTAATGTATTGAATACCTGTACATATTTTACTTAAGTTTAGAGCAATAGTTATTGTCGAGAAAGTTAGAGGTAACCTAGTTCTCTAGTGATTGCTAAGTTTTTCACTAAGAAATAGAAGCCGAATGATATACAGATTGAGAGGGGTCAAGCGCTAGTAAGGTATATGTGCCAAGTAAGACAATTTGATATATTTGTTTGGAATGACACATAATCCTATGTGAACCATTTCTATTGAGCTGGAAGCATGTTTTACAAATTGATGAGCTAATCAAGGAGCAAATTACATGTCTAATAGAGGATCATTAATCCATATGAAAGACAATCTACTAATCATAAATTTGTAAGGACTAAATGGAAAAAAAAATGAATCTAGATCATTGATTGGGATTTAGAAGCTTCACCAAACAACTATTTAAGAAGGATTTTAGATGTAGTTTGCATGTAGTTTGGATGCATGCAAAGTTGAAAGTGAATTAGGAAGAGTGATCAAGCTATACAATGAAAAATTTAGAGAAGAGTTATTGAATATCAATCATAGAGAGGTGATATTACACTAGATAGAGGAGATCTAATATCAGCAGTGAAGTGCAAACCAATGGATTAGGTATTGATACCTTTTAAAATGTGTTTCAGAGTTAAAATCTCTTAATAGAGTGGTCCTAACATGCCTTTGTAAATCTCTTAATAGAGTACTCACTTATTTGTGATGTAACATACTTTAATCAAGGTAGACCTAATAGTCTTGTAAGCCTTTAATAGGTTAGACCCTTTATAGGGTAGATCATCAGAAGTGATCAAACATTGTAGCCTTATAATAAGCACACTTTATTACCACAATAGTGAAGATTTTTTGTGTGTCATCCACACCATAGTTTTACCCTCACTTTGGAGGGTTTTTGTGTTACCAAATCTTTGTGTCAAGTTTTTTATGTGTTTGTGAGTTTTATTCATGCAATCATATATTAGATATGATGTTATGATAAAGTACATGATTCCATTGATTTACAGTTGATGTTTAATGAGGGTTTAAGTAAAGACATTAGATATGGTTCATGTTTGAAGTGTTAAAGTTTTATCTATCTTAATTTACCCGCACCCTCCCCCATTCTCTTAGTATCTTACTTTCCCTATTATATTTACAATATTATACTCATAGCATTAACCCCATAAGTCACATAATCTATAATCCCTTCTTCACATGCCAAATTTTTCAACACCTCAAAATAATTGAATACCTCATCATTTTGTCTATCCATATAAGGCCTCTTCTATCCTCCCATTAGCCAAGTAATTGGTATAATTTTTTTGTTTCCTTATAACCCATTTTGGTCCCATGGTCTGATGGGGACACCCCCACCCCTTCTTTGCAAAGTCCTTGTTGGTCAATCACATTGGGTGAGTCAAATTGTGAACTTCATGTTCCTAATAGTTCAATGTATGAGTGTAGGGGTCTTTTTATCTTTCTTTTTCTTTTATCTTTTCTTTCTTTTTTTTATCCCACCTAAGTTAGATGTTTGATTTTAGGAATTCAAGGGCTGTCTCCATTTGTTAGAAAATTGAGCCCCTAATGGTCTATAATGGTAAAATCCAAACCACCAAAATCTTAAGTTAGAGATCAAATTTTGGAATTTAGGGGTTTTAATCCTTCTTGGATCCTCAAAACATTGACAGATGGGGGTCGAGGGTGATGTCATCTTGGGTGACTATAAAATGTGTTTGATTCCCCCATTTCTGCACATCATAATAAAAAAACCATTTGTTTATTATGTGCTTACAACCTTTAACATATAGATTTTGAATAGAATTTGTGTGTGTAGAAAGGTTTTGTTTTCTCTTTCTTTCACTATTTGTGGTTGATCATTGACCTTTTCTTTCTCTAGTTGAGGTTTTCCCTCTTTTTTTGGTTGAATCATTTTATTTTCCTCATTTTCTTATTCTTTACATTTTTTTGTGTTTTTGGTTCTTTTGGGTTGTTTATTTTGTTGGAAATATTATGACAAGCTAAGTTACTAAAAGGGGAGGGGTGAATCAGTAACTTCTAAAACTTTTATCCCAATTAGCAATTAATCCTTTATATGAATTTTGATCTAACTTCATACATGAGAAAGTAAAAAACATGAAAACATACATAACACTTTGACACAAGATTTGGTGACCCAAAAACCTTCCAAATAGAAACTAAAATTGGGGTGGGGATAATACCCACAAGCTTTAGTACTGCAATATAAAGTTGGCCTGTTAAGGCTTACATTGATCAGTTTTGATGTTTTGCCCTGTTAGGAGCACTAAGGACTACTAGGTCCAACTTGTGAATGGATTTACAAACATACAATAAAGTATGCAATTGGTAAAGAGATTTACATAAGACTGTTAGGTCTACCTTGTTAAAGGATTTGACTAATCCACCTATTAGGATGAAATAGTGGTTGATCATTGATCTACAACTTAGTTTGTTGAATGAGATTCCTCTGAGTGTACAAATCACCTTGGTGTGATAGATGAATATTTGCTACTCCTTATACTATTGTAGTGTTTGTAATTTTCTCTTCTGCTCTTCATTAATGATTACATTACTTCCTTTTTGATTCAATGCATATATTGGATGTGATACAATACATTACATATATATCAATCCAATTACATAATTACAAAGTCGACCACAATACAAGTTTACACAAAATATTACAAAGTTGGCCAAAGTGTAGACACTTAGGTTCTAAAGACTGACTCAATGAGGTTCTGATACTTGACATCCACTATCATTGCTCAACATCATCATGGAATTAGTAGAAATAGAAGCTCGGTCCATACTATTCACTTCCCAGTAGTCTTGAAATTGGTCTGCACTGGTGACTCGACTAATACTGTGAAACTTGACATATAAATTGAATCACTTACTTAACACTGCATAGCTCAGTAAACACTATCCCTCAAGCTTGGTATAAACTAAGTCTCTTGGTTAACACTGAGTAGCTCAGTCAACACTAGACTCACATCACCTCAACTGCAAACTTGGTAACCACTACACAGCTTGGTTTACACTAGTAAACTTGGCATACACTATAATGCTCAGTTTATATTTTTGATCTTCAAATCTATAGTAACTACTCAGTTCAAACTAAAATATGTCCATAGAACTCGATAGCAACTGTAGGACTCGGTAGCAACTGAAATGCTCTGTTAACACTGTTAACTGTACAATATGTTTGGTGTGAACTCACAATCTGAATAAGTGTATGTCACTAATTAAAAACATGATTAGAATGTCAACATATTTTTATTTTTTTGTTCCTCTCTGAAACCTCATTAGTTACGAGAAATACCATTCAAATTGTAAGTTGTAGAAGATCATAGTCATGGAAATCTAAACTCTGGCCTATTCTTGACATCAATGTATTAGAGATATCATGATCTCTAATCCTTGATTCTTGAAAAAGAACCAAGTACCATGAAATCATTGATCCCTCATATCTATAGTTTTTATTGAAGGCTTACCTTTGGGGTATGTGGATATCATGGCCCTTGATCCCTAAAAGGAAGACCAAGGATAATGTATCCTTGATCCTTGATAATGCACTTATTTTTTGTTTGATCCTAACTATGGGGTCTTAGGAATGTCTTAACTTTTGATCCCTATAAAAAGGGAGATCTAGGGTTGAGTATTGTTGATCCATGAAAATGAAAAATTGGAAAGATTTTCTACCAAGGTTAGAGAGGGGTTTCATAGTGTCTAGGCTATTATGACCCATGAATGTTGAAACTCTATAAAGATCAACTTTGAAAGGTTTTCTTCTTGTATTAGTGGTTACTTTAGGGATTTTGAAGAGGGTTTTCTAGGTTGTGATGTTTCTTGTTTCTAGATTATTTCATTGTAGTTATTATTTTATTTTCATAACATAGTTTTTGATTCTAATATACAGTGTTGAAAAGTGTCTAATTTCTTAGTGCATAACAATAAGACATGACAAAAACAACTCCATTAAATTAAAAAATCATGGGATGCAATAAGTCCTCCAACATTTCTAGACTTCACAAAAAGATCATAGATATAGATATTGAAAACATGGATCTCAATGAAAAATTAAACGACCATAATTCTAATGCTTCCTCATTGGTAGTGTATGGTCTTTTTCATGTAGTAGTATTTCTTGTGTTTATTCAATCTCCCAACCTCATAATGACCATAGTTTAATACTATAATACCAAGGAGAGAAGCATTCTAAATAAACACAGTGATGTGGTCTTAGACATAAGGCCAAATAACCTCAAAAAGGTCTTTCCCATTACCATATTTGATTAATATTAAAAATATATAAGGAATAGACCAAGATATATTATAGGGAGGATCCTTAATATAGTGGTCAAACTCAAAAAATAATTCATGGAGACAACTCACAAGATGGATCAACTTGAAAAAATGAATCTCCACAAGGCATACCTTGCCAAAGAGATAAATAATTATGTTACTTTGTTGAAAGGAATATTTGGTCTACCAAAAGAAATATAGATAGAGATATGGATGGTAATCTATCTTGATACCATTTATAAAAGTAAAGAAGAAGATAGATTGAGGAAAGAGTATCAGTAATATTATCAATGAACAACTATAGAGGGTCAAGACTGAACCAAAGTTCTATATGAATTCATATATTATTTATCTATTTTTTGTTCAAACATCCTATCTAGTGTAAACCATCAAAGAATAATTTCAATATAAGAGGTCATATGTATACTAAGTTCATCCTCAAGTGTGTAGAAGAAAGCATTTGATCTATAGTACTATATTTGTCAATGATGTATACATTTTTTCAATCATTAGGTCAATTAAAGGGGATTTTTTTTTGTTTTACATGGATATCTATCTAGGTATTTTCCAAAATTATGAAGGTGAGAAAATATTGTATCTAGTTTATAAATTTAACTTACATTAGAGTTTTGGGATGCACATTGCAACCCAAGAAGTTCAGGAGGCACCCTTTTGATAGGTTGATTTTAACGGAGCTCTTTCAAAAAATTTCATATTCACACCCAATGATTGTAACCATAGATTACCCTTATTTCCAATTACAGTTGGTTTTCACCTTTATTAGGATATTAAAGTTATCAAGATTATATGCTTGGAGTGGGTTGAGTTCCCACTTGATAATATCTCAATAGTTCATGGTAAATTTCACTCGATTGATACATTCAACATGTAATGGGGACCACTTCAAGTAACAAAAGACCACACCACTCTTACCAAATCATAACCAAAGACATAAAAAAATTAAGATAAGAGATGAGAAAATTCTTCACAAAGAATACATTTATCTTGCTTGAAAATTCTTATGACATAAACAAGATGATATCATTGTTACAAGTTCTTCAAGAAGAGTTCTCACAAATTCTTCAAGAAGAGTTCTCACAAATTCTTCAAGAAGAGTTCTCACAAATTCTTCAAGATGAGAAAACTTCAACTTATTACAATATCAGACAGCTTCCAATATGAGAGCTTACAATGAGAGAGCTTACAAACTAAGAGCTTTCTATAAATACCCATATGCCTTTCTTATACAGGTTCTTACCACCCAAGATATTACAAGCACAACCAATGTGGCATAAAAGGTAGATGCAACTACCTTTCTAGAAATATCGAATACCCATTGAATTACAATTTAGCACCACCATGTGGACCAATTAGATAGTTGCATTTCCTTTGTAAGCTAATAAGAAAATAAATTAGACTTAACCACTATATGAGGCATAACTACCTAGCTAAGAATATTAAATGCATGATGTAATTAAAAAAATTCTAAAATGCAACCTATTGACCTTAATAAATGAAATGACCTTTCCTCCCTTTTTATGCCACATATGCACCTTGATAAATGAAATGGTTGATCTTTTAAAACTTTTTAATATTTTCTTTTCATCACTTTCTCTCTTGTCAATATTAGTTTTTATATCATTTCTTTTTTATGATACAAGATGCTCCATAATAAAACACTCGGAGTAGGAAATCATTTTTAAACATGGATTCATAAATTTAAGTTGAGTTATCACACTTTAGACTAGAAACAAACCTCAATAAACTCCACTAGTGAAATTGGTACCTCTAATATATATATATATATTTTCTTCTCTTCCAACACTTAGCTGGAATAAGTATCTTCTGCCAATAATATTATTTCTTTGCAATTAACTTCCTACAAGTGTAAATCTTATTATCCTCCAATCTTGTTTCATTTAACACTCCTATAATAAACTCTACAACACCATATACATATTTCTTTTCATACCACAAATTTCTTACAAAATTTTGATGTAAATAATCATAATTATCTTTCTAATCCATCCCAAACTCAACATCCTACAATTCATATAAAAAAAATACCTAATCCACACTTTTATATTTGTTTACTTCTTTTATGCATTCAATAAGACATGCAACTACTTCAATTCTTTGACCTCCAACCAAGGCACTTGACTTTTAGTCCATGGCTATAATCTTCATTAACAAATCATCTTCATCAACTTTAGGTTCACAAATACCTTTATATGTTGGAAGGATTAATGGGAAACAAGAGACTACATGATCATAGGGGATCTTACACTTTTCTTTACAAAACCAAATTATTGAATTCACACCTAATTCATCTCATATCTCAAATGTAACATAAAAATGTAATTCTGAAAATATAAGATCCATGAAAGATTCAACACATAACACAAATTATCTAGTAACCCAGAAACACTTCAATGTGAAGGTAAAACTGGGGTGGGATGAAACCCACAAATCTTTACTATTGCAATAATAAAGTTAATCTGTTAGGGTTACAATGTTTGATCATAATATATGATCTACCTTATGAGGGATCTATCATGTTAAAATCTTCAAGACTGTTAAGTCCTACCCTTTTAAAGGATTTCAAACTTATAATTAATTAAGGACTTTGTTAGGAGATTTGTATAGATTTGTTAGGATCACTGGGTTAAGATATTTGCCTTGATTCAATCCTATTTAAAAAATGATTCAATAGCTAATCCTTAGTTTTCTCTATAAGTTGATTTTGGATCTCCTTAGTGCAATATCTTTATCTGATCTCTCAATCTGATATATCTATTCATTCCTTCACTAGTTGGATTGCCCTTGTTCTGTCTCTTTTTAGACTCTGTTCTATCCTTGTTCACCCCTTCACTTGTGAATACACACTTTCATTCTTCCATGCATTTCATCTTCTTCTCTTACCCATCCACTCATTTTATCCCAGGGTTAGAACCCTCCTTAAATAGAAAATATTTGAATGTTTTGGATCATAATCAATGATGTACAATTTATCTCCTTTTGTCATTTCTCTTTTGATTTTTTGATTTGTTAATTTTCTTTCCTTGGGATCATTACCATCTATAATGATGTGTAATCTCCATCTTAACTATCTCTACAAACATTAAATATCATATAAAATTTGGCCAAAATAATTTATATAGTTGTTTGTGCAATCAGAAATTCATCTGACAAAACTGGGTTGCTTGACATATGAACGTTTTGATGCTCAGTCATTGCTAACATTCATGTTGGTACTTGGCTTCTATATACATGTTTTTTATTATTTACTTGGAAAAAACTATCTTCTATTTTAGCCAGTCTCCATTATGTTAGCTTGGCTTATGTATGCACTTGGTCTTAACTGGGGTACTTGGAAATCACTGACTTGCTTGGCATGTAATGCAAAATAGACAAGTATTTATATGTTCAACCTTCACTATATGAATCGGTTATAATGATGACCATTCATTCTTACCTAGTAAATGACTAAGTATTTGGACACTAATAGGAAACATAGGTGTAGAGATCAATGATCTCCCCCTTTGACATTAGTGGCAAAAACACTTTGTGATGAATAGTCATTTTATTAAAAAATACTCCTCCTAAGACTATAATATGAATTTGTAATATGAAAAATTATGATATTGTGATATCTAATGACTCATGCTTTTTTCATTGCTCCTCTTTTTTTGCTTCTTGACTTTGAGTTATTTCCCCCTTGTTTGTTGCTTATTTGACTAATATTTCCCCCTTATTTTTATCATTGATGACTTAGAGTTGTTGGGGTTAGCTTGTGCTTATCAAAAAACTGTTTGTGGCTTTCCAAACTATCTACATAGCCTTAATTCAATTGGTCCTTTATTTTTTCCAAAACTTGTTAGTTTATGGTGATTGATCAAGGAAGTACTATAGATACTTCATAAATTCTAGGGCCCTATTTTATTAGGATTTTGGGCCAACATGTAATTATTAATTATAACCCTAAATTAGTAAAAATACTTGAATAAAAGGGCTTAGGGTTAGGGATTGTTTCATTGTTGTGATGCAAAGATTGGTTCTTGTGTCGGTATTGAGTTGTAAGGGATTACAGATTGTAATCAAGTTGTAATCATTGGATTGTAATAATATCAGACTTGCTATTTGGTGGAGGTAGCCCAGGGATTGGGTGAACCATGTTAAATCTTGGTGTCTTGTGTTCTTTTTCTATGTGATCTATTATTTTTTGATATTGTTTATATCTGCATATAATTATTATTTTTGTTTGTGGTTTAATCATAACAAGTGGTATTAAAGTGAGGTTGTTCTTTTAGTTATCCTCTATAGGAAAGTCTCATGGTTGAGTGGTTAAGCTGAGGGTTGACAAGTTTAATGGGTAGAACTTTCAGTTATCGAAGATGCAAATGGAAGACTATATTTATCAGAAGCATTTATGGAAGTTGTTGGAAGGAAAAACCAAGAATAAGGGATCTATGTCAAATGATGAATATGATCTTTTGGATAGAAAGGCACTTGGAAGTATTTGATTATGCCTAGCACCATTGGTGGCATTTAATATTATAAAAGCAAAGGTGATAGAAGAGTTGATGCAAACCCTAGCAAAATTGTATGAAAAGCCCTTCGCTTCAAACAAGGTATTTCTTATGAAGCATTTATTTAATATGAAAATGATAGAAGGTGGATCTGTTGCAGCTCATTTAAATGAGTTTAATACTATTACTAGTTAGTTATCTTCTATGGGTATCAATTTTGATGAAGAAATTAGAGTCTCTTAATTTTGTGTTCTTTGCCTAAAAGTTGGAATGGCTTGCTAATGACTGAGTAATTATGTTCTTATATCTAGTACCCTAAAATATGATGATGTGATTAGTGTTATTTTGAGTGAGGAAACTTGTAGGAAAACCTCAGGTGGATCTATAGTAGGAAGTGCTTTGAACACACAAAATTGAGATAGAACAACTAAGAGAGGAAGTAATTTTAAAAATTGTGGGAAATCAAGAGAAAAGTCAAAGGGGAGGAGGTCTCAATCGAGAGGACCGAACAACTGTTGGTACTATGGGAAACTAGGGCATAAAAAGAAAGATTGTTGGACTCAAAATAAAAATGAAGGAGACAAACCAGATGGAGACAAGGAGGAAAATGTGGTAAGTAAAAAATCTGAAGAGGATACTTTGCTTCTATCTTTAGAAAGTGTTGATAATTCATGGGTTTTAGATTCTGGTGCTTCATTTCATGCTACATCCCATAGAGGTTATTTCATTGATTATGTCCAAGGGAATTTCAAACTTTTTTATTTGGGGGATAATAAACCTTGTTAGATTGTTGGAAAGGGAAAAGTTAAGATTAAGTTGCATAATAGGAACCGTTGGCTACTACATGAGGTAAGACATGTTCCAAGGCTGAGTAGGAATTTAATTTTAACATGGCAACTTGGTGATGAGGGTTGTGTAGTTACTTTTAATGATAAGAATTGGAAGGTTTCAAAAAGTTCCCTTATAGTAGCAAAAGGTGTGAAAGTAGGCACCTTATATCTTTGTATAGGTCATATTGTTCCTTCTACTTTAATTGTTTTAGAGAAAAATGAATGTTTAGGAACAATTGTTGCAGTTGAGCAAGAAGCACAAATAGCTGTTGTAAATTCTTATACAACATTGTGGCACAGTAGACTTGGGCACATGAGTGAGAAAGGTATGAAATTACTTCATTCGAAGAAAGCTTTATCAATTCTGAAAATGTGTTAATAAGGATTTCTGTGAAAGTTGTGTATGGAAAATAAAAGAGAGTGAGTTTTGTGAAGATTGGGAAGGAAAATAAAAAGGAGAAATTAGAGCTTGTGCATACCGATGTATGGGGACCAGCTCAGGTATCCTCCCTTGGTGGATCTCATTATTATGTTACATTTATTGATGATGCAACTAGAAAAGTAGGTATTTATTCCCTAGATAGAAATCTAATGTATTTTGAACTTTCAAGAAATGGAAATGCTTGGTTGAAAACAAGACTGGTAAGAAATTAATATATCTTAGATTTGATAACGGTGGTGAGTATTGTAGTCATGAATTTAAAGATTATTGCTCCACTAATGGTATTCATAGAGAAAAAATTGTTCCAAGGATTCCATAGGAAAATGGAGTGGCTAAACGCATGAACATGACTACAATGGAGTGTGCAAGGAGCATGAGGTTACATGTTGGGTTGCCCTTACACATGTGGGAAAAGGCTATTAATACTACTATATATTTGATTAGTAGAGGTCCCTCTACTCCTTTGGATTGTGAAATTCCAAAGGAAGCATGAATTGGTAAGAAGGTGAGTTATTCTTTTCTCAAAACCTTTGGTTGTGAAGCATTTGCTCATATAGATTCTGAAAAAAGAATCAAGCTAGAAGCTAAGTCAAAGAAATGTGTATTTGTTGGATATGGAGTTAATAAATTTGGTTATAGGCTTTGAGATTTTGAAAACCATAAAATTATAAGAAGTAGGGATGTCATATTCAATGAGAAAGTGTTGTACAAAGATCTATTGCACCAACATGAGAAGAAAGAAGATGATTATGTAGTGCTGGATGATACTCCAAAAGATGATTTTCTAGCCATTCCTAATGATGTGCAACAAAAAATACCACACACAGTAGTGAATGTTAGATGGTAAACAAGGAAAATTAGACCTCTAGAAATACTTTCTCCCTCTTTGTATTCTATTTTATTAATAGATGCTAGTGAACCTAAATGTTATGATGAAGTTGTGCAGGTGGATACTAAGATTTAGTGTGAGTCTACAATGAAAGATAAAATGGACTCTGTGCTGAAAAATAAGACATGGGATTTATGTAAGTTGCCTGTAGGTAAAAGGGCTTTACAGAATAAGTGGGCTTATAGGTTAAAAGAAGAGGATGGAGGTAAGATTTAAAGTCAGGTTAGTTGTAAAAATATTTGTATAGAAAAAGGGCATTAATTTTGATGAGATATTTCCTCCTGTTGTTAAGATGACTTCTATCCATACTATTTTAAGTATAGTGGCTACTAAAGATTTTCATTTAGAGCAACTTGTTGCTAAAACAACCTTCATTCGTGGTTATTTGGATGAAGAGATATTTATGGCTCACCCATAGGGATTTGAGGTCAAAGGTAAGGAGAACTTAGTGTGCAAATTGAAGAAAATTTTATATGACTTGAAGCAAGCACCTCAACAATGGTATTTGAAATTTGATAGTTTTATGCATGAGCATGGATATAGTAGGTTTCATTTAGATCATTTTGTTACTTAAAGAGGTTAGATGATGATAGGTACATTATTTTATGTTTATATGTTGATGATATGCTTGTAGCTGGGTCTAACATGGATCAGATTAAAGGGCCAAAATGCTAGTTAGCACATGCATTTTCTATGAAGGATTTGTGGGGAGAAAAAAAAATCTTTGGTATAAAGATTTGCAGAGATAAGAAGAATAGGAAATTGATGCTATCTCAGGCTGATTATGTTTAGGTGTTGCAATGTTTCTCTATGGAGAATGCTAACATTGTCAGCACACCTTTAACTGGTCATTTGAAGTTGAATAAAGAGATGTGTCCCAAGACACAAGAAGAGAAGGAGAAGATGTCAAAGGTACCCTATGCTTTATCTATAGGAATCTTGATGTATGCTATGTTATGTACAAGGCCAGATACTACACATGCAGTGGGAGTTGTTAGCAGGTGTATGAGTCATCTAGGAATTAAGCATTGGAATGTAGTCAAATGGATTCTCAGATATTAGATAGGAATATCCAATAAGTGTTTACACTTTGGGGGCTCTACTATTGATTTATAGGGCTATGTTGACTTAGATTTGGTAGGAGATAATGATACCAGGTAAAGTACTTCAAGTTATGTCTTTATTGTTAGTGGGGTAGCCATGAGCTAGGTTTCTAGGTTATAGAAGCTTAATGCTTTATCCAATATAGAGGTAGAGTATGTTATTGCTACAAAGGTAGCAAAGGATATGATATGGCTTTAGTTCTTCTTGGAAGAATTGGGACACCCTCAAAAGGATAATTATTTGTTTATAGATAGTCAGAGTGCCATTCATCTTGCGAAGAATTCTACTATGCATTCAAAGACAAAAAACATACAGTTGTGGTACCATTTCATTCGATTAGTTTTGGATGATGGTCAGTTAAAGTTGGATAAGATACATACATATGACAATATAGTAGATATTTTTACAAAGGTAGTGATAAGAGAAGCTAAATTCCTCTTTAGCTTTAGTTGGTCTTCTAGACTAAATAGGAATAAATGAACAACAACGTCCTAGGTGGTTTGATCCAATGGGAGCCCGATGTGGTGGTGGTATTGCTATAAGATCAATCTCCAAGTGGGAGATTGTTGTCTAGTGCGGAGTCTGATCAATCCCCAAGTGGAGGATTGTTAGTTTGTGGTGACTGATCAGGGAAGTACTGTACATACTTCATAAATTCTTTGGGGCTCAAATTTTTTTGGGGCCCTATTTAATCAGGCTTTTGGGCCAACATGTAATTATTAATTACAACCCTAAAATGGTAAAATTACTTGTATAAAGTGCTTAGGGTTAAGGATTGTTTCATTGTTGTGACGCAACTATTTGTTCTTATGGTCGTATTGAGTTGTAAGGGATTATGGATTATAATTAGGTTGTAATCACTGGATCATAATAATATTGGACTTGCTATTTGGTGGACATAGCCTAGGGATTGGGTGAACCACATTAAATCTTGGTGTCTTATGTTTTTTTTCTGTGTGATCTATTATATTTTGATATTGTTTATATTTGCATGTAACTGTTATTTTTGTCTATGGTTTAATCCTAGCAAAACTTGAAATTGAATTTCTAGCTCGACAACTAGATCAATCAAACCTTCAATATGTCAAAAATGTTCTAAGCTATAGACACTTCTTTCTCAATTATTTCTAAATCTAGTAACAACTAGAATTGAATTAATACCAACTTACACCTTATTTCACTATATCTAGCGATGAGCTTGACTAATCTATGTTAACCAGATGTCAACTTATTGTATGAGAGTTAACTTGAACTTACATTCTTTCCAAATGAAATAATATTTTCCCTCATATCAGCATGTAATAAATCAATAGAACATTGATTTTCTAGTTTAAAAGACCCAATATTACACAAAATTCATGTATAATGAATGAATAGTCTTCAAAATTGTTTCTAATTATGTGACTAATTTGGACAGCTCTTCTTGTCTATCTACAAGTTCATGAGAGACTTTCTCTAGTACTTTATTCTCAAATCTTCCCTCAGACCACTGTATCAATTTATCATTGGTCTCGATATCTTTTGATTGATCTTTATTAACTATGTACACTAATTGATCCAAAATTGGATGCTAACCATCTAAGCTAGTTATGCCAAATTCATCCACAAAAATGTCCTCAATAGTGTGTAATACCTATTTCTTCTTGTGCTCTCTCCTTAGCTATTCTTGCTTTGCCTCGTGGCTCAATGAGGTTTGTAATTCCTACATTTTCTCTATTGTCAAATCATTCAAGTCATACATGGGTAAAGTAATTACCTCATCTAGACTAATTGACTCATGATCTAAAATCTTGGGGTTATATCACTAGGTAGTGATATTTGTAGTTGTTTTCCCTTCTTAATTGATCTCGATGTATCATGCTTCTCTTGTGTAGGTGTCACCTATTGTTCAGGTGTTCTAGTTGATGGTTCTACTATATTTGCACTCGAAAGTTGTACAAGATCTTGGGAAGCTTCTTACTATTTTGGTATCACCTCCTCTTATTCCATCTCTATGCCTTTGACCTCTTTTTTCTTCACCTCTATTTGAGGAATAGACATACAAGTTAATTGTAAAAATACAATTATAACCTTTCCCTATTGTTTGACACTTGTATCCTCTATAAATAATGTATCCACAAAGTTCTCAACCTTTTTATTATTAATATTTGGATAATCTACAATTTGTAACAAAACTAGATTTGTACAAGGTAGAGTTGCGTCTGACATTAGAATTTTCATATGTTCTTCATTTAGTACATTTAGATTTGGTGGAAGTGTGTGAGATACATATTTTTTTTCACAATGACCTACTAGTTATTAGATTTCTTCTATTAGTTTTACAACTTCTTCCTTATTTACATCTATAGATTCTATTGCATCTACCATCTCTTATTTCTTCTTTTGGAGTAAGCCATCCAAATGCTTTTTTCCAAATCTGAATGTTGTTTGCTCAACTTCATGAGCTTTATTTTAAATTTTTTTATATGCCCTATCCCTTGGCATGAATTTCTTTACAAAATATTTAAGGGCTATAGACATGTGTTTCTTCCCTAAATCTAGCATATATTGTGCTAATGTGGTTTCCCTTATTTTATTTTATGTGGATAATGCCCACTTCCATTTAGCATCTATCTATTTATACAAACCTATTGGGAATCCATCTTCTAGTTCCAAGGGTGCACATCTAAATTTGATCATCATATTAATCATAGATTCTTTAAGATGAGCTATCTTCAATCTTGTTACAATCTTTCCTTTTGGATTCTAAGGTGTAGTAACCTTCTGTGCACCTTTACTAAGGTAAGTTTTTACTTTTGGATCAAAAATTATTACTATCTTCTACTTAGTTTCCTTGGGCTCGACAATGACCATTTATTTTCCTTTTCCTTCATTGGCCTTTGCAAGTTCTCTTGATCCTTCACCTCCTTTTGCATCCTTTCCCTCAAGACCATTCCACTTCGTTTTCTTTTTTGTTTTGGGTGTGCTTGTTTTTGCAGTAATTTCAGCCACAATTGTCTCATAAGTGTTGAATTACTTGACATTTGCATCTACATCTTTAATCAAAAGTGTAGTCACTATTGCTATAATCTCATCAACATTGAATTCATAAGTCATAAGCATTGACCATGTAATCCTTACTAATACTTTTGGAGCATGCACACAATCTATATCTACTACAAAATATATCTCATTATAATATTTATCTACAATTAATTTAGTGATTCTCATTCTCATTTTGATTTTGAATTCTTCAAAATAATTATCCATTATAGCCTAATTTTTTTCTCCCAACCTATTAATTAAGTCATTCAATTGCTCCATAGAAGGTTGGCTTCTATCCTATACTACCATCCCAACCATAGAAAATGAATTTTGTACATAGAAAATTATACATACTAGCAGAGATCCAAACTTACATGATGTGTTCTTTCCTTTACATTTTTCTTCAAGGTTCTTTGTCAGTTGTTGTAGTTGTAGCTTGACAAGGTCATAAGCATGATCCTTCTTAACAATTTTTTAGCCTAGGTATACTGCAAGACATGACACATTGTTCAATCTGCTAGATTGGTAAAATTTGTGTGTTATAACATGAACTATAAAATCAATTAAAGGGTCTTCAATCCCATCAATTGACATCCCTCATCTACTACATTTTTCTTTGGTTAGCTTCTTAATTTCATTTCATGCTCCACTCCTTATGCTCTTTGTGTTGGAAGTATATATGACAAGCTAAGTTACTGAGAGGGGAGGGGTGAATTAGTAACTAAGAAAAATTTACTCTTTATTTACCAATTAATCCTTCAAGTGTATTCTAATCTAATTGCATGCATGAGAAACTAAAAATATTAAGCATTCAAACCACTTTGACACACAATTTTGGTGACCTAGAAACCTTCCAAATAGAAAGTAAAATTGGGGTTGGGATGATACCCACAAGCTTTAGTACTATAGTATAAAGTTGGCCAATTAAGGCGTAAAATGATCACTTGTAATGATATGCCCTGTTAGGAGCATATAGACTACTAGGTCCACCTTGCAAAAGGATTTACAAACATACAATAAAGTATGCACTCGATAAAGAGATTTAAAAAAGACTGTTAAGTCTACCTCGTGAAAGGATTTAACTAATCCACCTATTGGGATGAAATAGTGGCTGATCTACAACATGGTTTGTTGAATGAGATACCTTTAATTGTAATGATCACCTTGTAGTGATAGATACAACTTTGCTGCTCCTTATGCTACTTGTCACCTTGTACTTCACTCTTCTACTCTTCTTTTCTTATTATATTACTTTCACATGTTTCATTGGATATGATACAATACATCACATATATACCAATCCAATTTACAAATCAACAAATTCAGCTACAATACAAGTTTACACAAAATACACAAAGTCAGCCCAAAATGCAGGAACTTGGTTTTTGAAGACTAGCTTAGTGAGGTTCTGATACTTGACATCCACAATTAATGTTCGACATCATCATGCATACGGTAGATGTAGAAGCTCAATTCATACTAATCACTTTCCAAGTAGTTTTAACTCAGTCTGTATTGGTGACTATGAAACTAAACATATAAATTGAATCACTTGATTCATACTACATGGCTTAGTACATGCTATCACTATGAGCTCAATATAAACTAAATCACTTGGTCAACACTGAGTGGCTTGGTCAACACTAGATTCTCATTAGTGATACTGTGAACTTGGAAAGCACTAAGGAACTTGGTAAACTTTATGAAGCCCAATTTACACTGCTAATCACCATTATGGTAGAAAGTACTCAACACAAACTAAATACTATCTTTTGGATTTGGTAGCAATTGTAGAACTCAGTAGAGACTGAAATGCTTGGTTAACTTTGTTAACTTTACAATATGCTTAGTAGATACTTACAATCAGAATAAAGTGTGTGTCACTAATAACAAACATGACTGTAATGTCAAGAATCTCCCCCTTTGGCATTAGTGAAAAAACACTTATCAAGCAAAACTAAATTTCAAGAACACTGTTTATTCATCACCTTGTGTCTCGAACTCGATAGAGTACTTTGCTTTGAGATTTTTTCAAAATTAATTTTGTAGATGTACTTCTGAGTATTTGTACATATAATACTCCCCCATACATATATACAATACATTTTACATTTTTCACATCTGATATATACATTTTCTCCCTTTTATGTATACTCCCTTTATAATACACATCTTCTAGACAATATACATCTTCTCCCCCTTTTTGACATTAATGCCAAAGATGCATGATATATACTATACAATAACTCCAAAATGTGAAAATAAATCTGAATGTACCTTTGAAATTAGCGCCATTGTCTTGTCCCAATTTTCTTGGAACACCTTGCATGTGTGCAATGCAACCTAAAATTTTGCTAAAAGTTATATCATATGATCAGCAATTGAGAATTTTTTTATCATGGATGAGCATTTTGGCATGTGCAATATGTTTTTGTAGTGTAGCCATGTTTAGAAGAATCATGCCCTGAATGTCTACAAATGTGGATCTTATTCTAGCTTCTTGTCTTAGCAATTTTGCCTGCATATCAGTTAGGAATTTGATCTTTGAATAGTGGCCAGAGCTGTAACTTAGTTCAAGTTGTAGTTGATGTGCACTTTCCTACAAATCTTCATCAATCTTTGACAATTGTTTCTTATTTCCTTGGTGAAATTTGTTGTATCATAGAGTTTACTGAATAATGTAGATACATTGTTGCAGGAGGTCTCCAATGAGCCTAGAATACTAGATAGCTCTACTTGATGAATAACAATCTTTTGAGCAATAAGTTCCAAAAATTTATTCTCAAACTTCTTCTCATCTCTTCACAACAATTTGTCCTATCCATTTAAATATTCATTGAATTTATTGACTGCCTCTACTAACTGAATCAAAATTGGTTGAGAAGTTTCAACCTCTATATTTAGTGCCTCAGTTGAAATATTCTTAGCATCTTCAATTATTTGAAATTCCTTATTTCTTTCTTCTCTAAGCCTCTGCTACTTAACTTTCTTCTGAAGAAGTTCTCCAAATATTTTTATTTGATCAAGGTTAAGATTTGAGATGTCCTAATTAGGAATGACAATCTCCTCATCAAGATCAATTTCCTCTTCCTTCTCTTTTCCCTTACTCAAAAATTTCATAATCAGTTGAGACTTGATCACAACTATTCTTGTACTTAATGCTTGCATGCTAGGAATGGAAACAATTGTAGAAATGGTAGGACTCGCTAAAAAAGTAGATACTACACTCATTGTTGAAATACTTGATGTAATCAAAATTGATGTAGAGGTAGGTACTATTTTCTTTATAGATGAAGTGCTTGTCACTTCCATCAATGAAGCACTAAGCTAGATAGGTGCAAAAATTGATTGAGTGTTTATGCTCATAGTGTTTGACACAATCAATCTTGTAGTAGCTTTCTTTAGGCTTGATTTTTTTAATGTTTGGCTTAGAGAATGAGGAAGTGAGGCTATGACCACTTGAGAAATTTTCTCTATGTCAGTCTCCTCAATATTTTGAATTTTTGGTAAGTCTTCCTCGGTAGCTTCCTATCCCTATTTCTCTTCCTCATCATCTACATTGTCATAATGAGTTACTTCTTAATCATTAGTTTCTTCATCTTTTTCTTCCTCATCATCATCCTTTTCACTAACATGAACTAAAAAATCACTCAGCTTGTGATGAAGATAAATTTTCTTCCATGTGTTTATAGCATTCTTCACTACATGTTCAATGTCATTCATTAGTATAAGACAAGTGTTGAATCTCAAGGTAAGTTTTTCTTCATTCTTCTTCAGAGATTCTTTTACTTCCTTATCACTTAAGCTTGACATAAGTTTCCTTATGGTATGCTCATATATGTCTCTTGTAGTTTTCATGGCATTCTCCCATCTTGGTTTGACTTTCTCCAATAGTTCATTTAGAATCTTCCACGCAATCTAGTTTGGGGAATACTTCCACTTTCCCATTTTAGACATTATCACACCTTCTATCTATTTCTACTCCTCTGTAGTCCTAGTCTCATATTTTAGTGCTTTGAAATTTGTTATGCCATCTCCTGACTCTATTTCCTTCAACATTTCCTAGGTGGATGTCTTCTAAATATCACATCTCCTCCTTCTTTGTCAAGTTTCTTTCTTGATGCTCTCCTTGTGGAAATAGTAGTAGATGGTTTGGTAGGTTTGGTTATTATAACCTTTCCTTTCTTCTTTACTGGCTCTTCCTCCTCTAATTTTTCTTCACCTTCTATTTCACCTTCCTCTATGTCTTCTCCTTTTCCTTCATTCAACAGAAGAGTGGAACTTGTTTTTAGTTTGACAATTCTCTTCTTCCCTTTGCTAACTGCCTGAGGGAGTTTGATTTTTAATTCAATTCTGGCCTTTGCTTCATCATAAGTGCCAAAGTAAGTATCTTTATGGTCAAAAAGCTCATTAATCAGTGCCTCAATAATGTCCTCGGTAACATCTATGTTTACCTCATAACCTAGAGGTTTGACCCATACAATCCTTAGTCTAACTGCCTGAATATATACTTTGTCACTATCAACCATGAAAAAAATTCACATTTGTAATCATCAACAAGTTTCTTGGGTATCCTAAATCTATTTTTCATCTTATCTTTGAATGCATCAAAGTAATTGTCCATAATACTCACATAGTTTTCTCCCATTTCAGCTATATATTTCATTAATTTGATAAAGCACATGACATCCTTCCTCCATACAACTGTACCTTTAGATGGAAAGAATTTTTGAACATAGAAAAATAGACAAGTTAAAAGTAAACCAAACTTACAAGGGTTTTTCTTTGAAGTTCTTATACTTTCCATATTCTTGTTAAACTGGTTTAGCATCAACTCGGCAAGGGAAAGTGACATGTTATTCTTGACCAATTTGTATGCTAAATCCACTACTTCATAGGACACATTTTTGAACTATAAATTTTGTAAGTGATGAAATGTATCCCAAAATTCAATTCCATGTCTATAACACAACTGATCCTCATTTTCCTTCCATCCCACTCGGCAAGGGTTTTCTTCTCAACGTCAACCTGACTTAGGGTTTTGGTCATTTTAGCTTTTGCCAACATAAGAAGACCAGTGATCCTATGGATCATCTTCTTGGTTATCAAAATAGGTTGTTCCAACCACAATTGACCATTTTTCACATGACTAAGAATGAATCTTATCCATTTAATCTAGAAATCTCATGGCATATATAGAATATGAGTCAAACCTTTTACTTCAAGGTGTTGATGCTCAGGTTTTAACATGCCGTTCACACATAGATTTTCTAGGATTTCATCCATTTCCAATGTTCCAATATCTTGAATAGCACACTTAAGATGTGAATGAATGTCATTGATTAACAATACCTTCAATGGAATTTATGATTGAGCTCTGCTTGGATCTAGGGTTTTTGTAATGGTAGGACTTAGCTTAAAATCTGGTGCCTTCCATTCCATGCCTCGAACTAACATATTAGATCCTTTATTTGATTTTATATTGCTAGATTCCATTTCTCTTGGTAAGGTTTTGTAAAAACATGAAAATATCCAACAATGATTCAGTTAGGTTGCTCAGATGCACATAAGTTTCCTTGCATAAGTAGCTCTATAAAATTCACAATGACAAATGAATTCAATTTCATCCTTTTGTTAAATTTTGCCTTTCAATCACCATAAATGCCTAGTATTATTGTTCACTCAAATGATAGATTTTCATCTACTACGCTTGCATTGAAAGCTCAATAGAGTCATTTATGACTCGATAACCACACAAAACTTAGTTACTGCCAACCTTGCTCAGAAGGGTCTTGCGATCCAACTTCACTTGGTAAGGATAGTAACCTGACCTTACTTGGTAATGAATTTTGAATACTTGGTGATCCCTTTGCATCTTGAATGCTGATTTGGACCATTCATTCTGCTAACTGGAAGTGATGTGAGATGTCTTCTTTAGGATCCTAGTTCTAGTTCTACTTGAGAGATCAAGTGGAAATACTTGAGTCACTCAATTCTTGAGTGACATGATCATTATTGCTTGGACTTACATTTTTAGAAGATTTTGGAATCCATTGTTGTCTCATTTTCTTTCTGATGTTATCAACTTTTGCCTTCTTTTCATCTTCAATTCTTCCAGTATTCATGCAGTTCTTATCAAGATGACCAAGTTCTGTATAGATAAAACATCTTTTGGTGGTGCTCTTGTCCTCGTGATTTTTTTACACGATTCATTCTGATGTGTCCAAATTCTCCACAGTAGTGACATATGCACCAAGTGTTATAGTCCCAACCAAATATAACTTTTACAATCTATTCTATTGGGTTTAGTATCTTAGTTTTTCATTTTGAAGATTTGTGCCCATGTTTCTTGCATTTGTGACATTTGCCTTCAAATTTAGGTTTTTCTTTGCATTCATTAGCTTTATGACCATGCTAATTGTAGTTGTAGCATTTTCCATTGAATTTAGCTTTCCCATTGCTCCACCATTTGTTTGATGTATGCCCAATCTTACCACAGTGGTTGCAAGTAGGTTTTTTATTCTTTTGAGCTCCTTGCTTGGATGATTCACCTTCTTTTGTATATCCAATTCCTGCTTTACCTTTTTGTCTGAAGTGACTTTTCTCATTCGATTGATTCATGTCTTCTTGAGATTTCATCATCCTCTCATTGGTTTTCTTTTTAGTGTTTAATTCATTCAACAACCTTTCATTTTCTGATGTTAGATTCATGATTTCTTCATTTGCATTGGAGAGTTGATTAATGAAGTCTTCTTGTTGAAGGGATAAATGTTGAATCTCATTATTCTTTCCTTCTATTTTTTCTTTTATCTTATTTTTCTCTTCCATGACTTCACATAGTCTTACTAACTAAATTTCTTTCTCTCTTCTTAGTGTTCTTACTTCCTCTTGAAGTGAACCATTCTTTTCTAATAATTCTTTGATTGTTTAATTGGATTCATCTGGATTGCTTGCTAAATGGATGTCTTCAATTCTTTCTTCAATGTAGAGATGGTCATTCATCTAGATTGCAAGATCTTTTCTTCTTTTTAGAGATTGAGAGAGTTGCTCATTTTCTTTCTTGAGTTGAGCAATAGCCATTTCCAAATCTAGCTTCTCATTGTCAATAGCCTTGTCAAGTCTAAATACCTCCATAGCCTTTGATCTTTTCTCAAATTTTTAAGCTTTTCTCTTATGAACCACAAAAGCTTTGATCTTTAGATTAGGTCCTTGAGACTTTCTACACAAGCACCAAAAGCTCTAATACCAATTGTTGGAGATATATATGACAGGCTAAGTTACTGAGAGGGGAGGGGTGAATCAGTAACTAAGAAAACTTTACTCTTTATTTACCAATTAATCCTTCATGTGTATTTTGATCTAATTGCATGCATGAGAAATTGAAAATATTAAGCATTCAAAACACTTTGACACATAATTTTGGTGACCCAGAAACATTCCAAATAGAAAGTAAAACTGGGGTGAGGATGATACCCACAAGATTTAGTACTGCAGTATAAAGTTGGCCTGTTAAGGCTTACAATGATCACTTCTGATGATCTACCCTATTAAGAGCAATAAAGACTACTAGGTCCACCTTGCAAAAGGATTTACAAACATATAATAAAGTATGCACTCGGTAAAGAGATTTACAAAAGACTATTAAGTCTTTAATTGATCCACCTATTCAAATGAAATAGTAGTTGATCCTTGATCTGCAACTTGGTTTGCTGAATGAGACACCTTTAAGTGTAATGATCACCTTGCAAAGATAGATAAAACTTTGCTACTCCTTATATTTCTTGTAGCCTTGTACTTACCTCTTTTTCTCTTCTCTACTTGTTATGTTAATTTCACATGTTTTATTGGATATGATACAATACATTACATATATATCAATTCAATTTACAAATCAAAAAAGTCAACTACAATACAAGTTTACATAAAATACACAGTCATCCCAAACTATAGGAATTCAATTTTTGAAGACTAGCTTGGTGAGGTTTTGATACTCAACATCCATAAGCAATGATCGGCTCATCATGCATTTGGTAGATGTAGAAGCTCACTCCATACTGATTACTTTCCAAGTAGTCTATACTTGATCTGCATTGGTGACTCGATGAATACTATGAAACTCAACATATAAAATAAATCACTTGATTCATACTGCATGGCTCGGTAAATGCTATCACTATGAGCTTAGTATAAACTCAATCATTTGGTTAACACTAAGTGGCTCAGTCAACATTGGATTCTCATTATTGATATTGCAAACTTGGTAAGCATTTCATAACTCAGTTTTCATTGAGGAACTTGACAAACCTTATGAAGCTTAGTTTACAATGCTGATCACCATTATAGTATAAATTGCTTGACACAAACCGAATACTATCTTTTGCATTTGGTAGCAACTATAGAACTCGGTAGAGATTGAAATGCTTGGTTAACTTTGTTAATTATACAATATGCTTGGTAGATACAATTTGAATAAGTGTGTGTCACTAATAACAAACATGACTATAATGTCAACACTTTGGTTGATCCAAGGTGGGGTATCTAGTAACTTGACGTATTATGACCTTGTTGATTTTGATTGGTCAACCTTCTAGCCATATCTTCATGTCATGGATGTGACTGAACACAACTTTTATCCATTCAACTTTTTTTTTTTGGAAAACCTAGGGCATAGGTAAGCCCTTTCTTAACAATTTTTTTTTTCGGCCTTCAATACTCCATTTTTGCATAGCTTCTCATAAATTTCCCTAATCTTGAAATCTCCAATCTCTCTTACTTTGCATAGATATCAGGATATTACATCTTGAATAGTTAAAACTCTAGATGGAATTGATGACAAGGCACCATTATCATCTTTAGTCTTCTCAACATTCACATTTTTCCTAAAATTTGGTGGACACTAGTCATTCCTCACAATTTGGACATTTCCATCTTTCAACATTTTGCTTATTGATGCCATTTCAATCTAGGGTTTTGAAAAATAGACTCTTATACAATAACTTCAAAGAACAATCTGCTCGACACTGAAAGTAACACTTATTGATATTATCAATTTTTCCAATGCTCCACTATGATTTTCTTGCTTTACTGCTAAAATTACCATAATCACCTTTAAATCATTTGTGAGCTCTAAAATCGCTAGGTGAATAAGAATGAATGCTTAAATTTGATAAATACCTTCAATTTTCCATCTTAGCTCTCCAATAAATGTTTTAGTACTTGGAAGGTGTATGGTAGCTTGCTAGGTCTTCATACTTTACTTTGTCCTGGTTACCTTACTTAGCCAATACCAATTCATTCAGTCAATACATCACTTTAGTCAATCACTTGGTCCATACTGCAATGCTCAATCAATATAGATTATACCATTTATGCTTGGTACTTTGTATTGTAAATGATTATTAGTTACTTTTCTCTTTATAGATCTATTCTTTATGCATCTTTACTTATTCAAATATGAACTTCTAGCACATCTATGTTAGGAACTAATGTAAAATATATAATTTGATATAAAGTTCCTACATACCTTCTTCATTTAGTTGGTTGTGGTTTAATTTCCATATCTAATGGATTGGGTGATCTAAACTTCACTTGTTCCACTACTTCTAACTTTTAGTATTTCTTTCCATGTTTTCTTTATCTTAACTTTGTCTTTTCCTTTTTCATTTCCATTGGTTGGTGCTTGTGCTCTGGTTTTGTAGTTTCTAATAATATGTCCAACTTTGAGACAACTAAAACATACTAGTTCTCCATTAAACCACTTGTAATTCACTCTGAAATGTGTCTTAATGCAATTCTTTGGAATGTGTCTGTACTCTCCATAATAGTGAAAAGTATACCATGTGTTGTAATCCTAATTATATGAATTCCCTTTTCCTGATGCATGATCTTGTTTCTTAGATGTCCAGTTAGATTTTATCTTGAATTTTCACTCATGAGCTCTATGTCCATACTTTTTAACAATTGTAATGATATCTGTTAAATGTAGTGAGTTAATTACTTTTCTTTAATCTACATTCATGTGCTTGATGTCCTACCTTCTTGTAATTAAAAAAATTACCAGTAGACTTAGGTTTAGAAGTTTTAATATGATTCTTGCTTCTACATATGTTGATTGTGTGTGCATGTTTGCCACAATGATGACATGTAGGTCTACCTCTGGTTATTGCATTTCTTTGATATCCACTCTTTGATGATTCTCCTTCTTCAGTAGATGAAATTTTTTTATTGTATCCCAATCCAAAAGTATCTCTTGTTGATCTAGGTGATCCCATCAGTTCTTCAAAGTATTTAATAGCCTTACTTGGTTGTTAATTCTTTCCAAAAGTTCCTTTTCATTCCTCAACTCATTTCTTAGTTGTTCATTTTGTGACATCAAGTTTATGATTTCCATGTCCTTTCTGTTTGCTTCTTGAGTTGCAATTACCAATTGATTCATCATATCCAATTGATTATTTGTGAGATTCTATAATTTAAATGATCTCTCTTCAAGTTTGGTTACCGTATATATTTTATCTTCTTCAACCATAATTTTTTCTTCTTTATCTTTCTTCTTTTTCTCTATTACTTCACAAAGTCTTACTGTTTGGATTTCCTATTCTCTTGAGTTCTTTAGCCTCTTTTCTTAGTATGTTATGTTGGAAATACAAGAGGAGTAATTGAGAGGGGAGGGGTGAATCGGTTACCACTAAAATAGATCCCAAATCCCTTAGATGTTAGTACATAACATAAACTTCACTAAAAATACCGATGCTTGGTAAACACACATGCACTCAGTTTACACTAGTAAATGTTGTAACTCGGTAAGAATTGAAATAGAAATAGAAACTCAACAAAGAATTAACATGCAAATATTAAGATATTTTTGTGCTTAACCTTACTTAACTTAGTTGTATACACATAAAAAGAAAACATGAACACAAGTGACACCAAGATTTAATGTGGAAACCCAATTTGGGAAAAACCACCAATTACAACTAGTTGCCGATTTTCACTCTTCTAAAGTGAGCCCTGTTAAGATCCACCCTGTTAAAGGTTACAAAACACACTATTTAGTGTGACCCTATTAGACAGTTTAATCACCTTTTTAGGAGTGACCTTTTTTGAGGTCTTTAGACACTTCAATCTTGAAATGCCACCTCCTTAGAGGATTTACAAATAGTTGTTAAGCCAACTCTGTTAAGAGATTTAGATCATTTCTATAATGGTTAGAGAGTAACAATGAGATGACCTAATTTCTAATGTAACTAAATTGTTGATTGTAGATCTCAATTTTGGCTTGTATACTTGATCCTTTATGATCAAATGTATCTTTGTAGCTCCATATGGATATTCTGCTTATCCTTCTAATTCACTTCCTGTAAGCATCTTAAAATCTTCTATTCACTTGCACACATTCAGTCTTCAACTTGACCTTATATTTATACCTTACACATTGTCAAGTTAGCTTGAATACATCTTAGAATAATTAATATTCATCTCCTCAGTCAGCTAGAACCAACAAACAAATCTATTGAACTCAATATGCCAAAATAAGAAAATCCTTTGCTAGCCAACCTTTCTTGGTAGACACTAGCTCAGAAATGATTTTCCTGTGTTATCAAGTGAACTCTATTAATACAATATTTTTGTAAAGTTCCTTTGGTAATCAAGTGAACTCGATTAACATTGGTTCCTTCTAAATTTTCCTTCATTAATCAAGTGAGCTTGGTTAACACTCATCTTCTTCCAACATTCCTTCGATGCCTGAGTGAACTTGGTAGTCACTGACTTTGAAACTTGGCAAGCTCCAAAATTTTTGGTAGACATAGAAAACTGTCTTCATCACTTGAGTGAGCTTGACATACGCTGACTAGTAAAGATATGACATTTTGTGTAACATCAAAGATAATACACAATTAACCAATTACTTTTTAACATGTTCTTCTTCTCCAATAGTTCTACTATTACTTCATTGTTATTACTAGTCTTTCCACTTTCAAGTAGTCCTTCTATGTCTACTTCCTTGTATAGTGTGTCATTTTGTTGAATTTCTATCTCTTTCCTTTTTCTCAATGATATCCTTAACTCTTCTCTTGCTCCTTGAAATTTTTGTAATATGATATAGATTTAAATCATCTGGTTCTAAATGATTTTTCCCATCTTGTATTCCTTCACTTCCAAGATCCAAGCCTCTCAAGTTGTTAGGCATCTTACAAGAGAACTATGCACTGATACCAATTGTTTGAAGGATTAATGGGAAACAAAATACTGAGTGGGGTGGTGAATAAGGATCTTAAACTTTTCTTTACAAACTAAATTATTGAATTCACACCTAATTCATCTCATATCTCAAATGTAACATAAAATTATAATGATGAAAACATAAAATCCATGAAAGATTCAACACATAACACAAATTATTTGGTAACCCATAAATACTTCAATGTGAAGGTAAAATTGGGGTGGGGATGAAACCCACAAATCTTCACTATTGCAACAATAAAGTAAACCAGTTAGAATTATAATGTTTGATCATAATTTATTATCTACCCTATAAGGGGTCTTGCTTGTTAAAAGCACTAAGACTATTAAGTCCTACCATTTTAAGAGATTTTACACTTACAATTAAGTAAGGAATCTGCTAGGAGATTTACATAGATCTGTTAAGATTACTTGGTTAAAAGATTTTCCTTGATTCAATCTTGTTAAAAAATAATTTAGTACCTGATCCTCAGTTTTCTCTATAAGTTGATTTTGAATCTCCTCTATACAATGTCTTGATTTGATCTCTCACTTTGATATCTTTGTTTAGTTCTTCACTACTTGGATTGCCCTCATCTGATCTCCTTTTAGACTCTATTCTATTCTTGTTCACTCCTTCACTTTTAAATACACACTTTCATTCTTCCATGCATTTCATCTGCTTCTCTCACTCATCCACTCATTTGATTCTAGGGTTAGAACCCTCCTTAAATAGGCAATCTTCATAAGTTCTGGATCATAATCAACAGTTTACTATTCATCTCCTTTTTCCATTTCTCTTCTAATTTTCTAATTAGTTGATTTTATTTCCTTGGGATCATCACATTCTATAATGATGCATAATCTCCATCTTAACTATGTCTACAAACATTAAATATCATATAGAAGTCAGCCAAGATGATTTATATAGTTATTTGTGCAATGAAAAACTCATACGATAAAAATGGGTTGCTCAACATCTGAACGTTCTGATATTTGATCATTGCTAACATTCATGTTAGCACGTGGCTTCTATATACATGTTTCTTGCTATTTGCTTAACAAAAACTATTGTCTAGTTTACTGAGTCTCCATTGTGTTAGCTTAGCTTATGTATGTGCTCAGTCTCAACTGGGTTGTTCAATAATCACTGACTTGCTCAACATGTAATCCAAAATATGCAAGTCTTTATATGTTTCACCTTCACTAGATGACTTAGTCACAATGATGACCATTCATCCTTGCCTAGTAAATGACTAAGTGTTTGGAAACTAATATGTAACATAGGCATAGAGATCAACATTATATTCACCATCTTCCTCTTGTTTTGTACTACACACATGACACTCCACTACATCTTCTTTCTTTCCCATGTCCAAAAAAATACCACTATCTCTTTTATAGTAAATCACTCTTCTCTTTTGTAACTTTACTTCTATTTCATTCACTTTCTTCTTCAAATATAGTACTCTAACTCTTATTTCTTCTTACTTTCTATCTCTATTTTTTCCAAGTCTTGAAATACTAAGAATCCATCCAATCACAAAAGTCATCTTCTTATATCTCTTTTATATACTTGTCATATGAAAATCTTGACCCAACCCAAAGTCTTGGTGAAAAATGAATCACAATCATCAATCTATCTACACACTCAACAACATTTTCTCTAGCACTACTTAATGAAGGGCACTCCCCTTATTAACATAACACACACAACATAATAGAGTTTTTTTACAAGAACATGAAATCAAATTCTTAGTATCTCCAATAAATGAAAATATAATATTCATTAATATGATATGAAAAGCCACATGGGCATTTTCATTACAAAATTTTACAAGTCAAAGTCACCATATACATCCCGTGAATTGTTGTAGACAATCCTACAATCCTTCTTTATATAGAAAGTTGTTAATTGCCCAAGCAGGCTCTAGAAATTTTAACCCTAAATTTTGTAGTCTACCAACCCCAATATATTATTATTTATATTTTATTACAATAGAGTTGGCCCCCAAAAAATTTTGGAACTCAAAAGAAATTTTGGAAGAAAATCATTTTCACAACCATTTTAGTTAGTGCAACTTCCAGAGATCATAATTCAACACCAATTGCTCTGATTGGCTATTGTGACCCCATTTTAAAAATTCCACAAGTTTCTATACAAAAAATATTAGAAATAATAGTCTACCAAGATAACTAATGGGGGAGGGGGTGTGAATCAGTTATCTAATAATTCAAATATTTATCAACCTTAAACAATCTTATCCATTCAACTAAAGTAAATGTCAACCAGAACAAAATGCACTTAGTTAAATATACCAGATATGTTAACTAGGGAAACCCTTGATTAGAGGGAAAACCCTGGTGGGAATGATGCCCCCAAGATGATGTACTAATATAAATATTCCTTGTTAGAGGATGGACCCTGTTAGGAGTCTATTACAACATTTAGTACATATGAGTCCCTATTAGGAGACTATAAATCCTTGTTAGAAGATTTTAACCCTATTAGGAGTTATGCCAACCCTATTAGGTGTTGTAAAAGACAAAAGGAACCACTATCCAAAATTTTTTTGGAGCAAGATAATTGGACTCTTGATCTCAGATTAGTTTTGAAAAGTGAGTGTCTATACACTTAATTCATTTACTTAGTTCATGTTGAACAAATAGTATATGTCAAGCGCAAAACATACAAGTTTTAGCATGTCGAGTCAACAATGAGTGTTGAGTCACTTATGTGATGAGTCACTCAAGTGCCGAGCAAGCAGTATATGTTGGGTGATTTAGGAGCCAAGCAAGTAGTGCATGCTGAATCATTCAGATGTCGAGTCATAGTATTGAAATCAGTATATGTCAAGCATTAGGGGCTATACATGCCAAGTAACACAATTTTGTCATAGTTGTTTGTATTAGCACAAACTACTATGTAAACCATTTTTGAGCTAAATTATAGATTGAATTATGATATTTTGGTGATAAGGATGAATCTTAGGTTGGAACCCCTATACATTACATGCATCCAATCAAGTAAAAGGAAGGTTTAAGTGGCAATATGGGTGAATCATAGTCATTTATTCATACCTAACCATAAGTCTCCTGGGTCTTCTTAAGGAGGAAAAACCCTAAGTTTCAAAAGAACATGAAAGGGAATGAATGAATATAAGGAGATTTTTGCATGCACAAACCAAGACATTCATGGTGACCAAGATATTATGATCTAAAATTTCATTGTAGAATCAGTTAAAGGAGAATAGAGGAAGGAAATGGTGAACAATAGAGACAAATCTGATAAGAAGGATCAAGTATACATTAGTTTAGAGATGATTTGTCATCAAGAAACAAAATGCAAACCATGGGATCAATGCTAAGACATTATAACATGTGAATCAATTAAATCTCTTAACAAAGTAGTCCTAATAGGCTATATTGAAATCCTCTAACAAGGTTCTTACTTAATTGTGAGTTGAAGTCCTTTAACAAGGCACACTTCTAATAGGGTTTTGAAATCCTTTAACAAGGTAAGACCTAACACTCTTTGTATGCCTTTAATAGGGTAGATCATGTTTCATGATCAAACATTGTAATCTTCATTGGATGCACTTTATTATTGCATTAGTGAAGATTTGTGGGTGTCATCCCCCAACCCCCCAGTTTTACCTTCTCATTGGAGGGTTTTTGGGTAATCATATCTAGTGTCATATATTTGTGAATGCTTACTTGTTTACATGCTTTAGATGTACATGATTGACATGGTATTTTAGTTTACTTATTGAATATGTGAGATGGATGTGTGGTGAATATTTTAATGGTTAAAATTTTGAAGTATTGATTCACAACCTTCCCCACCCCCCAAAGAAGTTTACCTTTCCTATCCTATTGTAATTCCAACAATTGGTATTAGAGCTTAGTTCTCTAAAAGAGAAACTTAATAGCTTTGAAGAGAGTTCTTGGAAATGGAAGTCTACAAGTTGAGAAAGATCATTGAGAATTAGGGAATTGAAATACAACTCATTCTACATTAGTTGAATGAAGCAAGAGATGATCTAAAGATATCATTGAAGAGAAAGAAGGAAACTGCCATTGAGGATAATGTCACACAATACAGAGAGATGGACACTACTAAACTATTTGCAAATGGAGACTCAAATGAATTTGATGCAGCAATTGTAGATTTAATAGAAAAGAATAGATCCCAAGCTAAATAAATTAGAAATCTCAAGTTAGAGGAAGAATCACAAGCCATATTACTATGTGAGGTGACTGAACAAAAAAAGAAAGCAGTGGAAGAAAAATCCATGATTGAAGATGACAAAAGAGTTTTGAGCAGAATATTGGAAGAGATATTATCAAAGGTAACCATGATTGCTAACATGCACTTAGAAATTTTGGGTCAACTGATGAATGCCAACCATGAACTGAATACCAAGGACATTGAGATAACAACACTAGAGTTACAAAATGAATAGTTGAGTAATGACCTAAAAAGGGAAAAAAAATTTGTTGAAAGTTTCAATAAACCCAATGAAGCCATCAAGTACTTTAAACAATTAATGAGATCCCCTAGATCTAACAATGATACATTTGGACTGGGATACACAAGTACTGAAGAAGGAGAATCATCCAAAAGTGTTGAAGAAAGAAGTAACAAAGTTAAGAATTCCAAACCTAATTGTCATAATTTTGGTAAGAAAGGACATACTACAATGTGTGTAGGAGCAAGACTATGAATCATAATGATAAACATAAGAGAATGGATCACTGACATAAGTGCAACAAACAAGGTCATCAGGTACATGAATGTAGAACCAAGACCATGCACACTCAAAGATTTGAAGGATATTGTTACAATTGTCATAAGTATGGACATAAAGCTTTTTAGTGCAGAACTAACCCAATATGGTCAACAAACAAGCAAACAAAGGTAAACAACAATGGAAACTTTTATAATTGGGATTATAATACAAGGTATAGTTGTCACTACTATCAAGAGTATGGAAATATTCCTAAGAACTGTATTAGAACACACTTTAGGAGTGAATACAAAAGGTGGTTGAGTCAAACCATATGTTTTAGTTGTTTGAAGACTGGTCACATTAGCCAAGATTGCCCAACAAGGACAAAGGCACCAAGTTGTGAGTTCAATAAAGGAAAAGGAAAGGTGGCTATTGAAAATGTCAAAAATGAAATGAACAAGACATGGAAGAGAAAGGAGGATTGCAAAACATCAGTTGGAGAAGAAATCACTTAACTCAATGGGTCAGTTGACCACACCTCATCAAACTAAACAATAAAGAGATATGTGGGACTAATATTTAAAATTTATACCATACATTAGTTCCAAAGGATTTAGTTCTAAAAAGATTACATAAGCATGAATAAAGATGCAAAGAGTTATTAGGAATCAAAGAAAATCTTTAAGTTTTTCATGTTACTGTCAAGCATGAAAAGTTTCCTATGATTGCCGAGTGAAATGCTAGTGGATGCCAAGCTAATAGATTGGCTAGTTGTTTTTGAGCTCATAATGGTTACTAAATGAATGGAAATACTAGTGAATGTTGAGTACGCTAGAAATTAGTTGATGTAAAGCTTACAGTTGTCTAAGAAATTAGCATTAATTGCAGTATCTTAAAGGGGCATTTAATCATTTTTTTTTGCTCATTGAACATCATTCAAATTCAAGAGAAAGAAAGAAGAGCTATAAAATATTTGGAAATTTCATCCAAAGCAATTATAGGAGATTTGAGTAGCTATTTGACATCATTTCATTAGAATTTACAAGGTATTTATTATGTGTCGAGATACGTTATTTCAAATTTTGTAAACCCTAGATTTATAAAATAGCATCTAGTTCTTTGAAAGAAAAAGGTGTCGAGGGAAAATAGGTTAAAAGGAAAAATAGGTTTTAAGCATTTAGCTAGTTATCAACGAGGGAAAACAACCTATTTTCAAGGCCATTATTGATATAGCATACAAACAAGATCCCTCTGGTGCATTATCTATGATACCACTAAAAGTTTTAATGATTCAAGATGTTAGAAAGTGTTATAACTATAAGATTGGTAGCATTGGTGACATGGAAATTAGAGAAACATATGGAAAACTATGTGAAAATAGTGTGTTGAGGGAAGAATTTGAGATAGTAGAAAAGAAAGGGTTAACTCGTGCCCTAGATTTCCCAAACATTTTCAAAACTGAATGGATCAAGATTGTTTTGAGTAGAATTCATGATAGTTTAGTGTGGTTAGGTAATGGGAAAATCAAAATCACAAAGAGAATAATCTACAAGGTAACAAGGTATCCAACCCTAGATCCGTCAAAGGCTACGAGAAGTGAGTCCAAAGGAGTCATTGAAAAGAACATGGGAGCTATGTGGAACAAGAGAGGAATGACCATAGACACCATCATAGATCCTCTAATAGATTTTCCAGTAAGGGTAATTGCACATAAATTTTATCAATAAAGTAGATTGAACAATGTACCTTGTATTGCAGTAGATATGGGCTACAAGATTGTGAAGAATGATCATATATATTATCTTGCCAAGCTACAAGTACAATAATTAATCAAAAACCTAGGAGCAATAAGGAAAACAAAGAGTACTCAGTATCAATTCGGATTGATTTTGATATGTATCTTCTTTTTGGTATAGAACACATTTCCTACATTTGGCATTGTTGCATGGAAGACAAATAGGTCTATTGTAGTTTAAATAGGAGAGTTTATTGAACAATTAGGTGAAAGTTTTGAGATAGTAATGAATAGTTATTTTGAGGACTTCAAACAATCCATGAAGAAGAGATTAAGGATTCCAATATCATTAGTGGGAAGATATTATTATGATGTTTGTTTCCTAGTTGATGTTGATGACACATTTGCTCAGGCAACAATTCCTAGAGTAAGATGGCTAAGGCCATTAGGTTATGAAATTAATGTTGATGAGGCCTCTACAACAATAACATCATTACTTGCAAAAGAAGTAGAAAAAGATGACAAATCCTTTGGTAACTATGAGATGGCCAAGTCAAAGATTACTATGGAGTTGAAGACTACCTCTATCATCAAAAAGAAGGACAAACTAGTAAAGAAACTAAAAGAAAATTTTTGTGAAGATGCCAATCAAGAAAATGAAGAGGAAGAGGATGAAGAGGAAGAAGAAACTTAGATTCAAGCAACACTTGCATTGACATAAGGATAGGGTGAGGACTAACAAGAGAAAGAAACAAAAACTACAAAAGTTGCTAAGGAAGAAGAAATTGAGGAAGCACCTATTCCTACTGATCAAAAGAAGAGAAAGGCTAAGGCACAAGTAGTGACAAGACCTAAGAAGGCTGCTAAACTAAGCCAACCCAAACCAACATAACCTACCAAAAGGGCCAATACACTTGTCATTGCACAAAAGGCTAAATAGAAAGCCAAGCCTACAAGGTACGAAGGTGGAGCACAGAAAAGACCAAGGAGAAAATACATTGCTCAGGCTAAAATTGATGAGGCAAGAACTGAATTTGATGACAATAGCCAATTCCAAGTGATGAGTCATAATCCATCCTCAGATCTAGAAAACTTATGTGAGAATATTAGAAATAATGCAAATTTATCAAGTTTTTCACACATTGATTTTGAAAATCTTGGAAAATTTGAAAAGAATCAAGTGGAGGAGGCAATATATGCCATGATGGTTGCTTTTAAGAAAGCTCCTCTAGAGATTTCCAACTCTATACCTAAAAGCCTATATGAGAGAGTTGAGCAAAAATGACACTATTGTTTAGATACAAAAACGCAAATTAGAGAAACAACCCTCACTCAAGTTATGCTAGAACTTAGCAAGGCACAAATAGCTAAAACCATAAAGAAATATGTTGTTAGATGTGTTCCTAAATATAGAGCATTCAACATATTATAGAAAAATATAGAAGATGTTGTAAAGAAGACTACACAGATGTGGAAAATTACATATGGGCTAGCTATAGTCAAATCAAGAGAACAAGAACCTATTGAGGTTAAAGATGATGAAGATGATGACAATAACGAAGGCACAGTTGATGGAGGTACTGAAATGAATGTAGATAATCAGGAAATAACTGAAAAAGAGAAACAACAAGAATAGAGTGTACAAGATACACAAATGTTAAATTTCAGCCCTCCATAGATAATAAGTGTAAGTACTAAAACTGCCATAGTAAAGGATGTTTTTGATCTCACTATTCAAAACATCAATCCCCTAAAAGAGGATGACTTGAAAAAGATACTTGACCAATCTACACTATAGGCTAAATTGTGTAACAACCTTATATTGGTGAGTGTAGATGAACTTAAGAAATTGGTGACTAAAACAAAAAGGGAGGAGGTGAGAACACAAGAACCCCCTACAATCATTCCTCAAGTCACTAGTGTCCAACCTTCAAAAAATGTACCAGAAGTTGCACTAGAAAAGGTTGAGATAACTAGAAAGGATAAAATGGAAACATAAGTCACTAATGAACCACAAAGTCAAATAGGTTAGGTAGATTCATTTCCACCTCCATCACAAGTTCAAGGTGTAATTCAAAGCAATAAGGCAGAAAAGGACAAGCCTAAAGAGACTGGGTTGACACCCAATCTGAAGGAGCAAGTAGCAATTCAAACACTAGTAACTTTACCAGTATTTGGTACTCCTTTCGGTCACACTCTTTAAAGGCTGAGCACAGATGCAACACCTTTCCAATTCTCAGTGTTGAATCCAAGTTCATCTAAGGTTGAAGAGGTAATAACCTATGGATATGTCATCCTAGATGAAGAATTCATATTGCCCAAGTTTGATCTTCTAGCAGTAAGAATCGAGTAGATGGGTATACTTCAAGAAGCCCTGGCTAGAAAGAAACATCAAGAATTTCTCAGAAGGGAGCATAGGTAGAAGCAAGATTTACTTAACATTAAAGAAATATTCTTGGATGCATTTAGTCTACCTACTCCAGATGAAACCAAGCCACTTATTGAACAATTGACTAACATAGTGGAAAAGGTAAGTGATGCAGACCTTGATACTAATAAAAAATTATTAGAATGGTCTGAGAAGAAGTTTCAACATAAAGTGAATAAGAAGATATCCAACGATATAACACTTACAAAAGTTGTATTGGCAACTAAAATAGAAAGTGTGAAGAAGGTATTTGAGAACATTTTCTCTCTATACACCAAACTGTGTAATCCTACACTCTTCACACAAGAAATAAAGAATCACATCCTAAGCTTGGAAAGTAAAATGTAGTCATCTAGAGCTAAATTACCCATGACTCCAAGTCAAAGTGAGAAACACTTTAGGACCCTATTGCAAACCTAGAGTTAGTTAGCAGCACTGTCTACAGATGAAGGCAATATAAGGGCTAAACTAATAACCATCCATGCTACATTGACTCCTTACATGGAGATTTTACACAAAGATTTAGGCTATGTAGAAACTCTTATAAAGAAATACCCTAATCTTTCTACATTAGATGACCTAGTACACCTTGCTACTGAGTTGGCCATCCAAATTAAGTCTTTGGAAGTATCTTGTGACAATTGGGATGTCACTCTTAAGATTATTCTTGAGGTCCATAAATCCTTTTTGGAAAAACACACTATTAGTTTATAACCCATTGAAATTAGTGTCAAAAAGTGAGAGTAAGAGCATAAGAGAATAAGAGCATGGGGGAGCAAGCATGGGAGAGCAAGAGAAAAAGGAGGAGTAAGAGCAGAAAGAGCCAAAAAAAAGAGTATTAGTTGAGGAAAATATACAGAATAGGAGTAAGATTTTGAATACAAAATAGATAAACCAACTTAGGGGAAGTTATAAGATTTTGAAATATAAGTTGTTGCAAAATTTTGATATTTTGAAATTTTGTATAGAAGCCAAATAAGAGTTTATGTTATACTTGTAAGAATAAGAGTATTAATGCATGACCAAGTGTTTTTGACACTCATGTCAAAGGGGGAGATTGTTGATCTCAGATTGGTTTTGACAAGTGAGTGTCTATACACTTAAGTCATTTACTTAGTTAATTTTGAACAAGTAATAGATGTCGAGCACAACATGTATAAATTATAGCATGTTGAGTCAACAGTGAGTGTCGAGTCAGTGAGTGTCGAGTCACTCATGTCCAAGCAAGTAGTGTATACCAAGTGATTCAGGAGCCGAGAAAGTAGTGCATGCCAAGTCATTTAGATGCTAAATCACAATATTGAAATCAATATATGTTGAGCATCACAGACTATAGATGCCAAGTAACACAGTTTTGTCATAGTTTTTTGTATTGGCACAAACTACTATGTGAACCATTTTTGAGCTGACTTATAGATTGAATTATGATATTTTGGTGATAAGGATGAATCTTAAGTTGGAATCCCTATGCATTAAATTCATAAAGGGAAGGTTTAAGTGGCAATATGGGTGAATCATAGCTATTGATTCATACCATACCCTAAGTCACCTAGGTCTTCTTAAGGAGTACAAATCCTAAATTTTAAAAGAGAATGAAATGGAATGAATCAATGATCAAGGAGAGTTTTGCATGCACAAACTAGGACATTCATGGTGACCAAGGTATTATGATATGAAATTGCATTATAGAATTAGTTAAAGGAGAACAACAGAGATACATTTGATCAAGAAGGATCAAGTATACATTAGTTTAGAGGTGATCTGTCATCAAGAATAAAGTACTAACCATAGGATCAATGCTCAGTCATTCTAATAGGTGAATTAGTTGAATCTCTTAATAGAGTAGTCCTAAAAAGCTATATTGAAATCCTCCACCAAGGTGCTTACTTAATTGTGAGTTGAAGTCCTTTAACAAGGCACACTTTTAATAGGGTGTTGAAATCCTTCAACATGGTAAGACCTAATAGGGTAGACCTTTCATAGGGTAGATCATGTTACATGATTAAACATTGTAACCTTAATTAGATACACTTTATTAGTGCAGTAGTGAAGATTTGTGGGTATCATCCCCACCCCAATTTTACCTTCTCATTGGAGGGTTTCTAGGTAATCATATCCAGTGTCATATATGTGTGAATGCTTACTTTTTTACATGCTTTACATGGCATTTCAGTTTACTTATTGAATATGTGAGATGGATGTGTGGTGAATATTGTATGGGTTAAAAATTTGAATGCTAATTCACACCCCCCACCCCCACCCCCTTGCCCCCTTAGATGTTTTCCTTTCCTATTGTAATTCTAATATGAACTCACTATCCAACTGATCTCTTACCTATTCCTTGCAAAATAATTGGGTGTACTATACTTTAACTTCTTTCCTCTATCCTATCAACTAGACCAATCACTGTCAGACCTTGTAGACCAAGTCATGAACCTCGGATCCAAGTATCAAACTTTGGATCACATAATAAAACCTTGACAATGAAGTTTCCTTCACTATCACTCTGCTCTGCTTATCTTTGCATTTCACTCTTCTTTTTCTTACAATTATTCACATTCATCCATACTTGATAAAGGAAAATGTCCTTCCTTTATGCCAAATCTGTAAAATAATTCCTTGAGTTTGTTGTTACACCTTCTGAATTAATTATTATAGGACCACATTAAGAACACGTTACACTTAGTGATAACAATAATCTTTCACCATGCAACTTGAATAACTTTCTATACATGTTATATTATGATAAGTGAGCTTAGTCATATCATCGCCAACATGTCTTCTTTACATCTTTAAGTTTGGCTTCTTAGAATAACAACTTTACTAAGAGATATAACAAGTTTACCTAAATATGCCTCTGTAAACTCTATCTCAGAATAGTCTTCACTAAAACTTGCATAACTTCTTCCAAGCTTAATATCTTATGCTTCTGAGGTTAGCTACATATACTAGACACATAGTATAATCTCCCTTTAACCTTGCTACTAAAAGTATTCAAGATGTATTTGTACCAACTTGATCTTTATTGCTATTCTTCTGTTAGATACCACATAAACTACTATGTTGACATCAATGACAAACATAGTCATAAATCTAACATATCATCATGATAATGATCTAATCATGTTTCTACCATACTCCACCATAGGAATATCATTAGCATTCATGCTTCCAACAACAACTAATTTGTCCAAGATCTAGTTAGCCAAGTTTTGACCCCTTTTTGGAGCCTCTACAACCTTCAAAACTGAGTTCAATTTTTTTGTACCCTGTTGCTAATACTAAATATTTTCAATCTTCAAAAATAGACTTGATATTGCAATGAAACTTTGCTAGTAGGTTGATATATCCAAAGAGAACATCTATGAAAAGAAATTAGAACATTATGAGCTATAATGAATAATTTACTAAAAATAATACAATCTTACAAAGACAAAACTTTTGTATTGAGATATCCCTTAAATATTGACAAAACAAACCAAATGATACTTTTAGGTGATGTTAGATTGTCCTTACACTTGAGATGCTCTTGCATTAGAAACCTAGGGTAATTTAAGAAGTGACCTTATCACATCTCATATGTTCAAAGGAAAACCAAGAAGGTTAGCCTCCTTTGACAACCATGGTGAATCTTCAACAACATTCCTTTCCAATTGACTAGATATTCCTCACATGTCTTGTTCTTGTGCTTCTATGAACATGACTATCCAAGATGTCTTCAATCTCTTCTATAGCTAAATTAGTTGTTGGAATACTCCACTATGCTTCTGTGACCCCATCCTCAAAACCTTCTTTATGATACTCTATGAAATTTAAACTATTAAATATAGGTAAAATATTTAGTTAACTAGGCAATACTATTTCATAGGCATTTCTTGAATCATGCTTCTTCAATATCCTGCATGGTCCAAACTTTTCCATTTTCAACTTATTATATTTTCCCATTAGAATTCTCTACTTCCTCAAATGAATCACAAATTCATCTCCAATATGAAATTTCTTACACATTATTTTCTCATATTCCTTAGCCTTCTATTGTGTATTCATTTTAGTAATGTGCTTCCTTACTTCCTCATGAAATTTCTTCAAGTGTTCTACAAAATATTTAGCTTTGACACTACTTGTCTCCTCTTTGTCCAAATTTTTAAATTCAAAAAAATTTCTTGGACTATTTCCATATACTATCTAGAATGGTGATTTAATAGTGATAGTATTGACAAAATTATTGTATGCAAACTCCTCCCTTGGCAAAATTAAATCCCATCTTTTTGGTTTATCTCCAACCAAGCATCTTGATAGGTTTCCTAAACTCCTATTTACCACTTATGTTTGTCCATCAATCTATGGATGATATGCTGAACTAAACTTCAAATATGTCTTTAAATTCTTCCATAATATTCTCCAAAAGTACTTAATCAACTTGGTTTCATGATCCAAAACTATGCTCTTCAATAGACCATACAATTGTTGGAATTTCTTAATGGAAAGAATGCTTCTGAGAGGGGGGGGTGAATTAGAAGTATTAGCTTTTGTCCACTTTTAAAACCCTTTAATAACATATTATTGAAATGAACATGCATGCATATCAACATTAGGCAATTATGAGAAACACATATGCATCATCACATAACACTTGAGATTTTGGTAACCCAGAAAGCCTCCAGGAACAAGAAGGTAAAACTGGGGTGGGGATGATACCCACAAAATCACTGCAACAATAATGTTTGACCACTTCTGATGGTCTGCCCTGTTAAAGGCCTACCCTGTTAAAGGCTTTACACTGTATCAATAGTGACCTAGTTAAAGGATTTACAAACACTTTACATGAAGTGTTACCCTGTTACAGGATTTAATCACCTATTTAAAGGATCAACAAAATAGCTATTAAGATAACCTATATGGTTTCCTTTCTAATACAATTGCTAGAGAGTATTAGGTATAATAAACTTGATGGCTTACAATCCTTGATTGCTGAATTCAGAACTTTCTCTAATCTTGATTCTATGAAATTTGATGCCTATTCGTATTCCTTGCTTAGTTCTGATCAACTGAATATTTAACTGTTGCTCTCTTCCTCTAAGTCTTTTTCTCTTCACTTTGAACTCCACTAGAGTTTTTCATTCACTCCTTCATGCATCTACTTGATTCAATGCGATTTTATCTTCCTTATAAAGACATTCTGTTGGCGCTAAAAATTGCATGGCAAATTTTGAGCACCCTTGAGAAATTGAGCCCTACAAATGCTTTTAATGCCTATGTACCCGGCTATCCATCTGAGATCCCTAAGGTGTTTAATGCTTCTAAAACTTTCCTTTCAGCCTGTTTATGCATTCCATGAAGATCAATTGTCATTCTGAGGTATTTGGGAAAGTCTTTTTTGAGCTAGTTCCAAATTTGCATTTTTGCCTAAGTGTCAAACAGCAACAAGAGGCTCTGTTTTCCAATGAATATCTCGCACCCAGAAAAGTTTTGTGACTCACCACTTTGGGGATGTTTAGTGTGCATATCAAATAACCAATGTTTCAATTTTCAAGTCATTTCGAATCCGTTTGACTAGGTTTTGCACCAGGCAAAGTTGGTCATTTACTGTTTTGTGCATTTAACCAGTTGTTCACAATCCTGGGAAGCCTTGTTCGACCAATCAAATCTTTGACCCAGTTGACCCAAATGAAAAAATTCTTTTTGCATTGTGTTCTAGGGGTCAGACACTTCATATGTTTCAATTTTGAGATCATGACGAATCTATTTGATCAATTTGGTAACATGATTAAAAACCTAGTTTATATTATTTTGTTACGGCTAAGGTATCCTAATTGATCCGTACCCCTGTTCGGCATGTTATAAATTTGATCCTGTGATTGGTAAGCCTAAATGAATTGTACCATTGTGTTGTGTCCTGAAAATCCTTGAAGTATGCCAGCTCTTAAGTCATGACAAATCCATCTGCATACTTTCACATGTCCATACATTTGACAAAAATTACATTTTGGCACATTTCCCAGTTAAAATTTCCAAGTGCCTATTTTTCAGAAATTCACCAAATGCGTCTTGTGATTCGTCATGAGCCCAAACTATAGAATTATATTCTCTTCATGGCAAAGAACTTATACCCTGGTTTTCAGAACCCTAAGTGATCAATAACCTAGTTTATGATGCCGAATCCGAGCCCAGTTTATGTCTTTTAACATTGTTTGCCTGTAGGATATTTGAAGTATGGATGTTTGGCAATTAAATCTTTTTACTGGAAAATTGTCATGGGCTAAAAATTTGCAGTATGGTAGAGCGTGTATGATTGAACACTCATGCCAATTTTCATAGCCCGATTACTTGATTGGATCAAGTTTTAATTACAACTGGCAGGCCTCCTGACGCAAAATTGACAAGTTGCAACATAATTAAAAGTGAGGTTTTCAATTGATTAATCAGTGTTGGAAATGGATTCCAACCAGTTTGAAAAGGTCAGTGGAACAACTTGAAGGTTCAGTTGGCCTGAAACAAAATTTTTTTTAGTCAGACCCACCTTGGGGCCCGACTAATCTTCATTAAATACCAAGAGCAGAAGACTGTCTCCATAGTTTCTATGATAAGTATTGACATATCAAAGGAGACACAGTGCAATGAAAAAGACCAGTACACTCATCTTAAAAGACACCAACATGCAAGGAAACCGCAGGTTTCAAAGTTTTGTTAGAAGGTAAAAGACGTGAATAGCAGGGGCAAGTTTAATATGCCTAAGAGTTTGTAGTTACTTTGAAGAAACGCCCACCCAAATGGCTGATGTAGCAGGCATGAACCAAAGAGGACTCTCACGCAATAAGGATCAATAAAAACATTAATAGAGATCATACATCTTAAAGAATAGTTAATGTCATCTCAAAGATAGTCTATAATAATCAAAGAACCAGTGCAATGTAAAATGGAAATCAATGCAAGCATTAAGGGGGACTTCACGGCATGATCTGGAACTGCCCCATCACGTGGATGAAGCCATAGGAAGCAAAGAATTTTTAGTTCCATTTTCCACACCAAGACAAAGGGGAAGCCGTGGCAGCAAACAAGGAAACTCCCCACATCTGGCAACCCAAGCGAACAAGGAAAAGACATCACAGTCCAAGGAAAGCTGTGGTGAGTCTTTATCCCACATTACTCGTGGGTTTAAATCTCTTAATCATTAAGTAGTATCCTAAGCAATATGCATTGTGAATTAGAGAAAGGGGCTTTTAGAAGCTGCTCGCTATGAGGTTGACCCCGGTGATGTGAGAATAAATTTTGAACAAACTCGCATATCAAAGTGGTGACGTCAGCAAAGCCAAGCACTCGGAAAGCTGAAAAATCCGGCTAGTCGCTATGTCGCTAGCCGAAAAATCTTGAAAAATTCGGCTAGCGACATAGCGAGGTCGCCAAAAAATCTCAAAAAATTGACGAGATCCAAAATATTGCGTTCCATCTTAGTGTCGTCAGTGAATCAGTAAGTGACACGTGTCACTTGGTCAAACTTTAGGTTGACCCAGATGGAATGAGATGGAGAAATATGAAATGTTTAAAAAATAATATTTTTATTATTTTTCCCAAAAGGAAGTGATGTGCATGTTCTTTTAAATCTGAAGGGGCTTATAAGATAAAGTTAAAACTTTAGCTTATTTTAAATTTTGAAATTTAAAATCAAAGAGGTGCAGACTTGGTTTTTCTGCGAGAAGGGGACTGTTTTTCAAATGAAGATTCTGGGCGATTCCTAAAGGTGAACATATCAGTATTATATATCGTCGAAATTGTGGGAATCCCAATTTTCCGATTCTGGGATTAGATTTTGCACAGGTATCAGTCAGTTTGAGCTACACGAGATTTTCTATCAGGTATCTAAAGTGCAACCATTTTCATACCAGGAAGTTCAGATTTGTTTTTTGTCAAGATAGTGACTTGGATATCAGTAGAAGGCAATGGAAATGAAGTTAGGGTCAAATTTGTTTTGATTTACTCAGTAAAAAATCATGTTCACTGGCTTTTTCATGGGGCAATTAGATATTTTGGCAAGTAAAGGGTTTTCATCATTAGGCAAGGATATTTTGCAAGTTTGTTACAGATTAATGATGAAACAAAATCAGATCAGAAGGGATGAAAGAAGAAAGAGGTTTTCAGTTGCACAAGATGGGATTCCAAGTGGACACTTGTTGTCTTCAGTTTCAATTCGGGAATTCATCTCCTTGCTATATCTTTCTTTCTTTCTTCATTTGTAAGGGTTCCAGTTTCTTGGAAGAAAAAGTTCATTGCTGTGATACCATTGGGGATTCCAGTTTTTGCACTGTGAGACCATTGGTTCCAGTATTTTGACATGTTTCCATGACTGTGACACCATTTTCTTCAGCAAAACTCTCATGTGAACAGCATCGTAGAGATAATATAGATAGTTCTGAGATATTAGTTTGTTTCATGTTTTAATTTTATGCATTTGAATGTATAGTTTCAAGGAAAGGAATACATATGAGCAACAATTTCACTAGTTTTGTTCTGGTTCTTGTCTCCTGTCTCAGCAATCTGTAAGTCTTATGTAGTTTTGGAACAAAGATTTGAGACCCATTTGCATCCCTTTCAGGTTGTATGTTTGATGTATTTTGCTGTTGGACCAAAGGGCCAAGTAAATGCTCAATATGTTTAAACAAGGTTACTGGTTGTTTGAGAAGGATATTTTGTGAGAATGAGACCTGAATGAACACTGATGTCTGAATCACAAGGTGGTTGGATAGATCTGATGTCTTGGTATATGAGATACGCCCTGATGTCATTGATGTATGTTTTGAATTCATGGAATTGCCCAATGGAGTAGGCATTGATCATTTATAGGATCACTGGTTATACTATTGCATTTTTGAGGTTTTTGTTGAATCAACATCTTTAATCAAATGAATTTCCCTTTCATGTTGAAAAGCTCTAAACAGAATGCCCTCACTTAGCTTATGAATTTCATTGTTTTGCATCCAGCTACTACAGATATATGTTATTTCATAAGTTATTAGGAGAAATAAGGGTTTCTATCTGCTTTGTATTAGATTCAGTGTATGCTTTGACAACTGGTACCATATAAGGAATCTAGAGGTTCACCCGCCTAGGTTTTGCAGAGCTTGAAGTGCAGAAGGAGTATAGCCTTATAGTTGGCCTGGTGTCTGAATGGATGTGTTGATAATGGGAGTTAGCTGCCCCTAGATGCATCTTGTTCTCATCAGGGTAATTGGAAATGGGTAACGTTTTCAAACACCAACACATTCGAAGACTTAGGGTTAGATATGGATCTATGATCCATATTGAATCTCTGTTTCTTGCTTATTCCTTGCACTTTTATTATTGGTTGCATGCCTTCTCCATTTTTCTTATTGGCTGCATGTAGATTGCATGGAAGATTCAATCTTGTCACTTAAATCCTTCAAGATTCGTCATATGTCGACCATGAAAATGTTTTACATCTAAATTAGTAAAGTTACAAATTCATATGTGCATTCAGTGTTACTTGGCACTTATTGATTCCTGATGCTCAGCATCGTCTATGACTCGACACCTAAATATTACTCGGCACTTGAAGTCACTCGGCACTTGATTTTCACTCAGCACTTGAAGGCTTCTCGGCACCTGAAGATCACTCGACACGTGATGGATTTCCTGACTTGGCACAAGCTGTGGCTCGGCATACATAGTGTACTTGGCTTCAATGTAGAAAGTGGTTAAGTTGTGTTGGCACTCAAATGTCAAAACCATTTTGAGACTAACAATCTCCCCCTTTGACATGAGTGGCAAAAACACTTAACTAAGCATTATTCATCTGACCTTATGAGTACATTCACTAATCTGCTTAGTATATATACAGAGGTTTTAAAAAAAAACTTGATCAAAATTTTGTAACTTATAATATATACCTCAAAATTATTATAACTCCCTCTGAGTCAATTGAGCCATTATCTATTCTATCTTTGTGACCAAAATTCTGTGCTGAATATGTCTCTTATACTGATACTCTTTGTCTATTCTCTGTTTATAGTTCCCCAAAACATTATATCTCCCTTTTTTATCATTGTCTCCCCCTTTACAACTTTATATCTCTCCTTACTAATATATCTCCCCCTTTTTGACACAAATGTCAAAGGGAACTAAGGGTTAAGAACATATTTTTCCAAAAATGTACTATCTACATCCATAATCATTTTGAGAGGTGCATCCCAATTATTCAAAACAATTTCTAATGACTTATGTTGGATGGCAGTCTCTACAACAAGGTGAACAAGTCCGTCTAAGGTAGAAAGATTAGGATCTTTCTTGAGAATAGTTTTAGCATAGACCTGTTCTTTATGAAGTACTTCCAAATGTGGAGTAATGGAAGATTGGAGCTGCATCAGTTTGGCCTTGATGGTAGCCTCTTCTGCTATTAATACAACTATTTCCCTTTGGGTGTGAAGCATTTGAGAAAAATGCTTCTCACTTTGAGCTGGATCTTTTGGTAGCTGCATGCTTGAAATATTCAGATTCCTCTCCATGCTCATTATTTTTTGGCTTGTCTCCTGTGTGAAGTATGAAAACTCACACAACTTTTTGTACAATGAGAATATATTCTCAAGTACCCTTTTCACTTTGTCTATTACCTTTGCCAATTCAACCTGGGAAAGTGCAATTTGACTAGATATTTTCTCATTTACTTTCCCATGGAATTTCCTTTCAGACCATTCCATAAGTTTTACATTTGTCTCTTAGTCTACATTTGTCATTTGGTCAACAATATTTGACAATTGTTCCATTATATATTTGGACTCATCTAGTGACTACAAACTGAAGGCATCCATAAAGATGTCTTTAATCTCATGTAATGTTTGCTTTTGTTTGTACTCCTTCCTGAGTATCTCTTGCCTCTTTCTTCTATTCAATGCTTCTTGCACCTCAGTGATTTGATCAATGGTTATTCTTTTTGAGTCATAACTTCATATGACTATCTCCTCATCTAATTTAGGGTCTCCATAGTGAAGCACCCTTGCAACTTTTGTAGTACTTGATCCTGGTGCTGACATTTATAGTGGCATTGCAACATTTCTAGGTTGTTTAGGAGGAGCCTCTGAGGTAGGAAAATTTATCAATGCTTGCATAGCCTCTCGCTCTTTGGGGGTTTTCTCTGCTTCCTTCTCCTCCTGTCTACTACTTTGATCAATAATAAGAATGTGAGGAGGTGCACCTTGTTTTTGTGTTGTAGGATTAGAAACAATAGTCTGTCCTATTTGTGCTATATTTTTGTCTCCTTCTGCAATATAGTGTCAACTGTTCTTGATGTAACTTCTATTGACATTTTATGTTGACCACTAGTAGCTGTAGAGATGATGGAAGGTGGTTCTTGTGGTTTCACCTTATCTCTAATTGTGTTTTCTACTAACTTTTGTAAGTCATCCACACTGACTAAAATTGGACTTGTACATAATTTTGCTTGTAGAGTTGTTTGGTCAAGGATCTTAGCGAGATCTTTTGCAGTTAATGGGTTGATGTTTTGACATGAGGTGTCAACAACATCCTTAATTTTTATGAATTCTACAAGTGTGGTAGTAGAGTGAGGAGGAATAGGAGGTGAAAGTTGTGTGTCTTGCACACTTTGATCTTCTTGCTGCTCACCAGTACCCCTGTCTTCATCTTTTCCTTCCTCCTCTTCAATCTTTTTCTCTACTTCTATCTTCTCTTCTCTCCTCTTTCTTCTCTCTTCTGGTTGAGCAATAGCTTCTTCCTTGTATTCTTCTTCAAGAACATCTTCAACCTTTTTGTACAAATTCTTCCATGATTTTGTTGTTCTTTGTACAATTTCTTTCATTTTGTTTTGGAGAATGAAGAATGCCCTATACTTAGGTGTAAACCTGGTGTTATTCCTTTTGACTGCTTTAGCTATTTTCTCCTTAATCAAATCAGGTAGTATGCTTTCTAGGGTTGATTCTCTCATCTCCTTCTCCATTTTCAAACAAAAGTGACATCTATCTTCTACAATTTTAGACAGTTCCTTTGGCAATTGTCCATCTAGTTCAAGAGGAGTATACTTGAACTGTGCCATCATTCCATAAATTGATTCTTCTATTTTGTTTTGTTCCTCTTCAGTGAACTTATTTAAATCAACTTTATTTATGTTACTTAAGTCTCCATTTCCAATCTTTTCACATAATGTATCAACTGAAGACTTAGAAGAATGGCTTACCTTTTCAGATTGATCTTCCTCATCAGTATCAGGTTGAGCCTCATATTTTCTTCTTTTCCTTGGCTCTTCTTGTGCCATCTTGATTATTTTCTTCTTTGTAGCTTCCTCTTTAGCTTTTTGTGTTGAAGCCCTTGTTGCAGCTCTAGTTGTTGGCTTTTGGGATGATGGCATGGTAGTTTTCTTTGGTTTTGGCTGAGCTGGAGGTTGTTCTGTTGCCTTTCTTTTCTTTGGCTTGGCTTGAGTTGGTGCTTCCTTGGCTTCTTCTTCCTTAGCACCTTCCTCCTTATCTTCACCTAGACCTTGAGTTAATTCCATTGGGCCTTGTTCTTGTTCATCCTCATTGTCATCATCATCTTCTTCATCTTCTTCTCCATCTTCTTCTTCTGTTGCCTCAATTCCTTTACCAAATTTCTTCTTTATTTTCTTCACCATTTTTTCTTTCTTCTTAATTACAGAGGCAGTCTTTAATTCTATTTCAATCTTGGATTTAACCATATCATATGTGCCAAAAGATTTGGCAGACTTGTCTATTTCATTTGCAAGCAAAGCAGTGATAGCTGCAGATGCTTCATCCACATTTAGTTCATAACCAAATGGCCTTAGCCATCTCACTCTTGGAGTTGCTTCTTGGATATAGGTGAAATCAATATCAACTAGGAAACATATGTCATCGATGTGTTTTTCCACTAAGGAAATTGGTATTCTAACCCTTTGCTTCATGGATTTCTTGAAATCCTCAAAATAGCTTGTCATTTGGGCTTCAAAGTTATCACCCATCTAATCAATGAACTCATTGATTTGTGTTATTGCAATTTTGTTAGGGTCCCAATTCACCTTTCCTATAGAAGGAAACTCTTCCATAACATAAAAGAACATACACATAAGAACTAAACCAAATTTGCATTGAGCACCTTTTGATCTCCTTATAGCTCCTAGGTTTTCATTTATCTGTTGCAACATAAGTTCTGACAAATCATATGTGTGATCTTTCTTTACCAATTTGTATGCTACATCAACAACTATGCATGACACACTATTCAATCGAGTGGATTGGTAGAATTTATGGGCAATGACTCTAACAACAAATTCAACAAGAGGATCCTAGATGGTGTGAATTGTCATCCCTCTTTTATTCCACTGGGCACTTGTGTTTTTCTCAATAACCTCCTTGGATTCACTACGCAGGGTCTTAGTTCAATCTAGGGTTGGGAAACCTATAACCCTATGTACTATCCCTTTTGTAATCTTAACTGGACCTGTTTCCAACCATAAAAATCCATTGTGGATTCCACTTAAAATAATTTGTATCCATTCAATTTTGAATACTATAGGATAAACTAGGGCATTGGTCAAACCCTTTCTCTCGACTATCTTGTATTCATCCTTCAAAATCTTATTCTCACAAAGTTTGTCATAGGCTTGGGAAATTTCAAGATCACCTATGGCACCAATTTTACATTTATAACACTTCCTTACATCCTACACCATAACTACTTTGGATGGAATAATGAATAATGCGCTGGTAGGGTCAGTTTTGTAGGCAACTTCTGGAATGGGCTTGAATTTAGGTTGTTTGACTTCATTACTAACCAGTTGTACTTCATGACTTCCCTTCCCTTTAGTCATTCTTGACCTAGATGTCATTGTTTTCCAAACTAGGGTTTTAAAATACAAACAAGCTTTCAAACTCTACGTAGCTCGACACTTGAATGAAATACCTTTGATCGATGAGATTTATGCTTAATCGTTGTTGAAAGAAGTTGAAATCTATTTAGAACACTGAATTCTTCGCTATGAAGTTGCTTTGCTCTTTTCTTCTCCTTTGCTTCTGGTTCACGATGAAGAAAAGAGATTAAAATTGCAATAATATACCCTATTTCCATCGCATTAAATGCTCACCTGCACACTCAACTTTTGAAGGATTTTTAACATTACTTAGCTTGCACTACATTTCCACTTCACTCAACTTCCATTGGAGTTATTTAACTTGGCATTAGTTATCAACTTGGTTGCTATTAAGAACTCGACATCCACTAGAATTTTACTTAGCTTTCAAAGACAACTCGGTATCATTATTTAAATTTTTTGTCTTGGCATCTTGTTTCATGCTTATTTCTTCTTTTCAGTACTTCTTTGTCTTGGGACTGATGTATGATGTAACTTTGCATATCAGTCCCATACACCTCTCTTATGCTTAGTTTGATGAAGTGTGATCACTTGACCCATTGGGTGAGGTGATCCCTTCACTTGATGTGCTGCACTCATGTTTCTTCTTCCAAGTCTTATTCATTTTTCTTCTTATTTTCTCGACATCAATCTTTTCTTTTCCTATTTTGGATTCAGTTTTTGGTGCTTTGGACCTTGTAGGATAGTTTCTGCTGGTATGACCAATTTTCAAGTAGCTGAAACAAGTGGTTTGACTTAGCCACTTGCTATAATTCCCTCTGAAGTGTGTCCTTATACAATTTTTAGGAATATGTCCATATTCCTGACAATAATGATAGCTATACCTGGTGTTATAATCCCATGATAGTGACTTTCATTCCCTCTTGTTTTTGTTGGTTGATTTGATGTCCACATAGGCTTTGATCTGCATTCAAATGCTCTATGTCCATACTTCTTACAATTCTGACAATGTCCATCAAATCTTTGTGTCCTTGTGACTTTGGATCTGCAATCTTGTGTCATATGTCCTTGCATGTTGCACTTGTGACAGTAACTCTTGCTTTTGGGTGTGATTAGCTAATTGATTCTTCTACTTCTGCAAACATTAGCAGTGTGTCCCTTTTTATTACAGTAATGACAAGTGGGTTTAGAATCCTTACCTTTGTCACTTTTTTGTTCAACATTCTTTGATGATTCCCCTACTTCAATGCTATTGTATACAAGTCCTGATGTATCATGGGCTGATCTTGGGAATTTCATCAACTGTTCAAAGTACTTGATGGCTTCACTTGACTTGTTGAGATTCTTTTCTATTTCTTTTTCTCTATTCAATTCATTTTGCAATTGTTCATTCTGCATCCTCAAAGTAGAGATCTCAATATCTTTCATATTAAGTTCATGATGAAGGTTCATCATTTGGGCAAGTGTATCCATCTGCATGTTTGAGATCCTTGTTAATTCAATACATTTTTCTTCAAGTCTATTTGCAAGATTTCTTTTATCATCTTCCATCATGACTCTATCCTCAACTACTCTTTTCTTTTGTTTAGTGATTTCACATAACATTATGGCCTGTGATTCATGTTCCATCTTGAGAGATCTTATCTCATTTTCTTGAACTTTGTTTTTCTCCATCAGTTCTGCTATTGCTACATCAACCTCTTTAGTGTGTCCATTGGCAAACAGTTTTGTGGTGTCAATCTCCTTGTAGTTTATATCATTTTCAGCTATGGCTATATCCTTCCTTCTTTTCAAGGATTTTCTCAGTTCCTCCCTGGCTTCCTCTACTTTGTGTAGAGCCAGTTGCACATCAATCACTTGATTTTCAATAATCTTCCCAAGTTTGAAGACTTCCATATTTAGATCTCTTTCTTCTTGTGAGAACCTTGCAGCTCTGATACCAATTGTTGGAATGTCTTAATGGAAAGAATGCTTTTGAGAGGAGGGGTGAATCAGAAGTATTAGCTTTTGTCCACTTTTAAAACACTTTAATAACATATTATTGAAATGAACATGCATGCATATCAACATTAAGCAATTATGAGAAACACATATGCATCATCACATAACACTTGAGATTTTGGTAACCCAGAAACCCTCCAAGAATAAGAAGGTAAAACTGGGGTGGGGATGATACCCAAAAAATCACTACAACAATGATGTTTGACCACTTTTGATGGTCTACCTTGTTAAAGGCCTACCCTGCTAAAGGCTTTACACTATATCAATAGTGACCTGGTTAAAGGATTTACAAACACTTTACATGAAGTGTTACCCTGTTAAAGGATTTAATCACCTATTTAAAGGATTAAAAAAATTAGCTATTAAGCTAACCTATCTTCGTAGGGTTTCCTTTCTAATAAAATTGCTAGAGATTATTAGGTATAATAAACCTGATGGCTTAGAATCCTTGATTGCCAAATTCAGGCACTTGATCTACTTTCTCTAATCTTGATTCTATGAAGTTTGATGTCTATTCATATTCCTTGCTTAGTTCTGATCAATTGAATATTTAACTGCTGCTCTCTTCCTCTAAGTCTTTTTCTCTTCACTTTGAACTCCACTAGATTTTTTCATTCACTCCTTCATGCATCTACTTGATTCAATGAGATTTTGTCTTCCTTATAAAGACATTCAAAGACTTAGGGTTAGATATGGATCTACGATCCATATTTAATCTCTGTTTCCTGCTTATTCCTTGCACTTTTATTATTGGTTGCATGCCTTCTCCATTTTTCTTATTGGTTGCATGTAGATTGCATGGAAGATTTGATCTTATCACTTAAATCCTTCAAGATTCATCATATGTCAGCCATGAAAATGGTTTACATTTGAATTAGTGAAGTTACAAACTCATATGTGCATTCACTGTTACTCGACACTTACTGATTCTTGATGCTCAACATCATCTATGACTCGACACCTAAATATTACTTGGCACTTGTATCATGCTCGGCACCTGAAGTCAGTCGGCACTTGATCTTCACTTAGCACTTGAAGGCTTCTCGGCACCTGATGGATTTCCTAACTCAGCACAAGCTATGGCTCGGCATACATAGTGTACTCGACTTCAATGTAGAAAGTGGTTAAGTTGTGTTGCCACTCAAATGTCAAAACCATTCTGAGACTAACAACAATCTCACCACTTCTTTGAAAAGTAGTTTTGCCAGATAAACAACATCAATGATCTTATTAGAAGGAATAAAATATGTCATCTTTGAAAACCTATCTATCACCACAAAAATCAAATCACACCCTGTTTCATTCCTTGGTAATCCAAGAACAAAGTCCATACTAATATCCTCTCATGGCTTCTCTTATATAGGTAATGACTGACATAACCTTGTATTTTGATTGGCTACTTTTTCCATCAGACATAACCTTGTATTTGTTGCCATTAAGAGCTATTACTAATTAGAGTAATGGTTTTATCATCAAGCATGAGCCTCATTTTCAAGACCATTGAATAATATTCTCAGATGATTATCAAGTCAAGATCTATAATTTTTGCAGGATGAACCTAGACTTGAGTTGGGATGCACTTGACCTATATGTATCAAACCGAAATTGGGAATTGGAATCTAAAGGTTTTCTGATGTCTTTGCACAATGAATATGGAATTTTTGATAGATCATTAATTTTGATTGAAGAGATAGTGGATGATGAACCTCATGACATTTATCTTAAGTCTAGGCACTTAATCAATTGTATGAATAACTAGTTAAACAAACCTTTAAAACTAGAACTCATGCCCATGGTGGAAAAGGTTCCATTTCATCTTTACTATATGATTCCTGCAAGTCACTATCTTCACTATGATTCTCCTAAGAACATGCTGATCCATCAACTTGTTCATTATGGTGGATTAAGAAAAAACTTAGACCAATCTCTTTGAACATTTTTCTAATATTCTAAATCTAATAAAGCTAAAATTTCTTCCACACTAAGATAATCATCTTCTTGATCTTCATATTCACTATCATTTGATGTCATACAAATCTCATCATGGATGAACTCCAAATGATCTTCATGTAATACTTGAAAAAGAAGATTCAACTTAGGATCATCTACTGAGATTCCCAATTCATGATTTTTTTTTGTGAATTCCATGTAGGAAGGCATGATTTCTAAAGGTACATCCCAAAATATATCGGTCATCCTTGTAAAAAAAAATCCCAAGGATTCTCCTTTATATCTTTTCAAATTGAAAAATGCATCCAAAAGATGTTTCTATGCTTTCTTCATGATGTAATACATAATTTCTTTCTGATCATAATAAAATTTAAACCATTTCATTCTTAGTTTTCTCCCTTAGTAGAGCTACTAACTGGAATATTTTCAAGTAGAATCACCACCTCTTTTATAGAGGAATATATTGATTTGTTGATCTTTTGAGTTCTACCTCTAGCAGAGTTTACAGACTTTTTAAACAATATTATCGATATTCTAAAACCTAATATTGTTTAGGTTACTTCATGATCCTTGATTGTGTAGACAACTCCCTAGTAGAGTCACCAATTTGTTGTTATTGAGTGACTCGGATGAGGAGGACAAAATTTCTCAAAATTTTTTATAATTAAAAATAGGTAAACTTCCAAATTATCTAAAGGATAGTTCCCTAGTAGAGTCACTAATTGTTGGTGCCCAAATTGATGGACTAGGTTTTTTATGAAATGATGATCCAATTTTGGGAATTCCTAGCAGATATTTTCCAATTGATAGGTCCCACCCAAATAGGATGCGAACCTCTACAATTTCGGCTATGTAGGACCAAGGTTGGTAGGTTTATACCTCACACCTTAGAGGCTTTGAGTAGATATCTTGTGTTATTTCAAGTTTCTTAAAATATTTTTTAGTTGATATATGTTAATGTATATAAATGCATATGATGTGCAATGATCAAGGATATTTTTCACCTAGATTTGAGTCCTTTCTATAATCAACATAAACACTCAAAAAACAATAAGCAAGAGACCAGTACCTTGACCAATGAAGTCTCTATCAATTTTCTATCAATCTCTTATAATGTTAATGTAACCCTACGAAACAATAAATAAATCCATCTAAGATGAATTGTTATCACTTTGATGAAGTATGCATTACTAAAAATTAGGTTAATTTCAATACTAAGTCCTATTGAGTTTAACTCCCCTCAAGAGACCAATAATATAACAATTCATATTGAATAATCAATACAACATTACTATTTAACAAGTATTGAAGTATATATCTCTAATATTTAATAAATGGGACTATCAATCAAAGTAAACTTTCAAGTTTAATCAAAGGAACAAGATAAATGAAAGAAGAATGATGTCACCAGAAAATCAAGCAAGCGCGTCAAATCCTTGTATTGCTTTCAAAATTGTTCACCACAAAATTTTGTGATATCATTCAGAAGGATCCGCTCTCAGATGATAAAATATAGTTTATAAATATGATCATGAATGCATTTCTAATATGATGATCTTTGTATCCTTTATAGAAATCCAAAGGATGCGTACAAGCTTCAGAATATCACGACTCTTCCTAACAAAACCATAAAATGTAACTGAAACTTTATTACAATGCAAAGGCTAACAAAATAAATAATCTTCAGAGCCTCCTTGATTTCCCTTTTAATTCTTTTGACAGGTGCTTTAATAATTTCAATAAGTCCTGCACATACATTAAATAACTTAATGAGAGATTTTAATAAAGAAAATAAGTTAAATTCTTGCATTTAATTTAGATTTTTCAAAAGCTCCCCCCCACATAAATATTAGGTCAATGAAATTATATTCAAAGAATATAATAAATGGCACATAAAATGGTTTTAAAAATGTGACAAAGTAAACAACCACTTTAATAAAAACCCTAATATTTTTATATAAGGATAAAAATAATATTTCTATGCCAATAAAATATGAGTATTTCATCTTAAGGAATATATAATTCTACTTTAAAAATGTTTTCCTTAACATGAAACATGAAATAGAAATATCTTATACCAAATATATAAATGATTTAAAATATATTTATAAAAATACTCATTAATATATCTCTTTATAAATAATACTTAAATAAAGGGTAAGCAAAATGCATCATACTAATTATTTTCATTAAAACAAAATTTATTTTCCTTTCAAAAACAAGTATTAATGTAAATAACCCATAAAAAGATTAATTGTCCCTTTTACAAAAGCATTGCAATTATAATTTTCCTTTCTAACTACCATTCTTGAAGAATAAAATAGAATAATTGGTTAGGGTAGATGGGGAAGTTAGGATAGGAAAGAGGATAGGATCGAGAAGTTGAGTGTTCAACTCCCTATCCCCATCCTTGTTCGCAAAAACCAATTTTATTTTAAAAAGGGAATAACAATAAATCAAATAATATTTGACATTTTCATTTCTTACCTTTACCTTTTTGCAACTTGGGGAATAATCATATCATTTAATTTGATCATTAATTCAAATGTATAAAATAATAATAACACTATTAATGCTAGGGAACATAAATATAATATTATTTTGTGAAAAATATTTAATTACTTTAAAATAACAATAACATTTTAATGAAATATATTTTTAAAAAAAATACTTTCCTTTTATATTTGACACCTGCAAATTTAGATGTCAATAACTCCTAGTACTACTACTTCCATTGCTTCCCCTAAAAAAGATATTATATTCTTCAAGGCTAAACATTAATCCTTTTAAGACTAGAACAAAGAAGGCTAAGCCTCAACCTTCTCCTATCTCTTTAATGAGAGTAAACAAGAAACTAAATAAAAATTAGTCGTGGATTCCCTTAGTCATGGAAGCATTAGAAGAAGAGGAGGAGGAAGAGGAGATTGACCTAGATTAAGGTCTATCATAGCTTCTACTAGAAATATTAACTTGGGATATCCTTCCTTGGAGGATATCTCTAAGACACCTAAAAATGACACAATTGAAGGGGAAAAAATATGAGAACAAGTAGTAGTTCTAGAGTGATGTAGGAGCATGCTAGGGTTGTTAGCAACCTTGCATGTTGGAGGTATTTTGGCTTTGGAGTTGAGGACAATCACAAAAGGAGTGGTACTTGATGATGCTTATGGGAACTTGACATACACTGTGAGATTGATGTATACTACATGGCTTAGATATGCTTGGTTATAATGTGACCAAGTAGCTCAGTTAATGAAGGGGCTAGGTTGGTAGAGGACTTGACACATACCAAAGCTTGAGAATGCTTTTGTGAGCTTGATTATGCTTAGTGGATTTTTTGATACTTGACAATGGTTTTGATGCTCGGTCATGTCTTGCTTCTAACTTTTCCCATTTTCTTTGTTTGATTTCTAGTGCGAGTTGACCTTGGCATTTAATTTGGTTGTATGTGTTTAATTTTTGTTGTAAGACAACTTGTGGCTTAAATGTACATTTAAGGCAAGGTTTATTTAATTTGTAACATACTAGGCCAACCTATGGATTAGTTGTTTATAAGTAGAGGGTCTTGTGGAGTCTTAGTTCATAATCATCTAGCTTGGAGAAGATGATGAAGTAAAGGAGAAAACTTTGAGAAGGGATAGTAGTCGAGGCTTGGGAAACAAGGATATTGCTTAGTGGGCTTGCAAGCACAAGTTTAGATCTTCCTTGGAGGTTTCTACCAGAGTGTGGATTTGGACTAGCTAGGATTTGGGATTGGATCTTGAGGGATCTTGCAAAACTCTTATTGTAATTGTTATTGTTTTTGGACATAACCCAGAAGGCCCTACAGCTGGGCACATTGCATGTAAATAAATATTTTATGAATAAAGTATTGCCAATCGGTATCAAATATTACATTGTTGTTATGTTTCCACTATGTGGTTATTTTTTGGAGGTTAGGTCATCTCCTTTCTAAATTATTCTACCTTGTATTGTATCAGGTGGTATCATAGAAAAGGTAGATCTTGTAGTGAAGGTTAGATTTGGTTAATTTCTTATAGACGATTTGTGAAGATCTCAGAAGATGTCGTCAAGACATAGGACCCCAGTGCCATTAAAGATCTCTGTAATGCTATGAAAGTGAGGATTTTAGAGAAGATTAAAGGAGAATTTAGATCTAATATCGTGTTGATGAAGAGTGATATGATTACTAAAATCATAAGTGTTATTGGTGGTGTACCTTAGCATGCGGGTACTGAAAATGGTTATGGGGAAGTTTCTAAAGACTTTGAGGTTGCTGGATTGAGTGGTGAGGACATAATTGATCATGTGAAGATACCCATGGGAAATAGGACTAGTCAGTTTGATGTATCTGGATCTCAGTTGAAGCTGAAGCATAAGATGGAGGTTTCTAATTTCACTTTGAATCCTAAAGACTTGATTCATTAGATTGGTGAATTGGAAGACTACTTTGAGCTAGAGAATATTGGAGATCCACTTAGATAGAGGTTGGAACAAACTAAGATGAAGGGACATGTTGTTCTTTGGTGGAAGGAATTGTAAAGAGATAGAAAAGATGATGGTGAAATGAAGATCAGTCTTGATGGTGGCAAAATTGAAGGCTAAGTTTATACTTGTTGATTATGAACTTGAGTAGTTTAAGAGGTTTCAAAATATGAACTAGAAGGATATTTCTATAAAGGATTACATTGAGGAGCTCTAAAAGTTGACTACCCAGTTTGGACATAGAGAATTGTCTAAGGAGAAGGTGGCTATATATATTAATGGCTTGAGATTAAATATTTAGGGTGAGGTTGGTATGTTGAGTATTCCTTCATTTGAGGATACTTATTTGTATACTTTGAGAGTAGAAGAGAAGCTAAAGAGGAGACATCAAGGTAATCCTTGAGGGTAGGAGAAGCATGATCACTTCATGAAGAATAAAAAAATTGCTAAAGATGAATTGAAACCTGTTGAGCTAAGGAAGAGAATAGAAAGAGGAGCATTTAAGGGTACTTTCTATAGATGTGGTGAAGAAGGACATAGAACTTATAAATGCTCATAGAAGGATGGTGATAGGAGATCTTCTATGGTGAATAAGGCTAAAGACTATATTAGTGAACTTGAGTAGGGAGATAGTTTGTTGGCTTGATGAGTACTGGTTGGTCAATGGACACTAGAATCTTATCAAAAGAGTAACGTGTATAGGACTCGTTGTAAGTCTAGTGGTAAAGTTTGCAATGTGATTGTTGATAGTGGTAGTACTTTCAACATTTTTGCTGAGGAGATGGTCTAAAAACTTTTTTTGAGGAGAGTGAGACATCCTTGTCCTTATAAGATTAGATGGTTGCAAAATAAACATGCTTTAGAAGTGAGGGAGCATTATTTTATTGATTTTTAGATTGGGCAGTAAAAGGATCAAGTGTTGTGTGATATTGTGGACATGAGTAGTTGTCACATATTTCTTGGTAGACCTTGGTAGTATGATTGTAGGGCTATGCACCATTGTTCAAGAATGTGATTAATATTGAGAAAGGTGGCCTAAAGCATTCCCTGATTCCTTTGTAGAATGAAGAACTTGGTAGGAGGAGCTTGAGTATTGGTAGCCGAGTTGAGTTAAAGGATTCTAAGAGGGTTAGAGATCAATGTGGAAAGAAAACATGTAGCACATTAAGGATGGATGTGAAGAAGAAAAAGTGGAACAAGGGAAAGAGTGTGCAAGTTGAATACTTGGAGGATATGTATGTGAAGAATTAGTTTAGGTTTATGTGTTGAACCCCAGAATATATTCTTCTAGCTATTGACAACATCTTTTCGCACCTAGGGTGTTTGATGTAGGAGCATCCTAGGCTACTTAGAAAACTTGCATGTTGGAGGTATTTTGGCTTTGGAGTTGAGGAATCAATCACCAAAGGAGTGATACTTGGAGATGCTTATGGAAACTCAAAATACACTAGGAGCCTAATGTATACTACATGGCTTAGTTATGCTTAGTTGCAATGTTGATCGAGTAGCTCGATTAATGAAGGGGCTTGGTTGCTGGAGGATTCAACACATACTGGAGCTTGGTAATGCTTAGTGGATTTGCTGATAATCAATAGTGGTTTTATGATGCTCGATCATGTCTTGGTTTTGACTTTGTCTAAGTTGTCTATTTTTGGTTTCTAGTTTGAGCTGACCTTGGCATTTAATTTGGTTGTATGTATTTTATTTCTATTGTAAGCCAACTTGTGGCTTAAATGTATATTTAATGCAAGGGTTTATTTAATTTGTAACATAAAAGGTTGACCTATGGCTGAGTTGGGTATAAGTAGGGGTCTTGTGGAGCCTTAGGTCATAATAATCTAGCTTAAAGAAAATGATGAAGTAGAGGAGAAAATTTTGAGAAGGGATAGAAGCTGAGGCTTGGGAAACAAGGAGATTGCTTGGTGGGGTTGTGAGCACAAGTTTAGGTCTTCCTTGGAGGTTTCTACTAGTGTGGATTTGGACTAGCTAGGGTTTGACGCTGGATCTTGCAGGATCTTGTAGAACTATTATTGTAATTGCTATTGTATTTGGCTATAACTCAGAAGGCCTTACAACTAGGCACATTGCATGTAAAAAATTATTTTATGAATAAAGTGTTGTGAATTGGTATTAGATCTTGCAATATTGTTGTGTTTCTACTATGTGGTTATTTGCTGGGGCTAGGACTTCTCCTTTGGGGATTCTCCTACCCTGCACTGCATCATAGAAATACATACATTTTTTGAATTTGATTCATTGATAGAGAAAGAAATACATTTTAACAATCCTTAGGGTCTAAATGAGTTTAACATCTAAAGCTTTAATAATACCCCCAGTTTCAAAGAATCATCCCACAAACCCTAGAATTAACCAAATACTATAAGGATATCCTTATAGGGCATGGTTGAGAACTTAGATGGAGATGGAGATGTACAGGAAGAGGTTCCTCCTAATACCAAAATCCCTCTCAGAATATATGATGTACAAGGAAGAAATGAGGAGGTGGGTGAAGAGAAATTGAAAGAATAAGAAATAAAACAAGATCTTATCATAGAGGTGTTGGAAATATTCAAGATATAACAAGTTACTGAGAGGGGAGGGGTGAATCAGTAACAATACAACTTTTAAGTTAATTCAGCATAAACTGGAAAATCATTCATTCACCTAATCTGATGCATGCAAGAGATAAATAAATATTCATAACACATATGCATAGAGATTTTGGTGACCCAGAAACCTTCCAAAATAGAAAGTAAAACTGGGGTGGGGATGAAACCCACAAAGCTTCTTTTCTGCAGTAGGAAGTTAGCTAGTTAAGGCATACAATGATCACTTCTGGTGATCTGCCCTGTTAGGAGCAAAGAGGATTGCTAGATCCACCTTGTTAAAGGATTTAAAACATACTTTACAAGTATGCACTCTCTTAGGAGATTTATACAAAGACTATTAAGTCTACCTTGTTAGAGGATTTTTAGATGATTCACCTATTAGGATGAACCAATCAGATCTACATATACCTTGATTAGATCCTTAGTAATAATCACCTCTTGTGATTGATGAAATCTTTACTGCACCTTGTGAACCTTGCTAATATGCTGCTCTGCTGCTGAATTCGCATCTGTCTCTTGTATCACAATATGTACATATTCATACATGTCTCTTATCCATTACAACAATTAAAACTCTGTATTATACACATATATATACCATTTCAGTAATTATAGATGCAAGGTCGGCTGAACACAAGTAAACAAAATATAACTGAGTTGGCCAAATAGTAAAATAAACTCGGGTTCTTCAGACAGACTTGATGACCTTCTAATACACGGCATCTACTACGTTACATGGCATCATCATGCACTCGGTAGAGGTAGGGGCTCGGTTCATACTAAACATACAACGTTGCCTGGAACTCGGTAACCATTGGTGACTCGGTAGATATAGTGTCACTCGGTAAAAACTAATTTCTTTGTTAACCGACTAAGCTCGGTTAACATTGAGTCCTTCTTCACTCGGTCAATAATGAGTCCATCTTTACTCGATTAACACTAAGTCCATCTTCACTCGGTTAACACTACGTCCATCTTTACTCGGTTAACACTACTTCTATCTTTACTCGGTTAACACTCCACTCGGTTAACACTAAGTGCAACTTTACTCGGTTTGAACTGTGTCTTTGACGCTCGATTTGAACTGTGTCTTCGATGCTCGATTTGAACTGTGTCTTTGACGCTTGGTTTGAACTGTATAATGAGTGTTGTCACTAATGGCAAATACCTTTATGCCAACAATCTCCCTCTTTGGCATTAGTGACAAAAATAATTATGAATCAAAGTTTATGTGCAAAATAAAAATGACATACAATTCAAAATTGATCTTTTTGCAAATCTTGCAACAGATATCCTTTTATTTACATATATCTCCCCCATACAATATGTACAGTATTTATAAGTAAATACATATATCTTTTGCACAGTTAGCTCTTGAAGTCTATCTCCCCCTTTTTGACAATAATGCCAAACAGTATATATTTACACGGAGATTCCAAAATGAGAGATAAATTTTGAATGTACCTTGAGAATAAGAGCCAAAGTCTTATCCCAATTTTCTTGCAAAATTTTGCTGTGGAGAGTGCAATTTGAACTTCTGCAGAGAGTTCAATCATGTGATCTACAATAGAGAAGTTGTTGTCATGGATCAATGTTTTAGAATGAGCAATATGCTTCTGCATTGTGTCCATGACAGGAAGGATCATATTCTGGATGTCAATCAGAGTAGACCTGATCCTTGCTTCCTCTCTCATCAATTCTGCCTATTTCTCTGACAAAAACCTTATTCTCAGATGATGGGACGAACTTGCACTGTGGTCAGATTGCAGCATTTGGGCGCTGACCTTCATATTCGCATCAATTTTATTCAACTTTTCTATTATTTCCTTAGTAAACTCGGTAGCATCATAGAGTTTTCCAAAAATTGAAGTTACATTATTAAAAGAATGTTCAAAATTACTCAAAATTGTAGACAATTCTACCTATTTTACTGCAATATGCTGAGCAATGTGCTCAAGCACCGTATTGTCAAATTTCTTCTCTGCCTTTTCAATCAATTTCTCTTGGCCAGAACTATCCTCATTAAATTTATATACAACCTCTTCTAACTAAATCAAAATGTGTTGAGTAGAATCTACTTCAACACCTATAGCATCTGTTATGATATTTTTAGCATTCTCAATAATGCTATATTCCTGGTCTCTCTCATGCCTCAGCTATTTTTGCCTAGCTTTCTGCTCTAATAGTTGATTGAGCATTCTCATTTCATCAACTGATGCAGTATCTAGATCTATCTTAGGAATGACAATGTCCTTATCTAGATCTATTTCCTCATCCACTGCCTTACTGGAAAACATGTATCTCTTTGGTTTTTCTGTAGTGACTGCACCTTTGCCCTTTGAAATTGAAACAATAGTTGATGACGCTAGACTAGCTGACAAAACTGGAATAGGACTAACTAGAGAAAGACTGAGAGAAGTGCTAATAGTATCAAAAATTGGTGTTACTCCCAACATTGCTGTACAGGATGGAGTGGGAGAACTAATAGTTGCCAAAATTGGAGGAGAAGTCAAAATTGTAGTACCTGTAGGTACACTTACTGTACACTCTGTAGTAGAAGTTGATATACTTGAAAAACTTACTGCTATGACTGAGGATAACTCGATCAAAGAAGGTGGCTACAACTTGGTTAATGAAGTGGTAGACACTTGCATAGATGGTACTCGGAGCTGAGAGGAGATAGGTGAAGATTGATCAATTGATGAGGCTATTGAGCTCACAATCTCACCAGTAGAAGCTATCTCCACAGTTGATGTACCTGTTTTAGGTGGAGAGTGAGGAAGAGATTCAATGACTTTGGCTGCAATTATTAGTGGATCTTCTTCCTCCTTAGCTTGTTCTGCTTCTTCCTTCATTTCTCTTTCAGCTTCTTCCTCAACTTCTAACATTAATGATTGCAGGTCTTCTGGAATGTCTTCAATGTCATCACCATCATCATCATCATCATTATCATCACTGTTTTCATTGTCCTTGATTTCAACAGTATCATCACTAGGTTTGTGTAGATGATAGATATTTTTCCACATGTTTGTTGCATCATTTACTACATGCTCAATGTCTTTGACAAGTATCAAACAAGTGTGGAATCTAATCATCATGTTACCTTCATGGTCTTTTAGTGATTTCTTCACTTCAGCATCAGTGAGACTCGGCAGGAGATTCCTCAGGGTCTTCTCATAAATGTCTTTGACAGTCTTGGTTGCAGCTTCCCATCTTGGTTGCAACCTCTCCAATAGCTCTTTGGAGATCTGAGAGGCTATCTGGTCTGGGGAGTATTTCCATTTACCCATTTTGTTCAGTACCAGTTCCTCAATCTGCATTTTCTCTTGTTTTGTTCTGGTTTCAAACTTCAATGCTTTGAAGTTTGTGAAGCTAGCTCCTACATCTAATTGCTTCAGTCTTGCCTCAAGGGTGAGTGGAGGCTTAACAAGTATAGGTTCCTTCTTTCCCTGTCTTGTTCTCCTGGAGAACACTGCAGTAGTTTTCTTTGTAGGTTTGGTGATAGTCACCTTACCTTTCTTTCATTGAGGCTTTTCTTCTTTTTCAGACTCGGTTTCCTCCTCTTCTTCATCTTCTCCTCTCCCTTCTGTTATCATGAGAGGGCCAACATCTATTTTCAGTTTGGCTATGCTCCTCTTTCCTTTGCTAATGGCCTAAGGGATTTTAATTTGAAGCTCAATTCTGGCCTTAGCTTCATCATATGTTCCAAAAACTGGTTGCCTTGGGTCTACAGGTTCATTTACCAGTGCTTCTATGATGTCCCTGGTTTCATCAATATTTACCTCATAGGGAAGAGGTTTCACCCATGCTACCCGAGGCCTGACTGCCTGTATGTATACCTTGTCACATTCTACCATGAAACATACATCTTCCTTGTATTCTTCAACAAGTCTTGGAGGAATTTGGAACCTATTGTTCATTCTTTCCTTAAATTCTTCAAAATAACTATCCAAAACACTGTCAAAATTTTCACCTAATTCGGCGATGAATTCATTAATTTGATAAAGAATTGGGATATCCTTTTCCCATACTATTGATCCTTTAGATGGAAAGGACTTTAGAACATAGAAAAACAAACAAATCAAAAGTGAACCAAATTTACAGGAGTTGTTCTTGGAAGTCCTTATGCTTTCCATGTTTTTATTGAATTGGGACAAAAGCAATTCTGATAAATCAAACTCTACGTTCTTCTTTACTATTTTATATGCCAAATCCACAGCTTCACAGGATACACTGTTTGGTCGGCTTGAACTGTAGATTTTATGAGCAATGACGTGAATGCCAAATCTCAATTCAACATCAGTTACTGTACTGAGCTTAAGTCCTCTGCCATCCCATTCTTCTTGGGTTAGTCTCTACAATTCTTCCCGACCTAGGGTTTTGGTAGTCTTGGCTTTGCTCAACATGGGGAGTCCAGTAATTTTGCTAATCATTTTCTTAGTGATAGGTACTAGTTTCTCTAACCACAATTGGCCATTGTGAACCCGACTGAGTACATACCTAACCTATTTTACTTGAAATTTCCTTGGCAAATGCGAAATATGGGTTAACCCTTTTGTTTCAAGATGTTTATGTTCGGGTTTCAAGGTTCCATCTACTCTCATTTCACCTAGGGCATTGTCAATTTCTAGGTTTCCAAGTTCTTGAATGGAACACTTGAAATGAGAGCGAATGTCATTAATAAGAAGTACCTTTGGAGGGATTTGTGATTGAGCACCGTTAGGGTCCAATGATTCTGCAATTGCCGGTGCCAATTTGAAGTTTGAGGTCTTCCATTCCTCTCCTCTAACCAGCATTTCTAAACCTTTCTTTGTCTTGGAGCTACCACTTCCGGATGCCATTGCTACTCGGTAGGTGTAGAAAAATTCTGAACAGATTATTTGCCCTTTTGAAAAAATTCGCTCGAAAATGCTTTAAGCTCGCTCTAGAATTGTAGAAGATAACTTAGCTCTTTGTTCGCAATGAAAAATGAGATCAAATTTTGCCCCTTTTGACAAAAAATTCACCATAAATGTTTTGGTACGATGGTAGATGAAATGATAGGTTGTCATCCACTAGCTCGGTAGATATTATCAACTCGACGATCAAATGAAAAAATTGAAGTACCGACCTAACTCGGTTAGGTCACGAACCAACCTTGCTCGGTTGACACAACTCGATCAATGAAACTTTGTTGCACCCGACCGAACTCGGTAAAGTCTCTTACTGACCTAACTCAGTAGCTGCTACTCGGTTAATGAAGCTTTGTTACACCCGACCGAACTCGGTAAAGTCTTGAACCGTCTTGAAGTCAAAGTGTATCTGAAATACTGATTTGATCATCCTTCTTCCTTTGGAGCTGCTTAGGATAAATCTTGGAGGATGCAGTTCCAATCTTTCTTTTATGAATATTAATTGGAAATGGTGGAATCACCCATTTCTTGAGTGACATTTCCATTACTTGATTTATTTTGCTTGGTAGATTTTGGAATCCACTGTTGCTTCATTTGCTTCCGAATGTTGTCTGCTTTGATTTTCTTCTAATCTTCAATTCTTTTGATATTCATGCAATTTTTAGCTATATGACCAAGTTCTGTACATGTATAGCATCTTACTATAGTGTCCTTTTTCCTTAGGTGATGTCTAGCACAATTTATGCCAGAATGTCCATATTCTCCACAATAGTGACATCTGCACCAGGTGTTGTAGTCCCATCCAAATATGGCTTTGACAATCTGTTTAGCTAGATTGAATGATTTGGTTTTGCATTGGAATGCTTTGTGACCATGATTTTTGCATTTGTGACAGTTGCCCTCAAATTTTGGTTTTTCTTTACACTCATTTGCCTTATGACCATGCTGATTGCAATTGAAGCATTTGCCACTGAATTTTGCTTTCCCATTGCTCCAGCATTTGTTTGATGTATGTCCTAACCTGCCACAGTGATTACAAGTGGGTCTTTTATTCTTTTGTTCACCTTGTTTGGAGGATTCACCTTCTTCCTTGTATCCAAGACCAGCTTTACCCTTTTGTCTATGAAGGTTTTCCTCATTTTGTTGATTTAATTGATTTATATCTGTTTGGGATTTCATCATTCTTTCATTGACTTGCCTTTCAGAGATTAGGTCATTTTCCAAGCTTTCATTGATTTGTCTCTCAGTTCTTAAGTCACTCTGTAGACTTTCATTGATTTGCTTTTCAGTGTTTAAATCATTCCTTATTCTTTCATTTTGTACTCTGAGAATCTTAATTTCTTCATTTGCATTAGAGAGTTGGTCTATAAGGTCTTCATGCTGATGGGATTGATTATGAATTTCATGACTTCTATCTTCCAATTCTTCTTGTGCTTTGTTTCTTTGTTCCAAAACTTCACATAGCCTGATTGACTGTATTTCTTGCTCTCTTTTAAGCTTTCTTACCTCTTCTTGCAGAGATCCATTCTTTTTTAGAAGTTCTTTGATTGCTTTGACAACTTCTTTTAAATTACTTGATGGTAACAAATCTTCAATCCTTTCTTCAACATAAAGATGGTCATTCATTTGTCTTGCAAGTTCCTTTCTTCTTTTTAGGGATTGAGAAAGATGTTCCTTTGCTTCTTTGAGTTGAACCATGGCCATTTCTAGATCTAACTTTTCCTTTTCTATAACTTTCTCCAGTCTAAATATCTCCATTGACTTTGATCTTTGCTCAAACTGTCAAGCTTTGTCCTAAGAACCAAATAGCTCTGATACCAATTGTTGGAAATATTCAAGATATAACAAGTTACTAAGAGGGGAGGGGTGAATCAGTAATAATACAACTTTTAAGTTAATTCAACATAAATTGGAAAATCATTCATTCACCTAATCTGATGCATGCAAGAGATAAATAAATATTCATAACACCTATGCACAGAGATTTTGGTGACCCAGAAACCTTCCAAAATAGAAAGTAAAACTGGGGATGAAACCCACAAAGCTTCTTTTTTGCAGTAGGAAGTTAGTCGGTTAAGGCATACAAAGATCACTTCTAGTGATCTGCCCTGTTAGGAGCAAAGAGGATTGCTAGATCCACCTTGTTAAAGGATTTAAAACATACTTTACAAGTATGCACTCTGTTAGGAGATTTATACAAAGAATGTTAAGTCTACCTTGTTAGAGGATTTTTAGATGATTCACCTATTAGGATGAACCAATCAGATCTACATATACCTTGATTAGATCCTTTGCAATAATCACCTCTTGTGATTGATGAAATCTTTACTGCACCTTGTGAACCTTGCTAATATACTGCTTTGCTGCTGGATTCACATCTGTCTCTTGTATCACAATATGTACATATTCATACATGTCTCTTATCCATTACAACAATTAAAACTCTGTATTATACACATATATATACCATTTCAGTAATTATAGATGCAAGGTCGGTTGAACACAAGTAAACAAAATATAACTGAGTTGGCCAAATAGTAAAATAAACTCGAGTTCTTCAGACAGACTTGATGACCTTCTGATACATGGCATCCACTATGTTACACGGCATCGTCATGCACTCAGTAGAGGTAGGGGCTCGGTTCATACTAGTCATACAACATTGCCTGGAATTCGGTAACCATTGGTGACTCGATAGATATAGTGTCACTCGGTAAAAACTAATTTCTTTGTTAACCGACTGAGCTCGGTTAACACTAAGTCCTTCTTCACTTGGTCAATACTGAGTCCATCTTTACTCAGTTAACACTAAGTACATCTTCACTCGGTTAACACTGCGTCCATCTTTACTCGGTTAACACTGCTTCTATCTTTACTCGGTTAACACTCCACTCGATTAACACTAAGTGCAACTTTACTCGGTTTGAACTGTGTCTTTGACGCTCGGTTTGAACTGTGTCTTCGACGCTCGGTTTGAACTATGTCTTCGACACTCGGTTTGAACTGTATAATGAGTGTTGTCAATAATGGAAAATACCTTTATGCCAACAAGAGGAAGATGACATGCAACAGAAATGGGTCCTAAAAATCCATAAAATGGAGAAGGAAAGGAACAAATACAAGAGTAGGCCACTAATTAGATGGATGAACAAGAAGAGAAAGTTCCTAAGGACCAAGATTGAGGGAAACTTTTCCCTTTACATTATGAGGGGGCAATTACCACTCCTTTGCATTTATCATCTATGGGAAAAACATGAAGAGAGGTGAAAGGAATAGAGCAATATATTCCATCTTGAAACTTACCAACCCATATTTATTAGCACTTAGACTAATTAGTTTATGAAAATAATTAAACAAAGAAAAATGAATCATCATGATATGGAGGGATGCAATCTTTCTAAACTAAGTAAAATTGTCCATGCAGGAGAGTCTAGTCAACACAAATCCCAAGAATTTCCTATTTCACTAGAGATAATAGAGTGAATTGGAATACATAGGTGTTTGTCCCTCCTGAAGATAAAGAACTAAAGGACATAACTCTTGAGGATTTCATGTTAGAAGGAACTAATATTAGGATCCTTATTTGTGAGAGGTGAAAAATGTTGGTTGCATTAGAAGTTACTTCATTATTTAAATATATGCATGGAAATGATACATAAACAAGGGGTTTAGCAACCCAAAATAGGATTTTGAGTAAACATATAAATCAACTAGTAAACCTAATAGACCCCACCAACTCAGAAGCCACACTAAAAACTAAAAAAAATATTAGACTAATGAGAAAGGTCATCTTAGGTGGTCCCATTTTTCAAAGCTTGTGAAGAGTAGAAACAAGAGGTACAATGACTCAGGGATGACACCATAAAGCATATTTTGAAAATCTTTCATACCATGGTCATAAAAATCACTACATTGGTATATGTGATTGCTTGACCAAAAATCACTACATTGATATATATGATTGCTAGACCAATCAATTGATAATGAGGAGACTACACTAATATGGAACAACATTCTCACAACTTTGAAGATAGTGAAGTAAACTGACATTAATAAATCGATAAAAGAAACTGTTTTGGAATAAATAAGTAAATATTACAATGCTATTAAATTGGCATTGAAGGATTATACTAAGAGAAAAGGACTAATTCATTGAGAAGAAAATGGATGTAATGATCCCTTTAGTGTAGTGCATTAAATCATTTCTAGAGTCTCCGTCTTGTGCATAATATTAGGACAAGGATAGAGATAAAACATATAATATAAACAATTTTTTTTAGTAGTTTAAAGCTAAGATATAAATCATAAATAAAAAAGGTGGCACTGATTACATGCAAGCCTTCAAAAGGGAGTTGATGAAAATTGGAAAGAAAATGCAACAATTTCATAAGCAGGGAAACAACTTTAAAAGTTCTAGAAAAGTTAACAAAACTAGTTGGAATACATTATTCTTTTTTCATTTAGAGTGGTTAATACAATGGTCCAAAACTTTAATTAAGTATTTCTAGAATTGGTGGCACATCTATAGAACGAGAATATATTGTAATATATTATAGTGCTTCCATTTTTTTACATCAAGCCATGTTTTTTTGGTGAAAGTGGCGATTTTAGTAAGTTAGAATCTTCATTTCGATGCTTTTTTTGATTTATTCATTTCTCTATTGCGGTCAATAAAATGAATGGGCACAATATTCTTAGTGTTTAGCTCATCCATAGTACTAGAAAAATAGATTTGGGCATCCACATTTTTTTTTGCATCTAAATTCTAGTTCAACCCAAAGTTTAAGGCACATTTTAGACCGAAATGACTTCTTCATGAGTTATAAAAGCATGAAACTCAAAGTTAGATCATATTATAATATTTCAAGAGTTGTTTTTGCATGTTAAACTTTATTTTTCATTTCATTATACCTAGATATAATGTCCAAAACCCTAGTTATTAGTTTGATAATTAAGCTGATGGGCTTATATATGGGAGCTTTGCCCCTAGAAATGATATTTTTCTCCCAAAAAATTATTTGCCTCTTCCCAAATTACTTTTTTGATAGTAAAAATACTTCAATTTTTAAAACGAATTTACTATTAGTTGAGATCGACAATCATATAATGAAAGCCAAATACATGAAAATCAAAATTTCCACAAATACCATTGACTTTTGGTAGTGGGTAATTGTCACCATTAGTTTACATTATATATTTTTATAAAAATGAGAACTATACATAGAGCATTGAAGAATTTTGTAGATTTATATAACTTCTATAGGTATTTTGTGTGTATTAGAGCCCTATCATATACCAAGTAGTAGAGATTCTTCGTTCCTTGGCTGAATATTCCATGCTTTCTTTGTTATTTTCATATAATATAGTGGTAGAAAATCATATATTTTATATATGTTCTATGTATATTTATTTGTGGATTAGTTTATACAAAAATGAGAGACTAAGGGTTTCATAATTTGTTATGTGCTTGAAATCCTTGTTTATTTAGGTGCTTGATATTTAGAGGGTTTCATTATTCTTTGAAAATGTTCTTATGTATATCATACCTCACTTTCATGATATGTTTCAAGTTTCATTTTCATAAAAATAAAGAATAAGCTATTTTACTTGTGCTTAGTATTATGCTTACACCCAAGATTACACCTCAGATCTATGCATTATTACTTGAAATTAGATTCTTATTGTAGTATAAGGATTTGTTTTGTATTTCTCATGCTCACTTTTTCATAATTGATGTTTTGTATGTATTGTAAATATATTAAGAGATATTTTTTAGATGATGATTTTATTTATACATGATAAATTAAATATTTAAAACAAATGAAAACTCTTAGTCTATTTAAAATAAGTTTTAAAAAAGGATTGTTTAGATTAAATTAAAAATTAATCAAATTTAATCTAATCCCATGAAATTAAATTTAAATAATGATCTTAAATAAATAATTTAATTTAATAATATTTTTAATTTTAAAACACAACATAAATTCTTTCCTTTGACTTATTAATTTATATTTTCAAATTCTTTATGTACATTAATCTTCTACTTTTGGTATTATGTAAATAGTTTGACAATTTATGAAATAAAAGCTCATATTCATTTTCTCTCATTTTTTTTATAGATTTTTTTTTAATAATAGAATATAACTTTGTGTTATAATTTTAAAATTAATTTTTTTTAAGTTATAATTTTGATAATAAGATATGATATTTTGCTTTATGTAATTTTAATTCATAATAAAATGTGTTTTTATTTTTGCAAAATGAAGTTTCTTTTAATTCATTCTACAAGATAATTATAAAGTGATAATATTCTATTACAATGTGATTTTCATTTTAAAATAATTTAAAACTTGAGTCTTTTTTTAATTCATTCTATAACATAATTAGAAACTGATAATTGTTCAGTTTTTTTTTTTTAAATTTATAAAATAATTAGAAAGTGATAATGATTAATTTATATTTTTTTAGAAATAGAATAAATTAATTTTTTATAGTGAAGATTCATTCCTTACTTGTTCTTATTAATTTATCAAAGCATTACTCCATTTATATAAAAAAATTAAGAATTTTTTTTTTCCTTCTTTATCTATAAAAGTATCATTTCATAATTTCTAATGATATTTAAGACCTTACATGCACTCCCAAAGAAGAGTAATATTGTGTTGCAATAACAAAAATCACCAAAATTGAAGAAGCATTGCTCCTCTATCATGATCAATAAAAAAATCATAAACGCTAAAGAAAAAGACCCTTGCTATTTTAATTTTTTTAGCAACCAAAAACCCACGAATTAAGTGTAAACCCCACACCAACCCAAAAAATATTCAAATAAAACCCCCATTGTACGAGATCAACAAACCATCAAAAATGGGCATAATCTGAGTGAAAACTAATGATAGAAAGAAGCTTCATTGCCTTAAGAGCAATCAAGCTTGATCAAACATAAAAAAAACTCTTCACCATTATGAATGTAATTGCCTCTCAAATATAAGGGAACATTCTCTCCTCTCCATAAGAAATAACTTATGTTATATGATAGCTATTTCAAGAACATAATCAATTTTAGATGGTTATCATTTAAGGCATTTATTAGTTAATATCATCTCATGTTGACATTTTCTTTAGAATCATATTAAAGTGGGAGTGTTAAGGTTCATAAAACATTATGTGATTGAACTATGGTTGTTTTTGCATAGATATACAATCAATATCATTTTTGTATTTTTATTGAGGTTAGACAATGGACCATATATTGAGCATTATAGAAGGATATATTTTGCAAAGAATTTTGAAGGATATAAACCATCAATTTGTAGTCAAGGACTTTTTATATTGTAGTTTATTATCTTGGACTCAATGGTTTTGAGGCAGCCAAGAGAGATATTCCAGATCAAGTATCTTAATGTCTCATTCACACAATAGATCATAGATTAAAATTATTTGTATATGTATATAACCATATATATTACCTTCTTTATATCTCTTGTATCTATACATATCTCTTATATCTCCTATATCTTCTCTATATTATCCATCTCTCATCTATTTTGGTGAATAGATCTTTCTATTTAATTATGTCTATAATAGGGGTTGTGGCCCTTGGACAACATCTATAAAGTACAACCTATCCTTGAAGATTTATATTTGATACCTTTATTTCTGATTTTTTATTACACATCTCTAGATTGGTGTTCGTATACTATTTTTTGGTCAACATCACCACTTTTTCAAAATCTAGAGTTGTCTTCAAGTCTTGACCTTGTCTAGAATCATGATGGAAATTCTTAGCTTTTCTACATTAACATAAATTTGTATCATATTTCCATCTAGGGTCTCTAAGCATATGACTATGGTATCTAGGATATATCATTTATTTTGTATGACCCTTGCCACTGAACTTCAAGTTTTCTCATTTTTAAAATTTATTTTCATATAATAGTATTGTCCTTAAGATGAAACCAATTTGTCTTGATATTTATATCATGCATAGGCAAATGTCATCCCCATTTTTCCAAGAGGTGGTCTTGTTCTAATTGTTTATCTTCTTCTAATTTGTGTATCTCTTCCAACCTTTGTTTTACAATTTCTTCATTAGCATCCTAAGTTGCACCATTGTCCAAAGGTTGTTGATTATAAAAATTGAAAGGTATGATGATTTTCATACCATATAGATCAAATGATGAATGTGATTAGATCTCTTGTAGAACATCTAATAGCCCCACACTATAATTAATATATTTACATCCCAATTAGTCCTGTTAGTCCTATTAGCATTGAACATTTTAGTTAGATTTGTTTGGATTTTATTTATTGTTTCACTAGCTCCATTCACTTGTGGGTGGTTAGGAATACTCTGGTTATGGTTAATAATAAAATTTTCTAGTAACTCCATAGTTTTGTAGACAAAATTCTCTTGTGGTCTCTTATGATGCTTAAGGGACATCCAAACCTGGTGATAATATTGTTATAGAGATATTTAACGAAGGTACATACATAGTACAAGCTTTAGTTAGTTCAAGTTCTGTCTATTTTGTTAGATAATCCACATTACCAATATTAAATCTTTCTTTGTGTAGCTTAGTAGGGGTTAATAGGAAGCATAAATTCAATCACCTATTTTTCAAATAGATTTTATGTGAGAACCAATTGATGTGATTGTTGGAATTATAGCTTCAGTTGGATTATTGCTCTCAATAAATTATAGTAAGATAATATGTATAACAACAAGAAAATCATGTTACATGTATATATACATAACATAATATATTACATTCTAATTTTGTGCTTATTATACATCAAATGACTTTACTTGTTGTACTTGTCATAGACAATGTACTATTGCATTCAATTCGTCTGAAAATTGAGTTAATTTTCACCAATGAAACCTAATTATTTTTTATTAATTGAAATAATTATAAAGGTTTTGTTTTCATTTATGAATTTAATATATCACATAAATTATATGGTTGGCTAGATTGATTTGCGTGTTATAGGAGCCCTTTTTTCAAAGTTTCTCCATATTATACTTTATTCGATTAGATTATAGGAAGTTATTTTCTATGATTAATTTACTTTATAAAAATTGAATGTTTGTTTTATTAGAACTTACCCAAAATTATTACATTTCTAAATAATTTCAATATTTATGTTATATGAGTGTAAAACAAATACATAGCAACATTTATATAAACATGAAAGGTTAAAGGTAACACAATTAATATTATCTACATCATATGAGTTCTATTTATTCAATTTAGGTCAAATTTATCTACTCTGTTAATTAATTTCATAGTCTTAATTTTTATTTTTTGATTAGTAAACGGCTGAAGCCTTGCATTATAATTTAATAAATAAAATTACATGGATTCTCCATTCAAACAGGCATTGGTGGGATAGAATAGATAAAGAAAACCTCCAGTCTTGCCTGAGACCGAAGTCCTATACTATGCAGAATAAAAGGGGCATACACTAGTTTAAATCACCTCATTTACTTTATATAAAAGTGCTTTAATCAAAATATTTCCTTGATTAGATGAGAAAAAATGGAACTCTAGCCCACCATTGCGACTTCCTTTCTAGATTTCATTATTTGGTTGGAAACTGCATCATAAACACTACTCACTTCCAAATAAGGTTAGTGATATAGGATGAAACCTAGTATCTCACAATGATGAGAAGTTCATGGTAATAAAAAAACATATTTGAAGTAACAAAATAAAATTTCAAATACACAGCTACGCAAAAGATATAAACTAATGCGGATCAATAATATGTACCCACATAAACTTACTAAAATCCTAGTTCTTACATTGATTTACTTTCATATATGGAGTTACTATTATCTAATTATGTTATTTTAGATTAAAAACCTTTTATTATTATTTTTAAAATTACATTTTTGCATCTTGTAGAATCATATTTAATAATTATAAATTCTTCTCCAACTGCCCCTTTGCTTGCTACAGAGGCTTATGCTCCAAAGTTTATACATGTTGACAATCACATAGATATATAGATTTTGTGTGTGCATCTACACACACACACACACACACATACAATATTGTATACATAAATATACCTAGGTATCTAAAAGTTATTAAGATGTTATATTTGTTAGTATTCTTATTTTCTGACTTATCTATTTGAACTAATTTCACTCAAAAGAATGAGAGTTATTACACACACACACACACACACACACACACACACACACACACACACACACACACAATATTGTATACATAAATATACCTAGGTATCTAAAAGTTATTAAGATGTTATATTTGTTAGTATTCTTATTTTCTGACTTATCTATTTGAACTAATTTCGCTCAAAAGAATGAGAGTTACATAATCTAGTTTTGATCAAGATGGCTATTAAATTTCTAGTTATCTTACTAATAATTATAGATTAAGATATTTTTCTATCAGCACCTTTATTTGCTAGCTAGTCTACCTCTCTATTCCCTTCCCAAAAAATATGTAGAATCTGAGTCTCTTCGAAGTGATCTAAGAGATTTAGAGCTTCTTCCAGTTTAGAATTTAAAACCCAATTTGGTGTCTCCCTTTTTCTAATGGCATTTAGGACAATTTGTGAATCTCCTTTAATCATAAGTTTAGAGATACCTAGATTTAGACAAATTTAGAGACCTTCTTGAAAAGCTTCTAATTCAGTGAGGTTGTTAGTGGTAGATCCTATAGAATTAGCCCTTTTCATAATCCAATTGCCAGAATCATTATTAATAGTGCATCCTATTCTAGCAGTACTAGGATTGCCTCTTGAGGCTCCATCAAAATTTAATTTGGTCCAACCTCTAGGTGGTGGAAACCATCTACATTTTCCCCTTGCCTCTTTATATTTCATAGTCTTAATTTTAATATAAATACATAACAAGTTTTATTTTTAAAATTATTATATTTATTTATTTTATCATTATAATTATAATTTATTAATTATAAATTATCTATTATACTTTTCAAAATTAAATTATCAAGAACAACTATCCTATTATATCAATATTTGAATAATATTAAATTAAATTTATATCAAAATATATAAAAATAATAATTTATATTTAATAATATTAATACAAATACAATTAATTATTATCGCAAGTACATGCCACTATGTGGCACTTGTTTACTAGTATATTTAAAGACTTATTTGTTCGTTCCCGATATTGACTCACATTATATTGTGAAGTCACCAACACCCATTTATCATCGAGATCATGCATTAAAGAGACTATTGCCAATCCAAGTCTATAAATGTTAATTGCTATCGTGATTTATGTTAGTAGTAAAAAAATATTATTAAACAACATGACCCTATGTGGCTCATGCCACATAACATTTATGACCTTACATAGTCATGATCTTTCCCATATTATATTTATCATGAGTCAAATTCTAAGAAGAGACAAATCACATCAACAATCTTCTTCTAAATATTGCAAACTCTATTCAATATAAACAATGATCACCTTCTCTAGTGAACATTCTATTATTCTGAGTATTTATAATGTTGGTGAACTATTACATTACTAATATATTAGTTAAAGGTTATCTCCAATCTACAATCTTAGAGAAGAGTTTATCATTGTCTAAGAATAAACTAGTTTTATAATATCTCTATCTCTAATCTTATATTCCTAACATGGTTCCACAGACTAACTGATAGAGATCAAACAAGAGACAGTGAAAATCTAATATAAAAATTCAAACTTACACTCATTCAAAAAGTACAATAATGGAGAATCATGTTAGACTCAAGGGTAGACTTCAAGGAGCATCCAATTTTCTATCACAAAGAATTTGATTCATGCTAATACTTTAAGAAATTGAATTTGAGTCATATGTAGAAGAAAAAAAATTGATGTGAAATAATGATTGAGATAAAACAATAAGGAAAATACATAATCAATTAGGCCATGAAAATAATTATCAATGTTGTTAAAGATCACATTCTTCCAACTATATCAAAATTAACAACTGCATATGATATGTTCATCACCATTCAAAATTTATATGAGATCAATAATACGAGAAGATTGCTCACCTTAAAACAACAACTTTGCATATAAAAATGAACAAAGAAGAATCAATTACATCTTATTTCATGAGAATTTTAGAATTGAAAGATTAAATTTCAACCATTAGAAATAAGGTAGATGATCTAGAATTATCATTAATAGCCCTTAAAGGATTACCTACTTCTTGTGAATCTTTTATTCAAGGCATCGGTGCACAATCCACTCCACCAAAAATTGACCAACTAAAGAATGACTACACTCAAGAAGAATCAAGACTAATTATGAGAGGGATTAGTCCAAATAAAGAGGGAGAACTTCAAGCCCTTAATGAAAATACAAACAATAAAGGAAAGTATTGGTTCCTAATTTAACAATTTTAGAATTAACCAAGAAACCAGACCAATACATCTAAGGCTAGAAAATTCCTATGATGGATGCACTTGACTGCAATCTTGGGCCAACTATAAGGTGTTGGAATATTCAAATATGGAAACAATACTTATGAGGGGGGGGGGGGTGAATTAGAAGTATCACACTTTAACCAATAAAACTTTTAACTGAAAGTAAATTGCATGCATGTAAACACATCAAATAAACATGAAACTAATACATGCATCAACAACACATAACACTAGAATTTGGTAACCCAAAAACCCTCCAGAAATAAGAAGGTAAAACTGGGGTGGGGATGATACCCACAAAATCACTACAGCAATATTGTTCAACCACTTTTGATGGTCCGCCCTATTAAAGGCCTGCCCTGTTAAAGGCTTTACACTATGTCAATAGTGACTTGGTTAAAGGATTTTCAAACACTTTACATGAAGTGTTACCCTATTAAAGGATTTAATCACCTTTTGATAAGGATCTACAAATAGCTGTTAAGCCAACCTATCTACATAGGGTTTCCTTTCTAATACAATGGCAAGAGAGTATTAGGTATTATAAACCTGATAGTTTGCAATCCTTGATTGCTGAATGCAGGCACTTGTTTTGGCTCTCTCTCTGATTTCAATCCTTTGAGATCTGATTTTTGTTCATCTTCTTTGCTTTGTTCTGATCAACTGAATATCGAATTGCTGCTCTTACCCTCTATGTCTCCTTTCACTGAATTCCACTATGTTTTCCCTTAACACTGTTCTCCTTCTCTCATCCTTGTTATAGTGAGACTTTTGTCTTCCTTAAAAAGACTTGAAGAATTAGGGTTAAATATGGATCTATGATCCACATTGAATCTCAATTTCCCACTCAATACTTGCCTTTTGCTGATTGGTTGCATGCCTTTCCAATTTTCCAATTGGCTACATGCAGATTGCATAGGAAATGTAAAAGATTTGTTCTTATCTCTAGATCTTTCGAGATTTACCTTGTGTCAGCTAAAAAAATGGTTTACATCATAGTTTGTGCAATTACAAACTCTTATGCTGATATTCTAAGTTACTCGGCTCATGAAGCATTACTGATGCTCAGCACATGTTGTTTCCTGGATAGCCCAGCACCTAAATAAAACTATATCACTCGGCACTTGATATTACTTGGCACTTGATAAACTCTGTATCACTCGGCACTTGATATAACTGGATTGCTCAGCACATGACTATGACTCGGCTCCTACTCTTTGCTCAACATGTATAGTGAAAAATGGTTAAGTGTATTGACACTTAGTTGTCAAAATTATTCTTTAGATCAACAATCTCCCCCTTTGACATGAGTGGCAAAAACACTAACTAAGATCCTGTGATCTTGACATTATTTCATGCATCCTCTTATTTGCTCAAAAATGTTAAGAACAAATAACAATATACCTTATGACTCCCTGTGAGTTGATTATGCCTTGTACACTCAGTGACTTCTGTTCTGTTTCTACATTCTGACCAATATGTTATATCAATTTTTTTCAAAATTCTCCCCCTTTCATCATACTTACCATTTCATTCTGTATCTCCTACTTCATTCCGTATCTCCTTCTCAGCTTATATCTCCCCCATACTTAATCTCTACTTAACTCCCCCATACTTAATCTCCCCCTTTTTGACACTTATGTCAAGGGTTTGATAGGGAAATGCCATACTTGGAAAAAAATGTATTGTTTACTTCAAGGAGTACCTTCAGAGCTGCATCCCAATTTACTAGTGCAACATCCAATGACTTATACTTGATGGCAATCTCTGCTGCTAGGTGTACAAGTCCTTCAGATGTAGAAAGATTGGGGTCTTTCTTGAGGACTATCTCTGCATACATCTGCTCCTTATGAAGTATTTCCAAATGAGGAGTGATAGAGGATTGAATTTGCATCAATTTGGCTTTGGTGGTTGCCTCCTCTGCTGTTAAGACAACTAACTCTCTTTGTGTGTGAAGCGATTGGGCAAAATGCTTCTCACTCTGAGCTGGATTTGTAGGGAGTTGCATGCTAGAAATCTTCAGATTTCTCTCCAAGCTCAGTATTCTCTAGCTAGTGTCTTGTGTGAATGTGGAAAATCACATAAGTTGTACAGGGAAAATATGTTTCCAAGTACAATTTTGACTGTTTCAATTTTCTTAGCCAGCTCCACTTGTGATAGTGCTATATCACCGGATATTTTCTCATTTACCTTGCCTTGGAACTTTCTTTCTGACCATTCCAGTAATTTGGTGTCTGTATCCTGGTCTTCACTAGTCACCTGGTCAACTATATCAGATAGTTGCTCTATGATTGGCTTTGACTCATCTAGAGACTTTAAGCTAAAAACTTCTATGAATATGTCTTTGATTTCATTCAAGGTATGCTTGTGCTTGTGTTCTCTTCTTAGTGCTTCTTGTCTCCTTCCTCTATCCAATGCACTCTGAATTTCATTGATCTTCTCTTCAGTGAGAGTGCTGGATTCATAGTATGGAATCTTTATTTCTTCATCAAGCTCAAGAACTCCATAGTGAAGTTTCCTGACTGCACTTGATGAGCTCGAGCCTAGTGTCCTAATTTGTAATGGTAACTTATCAGTGCTCGACTGCTAAAGAGTCTATGTTGGAGTACCAGATTTGGGTAATGCAACCAATATTTGTATTACAAACTCCTCCTTCTTACTTGTCTCATCTTTTTCTTCAGCTTGATTATCCTTTTGGTGATCAATAGGGGGGTTTGAACTTACTGGCTATTCAGATGTTTCTTTGACTTCCCCTGCTGCTGCACTCGACATCTAAAGTGTATCAGTGACTACACTTGGTAGAGGTGGTAGAGGAAGGAATACAATACCAGTAGGTTGTATGGTCGAAGGTGGTTCTTGTGTTTTCACCTTGACTGCCTTTGTTTTAGCTACTGGATTCTGCAGTTCATCAACACTGACCAATATAAGACTTGAACACAATTTCGCTACTAGTGTTGATTGGTCAAGGATTTTTGCTAAATCCTTTGCAGTTAATGGATTGATGTTTGGACCAGCAGTTTCTATAACATCCTTGATTTTGACAATCTCTATAGGTGTGATGATGGCATGAGGAGGACTAGGAGGTAATAGCTGTGTGTCTTACACACTTTGATCTTGTTGCTCAGTTGTATCTTTCTCTTCCTCTTTCTCCTCAGTATGTGCCTCTTCATCTTCCTTTTCTTCTTCAACCTTCTTCTCCACTTGTTCCTTTTCTTTTTCTTTAATTCTTGATGAATTCATCTCCTTTTTCCTAGCACTTGCCTCTGCCTTATATTCTTCATTGTAAACATCTTCTATTTTCCTGTAAACTATCTTCCACAATCTTGTGGACTTTGTAACTACATCCTCAATTTTGTTCTGCAAAATGCTAAAAGCTCTATGTTTGGGAGTGAATCTATTGTTATGCCTTTGAACTACATTTTTTATTTGATCCTTAGTCAAATCAGGCAACAACCTGGCTAATGTTGATTCCCTTATCTCCCTTTCCATTTGCAAACAAAAATGCCATTTATCCTCTACAATTTTGTACAATTCCTTAGGCATTGATTCATCTAACTCTAGAGGTGTGTGCTTATAATCAGCCATCATAGCATACACTGATTCCTCTAATTTATTTTGTTCCTCCTTGGTGATCTTAGAAAAATCTAGGTTCTTTAAACCTTTCAAATCATCATTCTTAATCTTTGAGCATAATTTATCAGTAGCAGTTTGAGGTTTGTGACTTACCACTTTAAATTGGTTGTTGTCCTCTGACTCAGTCTTCTCTTCATCTGTTTGAGGCTAGGCAACAAATTCTCTTCTCTTCTTTGGCTTAGATGTAGTTTTCTTTGAAGCTTTCTTCTTCTCTTTTTCCTCCTCTTGGGCTTTTTGTGCTATAGCCCTTGTAGTAGGTCTCTTTGGTGCAGGAGAAGCTACTTTCTTTGCCTTGGGTTGAGGAGCAGGAGGAGTGGTGGCCTTTCTTTTTGTGACCTTGGTTCTAACTTGTCCTTCCTTGGCTTCTTCTTCCTCAGCACTTTCCTCTTTATCTTCTCCTAACCCTTGAGTCAGACCTTGAGGTTCATCTCCCTCATATTCAATGTCTTCTTCTCCCTCTTCTGCTGTTCCTTCTCCTTCAACACCAAATTTTCTCTTGATTTTCCTTACCATTTTTTCTTTCTTCTTTATTGTGGAGGCAATCTTCAAATCTGTTACCACCCTTGATTTGACAACATCATAAGTTCCAAAGGCTTTTGCATTCTTGTTAACTTCCTCTGCAAGGAGAGTTGTTATTGCTGTAGAGGCTTGATCAATATCAAGTTCATAACCTAGTGGCCTAAGCCATCTCACTCTAGGTGTGACTGCCTATATATAAGTATAATCAATATCTACAAGAAAGAAAATATCTTTTTCATATTTCTCAGTCAATGAGACTAGAATCCTCATTCTTTGTTTCATGGACTGTTTGAAGTCCTCAAAGTAGCTAGTCATTTGGGCATCAAAATTATCACCCATCTGTTCAATATATCCATTGATCTATTCAACAATTGTTTTATCTGGATTCCATTTCACCTTACCCACAAAAGGGAATTCTTTCATCAGATAGAAAAACTTGCACACCAAAACTGATCCAAATTTGCAATGAGCTCCCTTGCTCTTCCTTATAGCTCCTAGATTCTCATTAATCTGTTGAAACATGAGTTCTTCTAGATCATAGGAATGATCCTTTTTAACCAATTTGTATGCAACATCAACTGCTATACAAGACACACTGTTTAACCTGCTTGACTGATAGAATTTGTGTGAAATGATTCTCACAGCAAAATCTAGTAGGGGTTCTATGATTGTATCAATAGTCATTCCCCTATTGTTCCATTTAACACCCGTTTTTCTTTCTATTACTTCCTTTTTGTCACTGCGTAGGGTCTTCGGCCGATCTAGGGTTTTGGTCAATCCCTTTCTCTCAATTATTGAGAACTCATCTTTCAGTATTTTGTTCTCACATAGCTTGTCATATGCATTATAAATTTCTAGATCTCCTATGGCTCCAATTTTGCAGTAATAACATCTACGAACATCTTGGACCATGACAACTTTATAAAAAATAACAAACAGTGCACCTGCGGGATCATTCTTGTATGCAACTTTTGGAATGGGCTTGAGCTCTGGTTGCTTGACTTCATTACTAACCAACTGTATTTCATGACTCTCCTTGCCCTTAGTGGTTCTAGACCTAGATGCCATTGTTTTCCAAACTAGGGTTTACAGTTTAAACAAGGTTATAAACACTACATAGCTTGGCACACAAGTAAAATACCTCAAATTGATGAAACTCGTGCTGAATCACTGTGGAAATCTTTGCAAATGGCTTCTACGCTGGCCTTGATCTTCTGCACTCTTCTTGTCTTTACTTCGCATTTGAATGGTGAGAAATGATCAAAAATCAACCTATGTACCCTTCAAAATAGAGCAATTAATGCTTAGTGTGCTGACAACTATCTACTTGACACTTGAAGGATTTCAACATGACTCGACACCCATTGTGTTTCACTTCGCTCGGCTCCCATTGATATTTCATAGCTCGGCATCAACTATGAACTCGGTCGCTGTTAGCAACTTGGCACCTGAAGATAGCTTCGACAGATTTTGCAAGACTCTCAATTTTGACTTAGCATCTTTGCTTATGCTGATTTCTTCTTTGCAGTTCTTCTATGTCTTGGGACTGATGTATGATATAACTTAGTATATCAGTCCCACACACCCATTCTTACTTAATTAGATGAAGTGTGATCACTTGACCAATTAGGTGAAGTGATCTCTGCACTTGATGTGCTGCACTCATCTTTCTTCTTCCATGTCTTATTCATCTCACTTCTAATGTGTTCAACATCTATCTTTGCCTTTCCATTATTGAACTCAGAACTTGGTGCCTTTGACCTTGTTGGGCAATTCCTGCTGATATGACCAGTTTTCAAGCAACTGAAACATGTGGTTTGACTCAACCATCTTTTATAGTTCCCCTAAAATGAGTTCTTATGCAATTCTGGGGTATATGTCCATATTCCTAACAATAGTGACAATTGTACCTGGTGTTATAATCAAAATGATAATGACTTTCATTCCCTTTTATTTTTGCTGGCTGATTTGATGTCCACATAGGCTTTGATTTGCATTCAAATTTCCTATGTCCATATTTCTTGCAGTTATGGTAGTGACCCTCAAATCCTGATGTCTTAATAGTCTTGGTTCTACATTCATGTGCTTGATGACCTTGCTTCTTGCACTTATGACAATAGTTTACACTCTTAGGTTTATCATGCTAATGGACATTCTTGCTTCTACATACATTAGATGTATGTCCTTTCTTTCCACAGAAATGACATGTAGGTTTGACATTTTTACCTTTGATGTTCCTTTCTTCTGCCGTCTTCGATGTCTCTCCTTCTTCAGTGCTAGAATATCCTAGTCCTGAAGTGTCATTGCTGGACCTTGGGGATTTTAGTAATTTGTCAAAATACTTGATGGCTTCATTGGGTTTGTTGAAGCTCTCTGAAATTTTCTTTTCTCTTCTCAAGTCATTTTGCATCTTCAGTGTAGAGATCTCAATGTCTTTCACATTGAGTTCATGATGAAGGTTCATCATTTAGGCAAGTGTATCCATTTGCATGTTTGAGATCCTTGTCACTTCAATACATTTTTCTTCAAGTCTGTTTGCAAGATTTCTTTTGTCATTTTCCATCATGACTTTATCTTCAACTGCTCTTTTCTTTTGTTTAGTGATTTCACATAACATTATGGCATGTGATTCATGTTCCATCTTGAGAGATCTTATCTCATCTGCTTGAACTTTGTTTTTCTCCATTAGTTCTGCAATTGCTGCATCAAACTCTTTAGTATCTCCATTGGCAAATATATTTGTGGTATCAATCTCCTTGTAGTTTATCTCATTTTCAGCTATGGCTAAATCCTTCCTTCTTTTCAAGGAATTTCTCAATTTATCTCTAGCTTCCTCCAAGCTATGCAGAGCAAGTTGCACATCTATCACCTGGTTTTCAATGATCTTTTTGAGTTTGAAAACTTCCATCTTTAGATCTTTTCTTCCAAGCTGTTAGGCTTTTTCTTATGAGAACCTTGATGCTTTGATACCAATTGTTGGAATATTCAAATATGGAAAGAATACTTATGAGAGAGGGTGGGGGGTGAATTAGAAGTATCACACTTTAACCAATAAAACTTTTAACTGAAAGTAAATTGCATGCATGTAAACACATCAAATAAACATGAAACTAATACATGCATCAACAACACATAACACTGGAATTTGGTAACCCAGAAACCCTCCAGAAATAAGAAGGTAAAACTGGGGTGGGGATGATACCCACAAAATCATTGTAGCAATATTGTTCAACCACTTCTGATGGTTTGCCCTGTTAAAGGCCTGCCCTGTTAAAGGCTTTACACTGTGTCAATAGTGACCTGGTTAAAGGATTTTCAAAAACTTTACATGAAGTGTTACCCTGTTAAAGGATTTAATCACCTTTTGATAACGATCTAAAAATAGCTATTAAGCCAACCTATCTACATAGGGTTTCCTTTCTAATACAATGGTAAGAGAGTATTAGGTATTATAAACCTGATAGTTTGCAATCCTTGATTGCTGAATCCAGGCACTTGTTCTGGCTCTCTCTCTAATTTTGATCCTTTGAGATCTGATTTTTGTTTGTCTTCTTTGCTTTGTTCTGATCAACTGAATATCAAATTACTGCTCTTACCCTCTATGTCTCCTTTCACTGAATTCCACTATGTTTTCCCTTAACACTATTCTCCTTCTCTCATCCTTGTTACAGTGAGACTTTTGTCTTCCTTAAAAAGACTTCGAAGACTTAGGGTTAAATATGGATCTGCGATCCACATTGAATCTCAATTTCCCGCTCAATACTTTCCTTTTGCTGATTGGTTACATGTCTTTCCAATTTTCCAATTGGTTGCATGCAGATTGCATAGGAAATGTAAAAGATTCATTCTTATCTCTAGATCTTTCGAGATTTACCTTGTGTCAGCTACAAAAATGATTTACATCATAGTTTGTGCAATTACAAAATCTTATGCTGATATTTTGAGTTACTCGGCTCATGAAGCATTACTGATGCTCAGCACATGTTGTTTCCTGGATAGCTCGGCACCTAAACAAAACTGTATCACTCGACACTTGATATTACTCAACACTTGATAAAATTTGTATCACTCGGCACTTGATATCACTCGGCACTTGATATAACTGGATTGCTTGACACATGACTATGACTCGGCTCCTACTCTTTGCTTGGCATGTATAGTGAAAAATGGTTAAATGTATTGACACTCAGTTGTCAAAATTATTCTTTAGATCAACATAAGGTATAACTCCTTCTTCACAATAGGCTCTACAAAACCTAGGCAAGTTAACCTTGAGGTTCTAATATATGGCACCAATGTAATTAAACATATAATCTAAACCTAATAACAACAGATGAAACCCTTTTGTCTTCTAATACTTATCCAATACCATAGGAATGAGATAGCTACAAGTTGTAACCTATGAATCCATAAGCTAAGTGAGGGTTAATTCCTTTCAACCCACTATAAAATGTGAAAAATTGAATTGATTTTGATTTAAACATTTATGCAAATAACCTTCATATCAGCCTGCACCTAATTTAGTGATCAATGCCTTATCCATTGCATCATAGAGTCATTACTAGCAGGATGACCTAACTTGATTGCTTTACAATTAAGTTTGTCCATTGAAATCCCCAAATTCCATTCTTATGAAATATCTTCTCCATACACCCAAAAACCCTATCAAATCATTGAAGCATTTACTTAATTCATTGAATTAAAAGCAACATCAGATTTGATATACAACTCATCTAAGCTGCCTTAAATCAAATGAACCTTATTCACTCAATTACAAAGTCAATAGCATATGAAGAATTAGGAGACAGAACAAAAGAACCCAAACAATTCATTGTAAATCCCATTTTGTATTCATCCTTGAAAGACTGAATACATTCAACTAGTAATACTAAATGAAACTCAATATATGTCACATGATCTATCATCAATTTCCATTATCTCAGAGAAACAAGACATGAAATGAAATGAATTTAGCACAAGAGTGGATGTGTGGCCTTCATTGCTAGAGCTCTATTCAATTAGACAGTAAGTAAAACCAACAACAACCTAGTATCATAGCAATGAGAAAATTTCTCCAAAAATTGGAACCCCTATAATGAATAAGAGAAAGAAAGATATAGGAGAAAATGAATTCTCGGATTTTTTTTGTGTCTGACATGTGTCCACTTGGAAAACCTCCTCAAGGAGTTAAAAGAATCTCTCTGATCTCTCTTTGCAACTAGTAAATGAAATCCTTTATCATTTTCCCTCCTAAAAGCATAAAATATCTTAGCTACTTGATGGAACAATAACTGCTTTTGCTTTTGATGCCAGATCTGAAATCAAGGCAAAGGCAAAACATCAGTCAAAATGACCTCTAAAGGCAAGAAAACTTTTCAAAATTTATTTTTCTCCACATTTAGGCTTCAAAATACTTCAATATCTAACATCCAACCAATTTTGATGCTCAATGATGAATTCTGCCTATTCTGTTGAGAATGCCCTAGAAAACACAAATCTACTTATAGATTGAACTGTTGAATATCTATGCAAAATTTGACCTCATATTCAAAAAATTCATCTCCTCTTGGTTCCAATGGTATATTGGAGTCCATATTTTGAGAAAAAAATGTGCCTTTGGTAGCCATTCGAAAACCTGTATCAGGACTATGGCTTTGCAATTTAAAAGAATGAGATTGAAATTTTTTAAAAATTCTATAATCTGAACTATAGAAAATCACATTTTAAAACCAATTTTCAATAGGTTTGAGCACTCAGGAAAAGCTTAATCATTATTTAAAAAATTTCCCTTATACCTCCCTTGGCCACTTCAACAATGCCACTTGTCATCATTCTATTGGTCCTCCTAACCACCGTCGGTTCCCACACTTTTGTCACAACCTCTTTCCAAATTTCAATTTTTTTAAGAGGTCGCCATGTCACTTGCCAGAAAAACCTCTCATTTTCCTCTCATTTTTCGGTGGCGACATGGTGACCACTAGAACTTGACCATTTTTCGGCACCTTTCTCTCAAACAAAATGTTAACTTTGTCTCCATTGGCCATGATGAGTCCCTCCTCAGCCTGTGGCTTCCAAAAACACAATGTCTTTCAAGATATTATATCTATTGTATGGTTTATTATTTATGCATTAAATATTCCTAGCCACATTTAATGTGGGATATTGATCTATTAGTGTTTTGGTGCCTGCTTTGTGCTTGGTCTTTGGTATCTTTAGCAAATTGTCCATCACACTAAAAGTAGATTTCCTATTGTTTGTATTCTTGGTCACCATCTTTAGTTATAAATATTTCAAGCAAAGGAACACTTGGTCCTCCTGTAGCTAGTTGCCTTGCATTGTAACTCTTGGCCACAAATCTCCCGTGTGCAGGGCTAATACAAATGATTCGACCGTATGGATCATTGGCACTATCTACCAAGCTAGATCAATATCCAACCAATCCAATAGAAGTTAAATCCTAAAACTTTGATGCAACTTCATAGTCTCCCCCTTTTGTTTAAAAATTGAGTCATCTCCTTACACAATGGACCACAACTTTCTAGCCAAGACATGGGCATAGATACCTGAAATCCTTGTGTTATTTTCCAATGAGGGGGCTTTTTTACATGGTATGATATTTTGGATGTTCTCTCTCCTTATTCCCTTCATACATTTTGATGTGCTGATTCATTCTTCCATGGAAATCCCCTGCACCGAAGACTACCTCTACTGCTAAGATGTAGAGCTTTGGCTTGGTCTCACACATGGGCCTTGGACTCCTCCACATTGGGATCCCTCTTTGACTGTGTGAGCAACTCCTTTTGAGTGGAGTTCTCCCTTCACGTCTACTATAAAGTGTCTCCTTCCCTTGCTCATACTTCCATGGCCTATGGCTACTGTTTGATCTACCTCCACCTTTCTCTTGAATCCTTATGTATTGGATCAGAATAGGAACAAGGTCTCTCCACCTTGGATCATCAGGTCTATTAACCATTTTAGTGTGGATTTGATGAATATTGGAATTTCAAACAAAAGCACCTTCAAGGTTTACCACCGATTGAAATGTACTAAAGTCACCACTAGCAAGATCTTGAGTAGCAAACTCAATAATTCTAGATCTTCTACTAAAGCCATTAGTTTCAATATCAAACACAATAATTGTTGCCTATTTTCTTGAATTGATTTCTTTTGTTTTCTTCAGAAGCATATTCATTGCTTGATTTATTTTCAATGGACTCATTTGAGTATGAATTTCTTTATATGCCTTCATTTGACTTATTTCATTTCCCTTTGGATGCTTCAGATGAGCATCCATAGCTTGATGTGTTTTGAATCCATCAGACTTTTTTTTTTTTTGTATCAATTTCCCTTGGTTGATTGTCTTTCTAACTATCCATTTGTATGCTTGAATACTGCTTGATGTAACATTTCTTCTGTTGTCATGTTGCTTGTATGACTAGAACCAAGATATTCTACTTTTAAAAATGGCTAATATATTCTGCACTATATCTAACCCAAAACCCACAACAGATAAATTCTGGACTAAAGTTGAGTTCTTGACAAAGTAATACATATTTTAAAATGGACCTGTGAAATTAGGAAAGCTGCTCAAATTACTTTTGTCTTGGATTCTTTGTTGTGTCAAAGGGAATTTGCCCAGTAAAAGAAACCTTCATATCCAACCAATCTGCTTGTACCTTCTCCAAAAGATCTTTAGAGTGAGCTAAGCATTTCATCAAGTCTTCTACTTTAGAGTCTTGTTCTAAAAACCTATGTTGAAGTTCATTATTTTCACCATGTAGCCATATCCATTCATTTTTTACATCATCATTTGACTATGACATTTTAATCCCTTTTAAGTCACCTTGAAAATCTCATAATACCTTATCAATCTGATAACATCAATTAGGGCCCAAAGTGGGTCCAACTATTTTTTTTTTCAAACGACTAAGATCTCAAATTGATCTATTCATCATCTGATACTGACTGGAATTAATTTCAAGCACTAACTGATCATTAAAAATTATTTCACATCTTATTTGCAAATTGTCAAATTTGTACCAGGAGGTCCTTTGACTGGCTTTAAAAACAGATTGAAACACTTGATCGGGCTCTAAAATTTCACACATTGATTCCCTATACTGCACACTCTTGCCTTGTCAAATCTTGTCTCATGAAAAATTGCCAGTCTAAAGATATTGACTATCAAAGTTGCCCTCTCAGAACAACCTACAAGAAAACATGTCAGAAAATAATAAAACGCGTTCGGATTTGGCTTTGAAAACTAGGAAAATTGACACTTGGAGAAACAAAAATTGGGGCATGGGTTCACTTTTATGAGGACAATATGAATCTATGGTTGGGGCTCATGATGAATAATAAGGCAAAAATAATGATCGGTCAAAGTGGGCTACTCAAATTTGCAGATTGGAAACAATGGCAAAAAAATATTTTTTGCAAACATAATGGACCTAGAAAAGTGTGTAGATAGATTTGTCAAGATTTGAAAATTGGCACACTTCAAGTATTTTCAGATTAAAAAAATTTTTACAATCCATTCGATCTCTCCTATCATGGATTTAGAGATATGACATCATGAACAGGGGTACCGATTAATTTGCGCTTTATGACACTAGTAAAAAGTTATGAATTGCATATGGAATCACATTCAAAAACTGATCAAACGAATTTTTCATAAGTTCAAAATTGAAACATAGAAAGTCTTTGACCTCTAGAATATAATGCAAAAGGAATTTTCTCATTTTGGTCAACTAGGTCAAAGTTATAATAAGTCAAACATGGCTTCCTAGAATTTAGAACAATTCACATCAGCATGACATCAATAAATGACTAACTTTGAGGGATTCAAAACCTAGTCAAACGGATTTAAAATGAAACAAAATCTGAAACATAGGCTCTTTAGCATGGACACTAAACACTCCCAAAGTGGTGAGTCATGAAATATAACTAAGTGCGAGATATTCAATTGCAAACACAACCTCCTATCGCTAAATGCAGAATTGGACATTACTCAAAACAAAACTTGATAGAATGGCTTAGAATGGCAATTTATCATCATGGAACACATAAAAACACTGAATGAAAGGTATTAGAAACATTAAAAAACTCTTATTCCTTACAAGAATAGTTGAGTACATATGCATTAAATGCAGTTAAAAGGGCTCAAAAGCTTGGAATGGTACTCAAATTGGGAAGGCAATTTTGAGTCCCAACAGAAAGAAAATAAATTTCAAGTAGAAAAGACGGAAGAATAATCCAAACTAAAAGAATATAGATCTATCTAAAATTCAATGCTTCAAGTGTGACAAATTTGGTCACACTCATAGGTACTACCCAGAGAGTAAGAAAACTCAAGTCTTTATAGTTGAAGTCAAAGAAGCACAAATCCATTATTGTTCTTAGTCTTGTCAAGTAAACTAAAATAAATATACTTGGATAATTGGTAGCAGAGAATCTAAACACATAATTGGATTCAAAGATTAGTTTGAAAAATTTCAAGGACACTCGATATAAGAGGTGAGAATAGGTGGCAATTTCACCTATCTAGTGAAAGGAATTGGGACCTACTTAACTAAATTAAGAACCAGAGTTACCTAGCAATTGAAAGATTTCCTATTTGAATCAGGCATCAAAAGATATTAGTCTCCATTTTTGGTCTAGCAGATCAAGGATATTGTGTTACCTTTTAAGAAGGAAAAGTAGTATCCTGGCCTAAAATTTTCAAAATAAAAAATGCAATCTCTATAGGATTTAGAGATGAAAGTTTATATAAACTCTCTAATGTTCAAAAGCAAGCCCTAAGTCATAAATTTTCACAAACTAATAAAATTTGGCATAGAAGGTTAAGACACATGTAGACACTTGAAATTGTCCTAAATGTACTATATTAATTGATTTCATATCTCCCTTGACACTATAATTATTTATTTATCAATTAATTATATTTTTCATGTTCCTCTACTTATTTAATTAAATAGGTTCACTTTCTAAAGTATTTAAATTTAATGTAAATCATCCCCCCTAATGTATTAAATTTATTTAATGCATAGTGCTCCATAAATCCCCTTTTAAATAAATCTCAATTATTTAATTCCTTCCACTTTATTAAATTCTTTAATCCTATGATTAAGTTAAATCCTATTTAATTTAATCCTAATCCCATCCTAAAATCTAGTCTACACCCATCACTCTCATCCTTCTAAACCTATGCATTGATTAATCTCACTTCACTAATCCTAAACACCTTTCTAAACACATTTTACCCCCTAAGTAGTTGCTCACACATGTGTGAGCAACTCAAGATCCAATAAAGCTTCCATTTTATTATTTTATCCAAAAAGTCTTACAACTCTTACACACTTGTCCCCTTTCCTTTCTCCAAGGTTGCTCACACATGTGTGAGCGAACCTTGAGCCATCCCTTTCACCAAAAAGGCTTATGTTGACCTTTGCATGGCTTGTCCCCTTAGCCCATGTGTATCCCTTGTGGCACCTATGTGAATGCCACATAGATACCACCTCCCCAAGGCCTCTCTCAAGCTTATAAATAGAGCCCTTGTCTCAAGCATTTCTCATCTCCTCCATATGCATTGTTATCATGCTAGTTTAGGCTTAGAGATTTCTAGTGATTTTCAAAATTTTCATGCTTTATTACTAACCCTTTAGTAGATGTTATATTTCTTATATTTGTGCTTGCATGTTCATGATAGAATTGCACTCTTAGTTTTATTTTCTACATCAATTCCATTATCCATTGAGTGCTCTCAAGAATGGTTTCTTCCATAGCCATCTCTCGAAGCATTCTTCATCATTTAGCTTAGTTGCATATTTATCATTGCATATCATTTATCAAATCATGGGATTCCATAATTTTATTTGAGGAGAACACATCCACATCCATCCAACAAGAACACACCAACAAGGCCTCTTGTGGGCGCTCTTTGTTGAGTTGCTCTGAAGTTACATGGGGAGTCTTTTATTTTGGTTGTATTAGTTTAGTACAACACAAGGATAGTTAGTAGTTCTTTGTTTGATTTAAATCTTGATAAATACACATAATACAAATGTTTGCCTTGTTTGAGCGTGCTCCTAACAGGTAGGTTTTTCATGGATACAACACCTTCATTTTTGTGCCCTGCCCTCCATAGAATTAATTGTGTGAGGATACCTCATCTAAAATTTGAACATATTGAAAGTTGAAAAGGTTGCACCTTAAGAAAGAATTCCAAAAGATATTTCTCACACAATGTTCACATATATCTAAAATTCTATTATAACTTATCCTCATTGATTTGTGTGGTCCAATGTCAACACCCTTTTTAGGGAGATTTTTGTATTATGTGATTTTTGTTGATGAATACTCTAGGAAAACTTGGAGTTATTCCCTAAAACTTAAAGAATCAAATGAAGTGTTGTTAAAATTCAAAGAATTTAAGGCTTTAGTAGAAAATCAATCTGGGAATAAAATTAAGACTTTAAGATCTGACAATGAGGGTGAATACATATCTAATTTCTTTTTAAGAATTATGCACTTCTATTGGGATTAAGAGGGAGTATACAATACCTTATAATCCACAACAAAATGGAGTGGCAAAAAGGAAAAATATAACTATCATTGAATCCACTAAAACCATTATGCATGATCAAAATCTTCACATCTCTTTTTGGGCTAAAGCCTCAAATACAATTGTATACATCCAAAATAGATGTCCACATTAAATCTTAGATGATATAACTACTTAAGAAGCCTTTACGAAAAACAAACTAGATGTAAGTCACTTTAATTTTTTTGGTTGTCCTGTATATATACATGTCCCTAGAAAATAGCTCCAAATTAGAACCCTTTAGGCAGAAAGGCATATTTTTGGGTACAGTGAATCCTCTAAAGGTTACAAAGTTTACATTCTAGGACAAAGAACTATTGAAATAAAAAAAGATGTTAAATTTGAAGAACATAATGCATATAACTTTTCCAAAAATATTAAAGAATCAAATGAGAAACCAACTACAAAATTAGATGAAAACCCTACAGTTGAGATTGAGAGGGAGGTTTGTTTAGAAGATCATGAATCCTCATCATCTAATACTGAGAATGGAATCCTTAACAACAACAAAATGCCACTGTAGGCAAGAAAGATGATTGAAGAAAACAATGTGGAACCTCATGAAATATTTAGAGAAAGTCATAAAACTAGAGCCCATTCACGTTAGGTTGCTCTTATATCCAAATTCATCAAATCTAAACCATCAAGTGTTATAGGGGCTCTAACATGTCTAGCTTGGAAAGATGCAATGATTGAATAATATCAATCTATATTTAAAAAAAATATATATGGGGTGTTGTTTCTAGAACTAATGACAAGCCAATTTTCTCCTCCAAATGGTTATTAAAAATTAAAAATACACCAGATGATAGTATTAAAAAATATAAAGCTAGATTCATTGCTAGGGGATTTTCTCAAAAGGATGGAATTGACTATGAAGAGACATTTTCTCTTGTTGCTTGATACACCTCTATAAGAACCATCATTGCTATTGCAACATCCAAAGGATGGACGATACATCAAATGGAAGTAAAAGGTACTTTCCTAAATGGTTTTATTGATGAAGCAGCATATCTTAAAAAACTAGATGGATTTTCCACTTATGAAAAGAACTCCCATGTGTGTAAATTGAAGAAGGTTCTCTTTGACCTTAAACAATCCCCTAGCACATAGTACAAAATGATTGATAGAACTATCTTACCAAAGTACTCGATACCCCCAAAATTAAGTTGATCCTAATATATACTTCAAAATATTAGATGGAAACACGTTAATTATTGTTCTATATATTGACGAATTATTGATAACAAGCAAGAGAAGATCATCTTATTGTAAAATGCAAACAATATCTAACATCTAAATTTGATATGAAAGATTTGCATCTTCTACACTATTTTTTGAGTCTAGAAGTATGGCAAAAGGAGAAGTACATTTTACTAAATCAAGGGAAATACACTATTGACATCTTGACCAAATTTGGAATGATAGATTGCAAACCATTATGCACATTGATGAAAAAAAATCTTCATAAGCTTAAAAATAAAATATTTGAATATGAACCTAGATAGATCCTACATATTACAGACCTATAATTGGATCTCTAATGTACTTGGTGAATACCTACCTTGAAATTTGTTATGTAACAAATGCATTAAATCAATTCATGTGTGAACCTAAGAAGATCCATCTCATCAAAACCAAACACATTTTGAGATATTGGGGTGGTACCATTGCACTTGATCTAAAATATAACAATGTTGAGATTTAACTTCAAGGATATTCAGATTCTGGTTGGGCTAGAAGTTCCATCGACCGTAAAAGCACTACAAGATATTATTTCAGACTTGGATACATTACAATATCTTGGTTTAGCTAGAAGTAGTTAGCAGTTACTCAAATTTCCACTTAAGCCAAATGCATAGCCAACTTTATGGGAGCTTGATAAGTAGTATGGTTAAGGAAGTTACTAGTTGGACTATTTGGGAAGCCATTGAATCCAACCATTATAGACTATGATAATCAAAGTTGCATTAAAATGTTAGTGAATCTAGTCTTCCATAATAGATCCAAGCACATAGAGATTCCCTATCACTACATCAAAGATATGGTAGACAAGAATGTCACCAAGTTGGTATATATCAACACTAAAGAGAATAATGATGACATACTTACTAAATCTCTTGCAAAATTTAAAGTCGAGTACTTTAGAGGTAAACTTGGTATGAAAAAAATGTAATTGTAATTCTTGAGATTAATTCTTAGCCATGTTTAGATTTTATATATATTCATCTATATTAAAATATTTAAAGAGTTACAATGTTGCATATGTGGATTGTGTCATGAAAGATGATGATCTTTCATTTGATGCATGTGTAAGGTTGCTATTGTAAGGTGACAATATTAGCAATAGCTTGACCAAGTTATCATGATAGAGTACATTAAGTTGTTGTCTCAAAATGTGCATGAAACTATGATATTAAAATTGTTCTTCTTGATTTCTTGATTTGTTCTCATGATAGACTACATTAAATTTTTGTCCCAAGATGTGTTGGAGATCATGATAACTGATGTATCATGATAGTGTACATTAAGTTGATGTCTTGGAGTCTGCTGGAAATGATGATATTTGTCATGATGGAAACTATGTTGTTGTTCCAAAGATTAAGGTTGTTATCTGATGGACTATCTTTAGTTACTATCTCATAATGGGCCAAAAATCATATAACTCATATTCCTCTAAGATATAATTACTAATAAGCATCTTGATGTTGATGCTAGCACTCATATGTGACGAGATTGCTTAGTTCAGATCATAATTTATGAGATGATCATATTGGCTATATCCTCCCTTTCTAAGAGAGAGCATTAGAATTATAGCTTCATTCAAATTAATGCTCTCAGTAAATTATAGTAAGATAATATGTATAACAGTAAGCAAATCATGTTACATATATATAAATACATATATGTGTGTGTATATATATGTATACACACAAACATATACACATACATATATATATTATATATAACATAATATATTATATTATGAAAATTGTGCTTATTATACATCAAATGGCTTTACTGATTTACTAGTATATTCAAAGACTTACTTGTTCATGCCCAATATCGACTCACATTATATTGTGAAGTTTCCAATAAAAATTTATGATACAGATAATGCATTAAAGCGTTTGTTGCCAATCTAAGTCTATACATGTCGATTACTATCACCGTTTATGTTAGCAGTAACAAACTATTATTAAGGGACATAGCCACATATGGCCATGACCCAATGTGGCTAATGCCATGTAAAGGTCATGACCTTTCCCATATTATATATACCATGAGTCAAATGCTAAGAAGAGACCAATAAAAATAAAAATAATCTTCTAAGTAAATTGTAAACTCCATTCAATATAAACATTGATCTCCTTCTTGAATAAACATTATACTATTGTGAGTATTCAAATTTTTGATGAACTATTACATTACTAATACATTAGTTGAAGGTTATCTTAGATTTATAGTTCCAAAGTAGAGTTTATCATTGCCTAAGAATAAATTAGTTCTAGAATACCTCTATCCCTGATCTTAGATTCCTATACAGTGATGACTCATCCTAGGCTATGGGGCATTTGAATCTCTAACAAATATCACACTTGTGTGCACACATTTTGTAATCATTATATATAGTTGGAAGCCATAATTTTGATAGTAGAATGTTTTAAGCTATAACATGTCACCATCTTATTTATTTAAGTGTCCTTCAATCAAAGTAAATGGTAACTTCCATCTCAATAGTATTTTTTTAATCCATGTTCATTTCTAGAGAGTATTTTGTGGTTGAAACTAGTTCAACAACATAAGATGACTCCTTTGGGACTGCTGTGACTCTAAAAATATATGTCCCTAATAGGTCTCCATCATCAAACATTTTAGGCTATTCTCCTATATGAATTATTGAGGGATAATCAAGTCCTTAAATATTCCTCATAGGTTTAATCATTTTCATAAAAGCATATTTCCAAAAAAGTAAGAGCCATTGACATATGCATCCTTGTGTCACTAGTTTATTTAATACAAATTTTATAGGTTTGATCATTATAAAATGTGAAAGGAATAAATAACAAGTAGTACCAAAACTTGTGTAAATCATAGACCAAGGCTAAGGAAACTCACGTATTAGTGATATAGTTCTGTTTAGATTGAGATGATTTCCTATTGGAAAATTCTACTAGTTGGTCCTTCTTTCCTTTAGGTTGGGATAGTCTTGCATCTATGGATTTTTAGATGCAACTACATGAACTTAAAAAGGTATTGAATGTTGGAAACAACTCTTCAATTGCATGTTGTCATTGATGTTACACAAATGTTAGTATTAACCAAGCAATGAAGAGTTTGTAGTATAATTAACCTTGCATATTTTAGTATTGACCAAGCAATTAGGTAATGAAGACATTTCAGCGTTAACTAAACAATTGGTTAATGAAGGATATCTTGCTTGCAGTATTAACTAAGTGGTTGAGCATCTAAGGACTCATAGTATTAACTAAGTGTTCAATCTCAGTATTGATTGAGTGTCAGCATAATGCAATTTTCTATTAATTAATTGATTGAGGTCAACTATTTGGATATTTATTGATTATTTGGAAGGGTATTGAAGTCGACTTTTACAATCTTGTGATATATAAGAAAGGTCAAGTTGTGAGGATAAAATGGTATCTAAGTGAAATATGAAAAAGATGGATATGTGAGTGAAGGAAAAGACAAAGTAGGAAAGTGTGAAAGATAAGCTGCAAAGAATATCTAATCAACAAGGATCTAGAGGTCAAGCTAGAACAAAGATCTAAATCAACAAAGATAGTTGCTTCATAAGTTAGGTCAAATTATTGTTACTTTCTAATGATTGTAGTAGTGAAGAAATCTTTTAACAGTGTTGACGTAATAATAATACTGTAAATCCTCTAACAAGGTGATATTTCAAGATTGAAGTGTTTGAAGACCTTTAAATATTGATATAGTCACTTGAACATGACGTTTGTTGCAAAAATATTGATTTCAGTGTCAAAATTGGTCAAAAAGTGGAACCCATTATTGTGGGATCACCCCTCTTCATTTCCAACATTGAATAGTTTAGAAGGATAACAATGGGATATTTTTCTATCTTATATTTGAGAGTGTCAAAAGATAGTTGGTATTGTTCTATCCAATTGATGACCTTAATTTTGGGGTCGTCTAAGAGTGAGACTATGGTGGTGTATCCTTTAGTGACTGTCTTATTCAGTAATTATTGTATTCTATGAAAGTTCTCACTTCAAGGACTATCTCATGTAATAGGTTCATGATTAGAACATTTTTTAATGGATTAACCATTACAACTTCCTTACAAATGATTTTTCCCAATAATGTTCTAGAGAGGACTACAAAGACAAAATTCTTTAGACCTTCAAATGTATTTACATACTTCTACATTTTTCCAACATTGTTGGTAGTTCCTAAAGATGTTTTTACCAACCCATGTATCATCCAATCAAAAAAATTATATACTTCTAGAAAATCATGAATAAACTTCTTGAAAGCATTGACCATTATATTGCCAAAAACAACAAGGGCATTTAGCTAAAGACCATTACAAATATATGTCATAAAGTTGAAATTATAAAAATAAAAAATAAGAGGCAATACATGTCAAGTGTAATTACGACAGATAAAACATCCTCCCCATTTCTACAAAAAGCCATACATGTCTTAAAAAATGCATTTACAACATAAAACAATCTTAAAAAAGAAGAAGTCCTTAATTGTATTCGCTTCAAGGACTATCTCATGTAATAGGTTCATGATTAGAACATTTTTTAATGGATTAACCATTACAACTTCCTTACAAATGATATTTCCCAATAATGTTTTAGAGGGGACCACAATGACAAAATTCTTTAGACCTTCAAATGTATTTACATACTTCTACATTTTTCCAACATTGTTGGTAGTTCTTGAAGATGTTTTTACCAACCCATGTATTGTCCAATCAACAAAATATGCTTCTAGAAAATCATGAATAAACTTCTTGAAAACATTGACCATTGTATTGCTAAAAACAACAAGGGCATTTGGCTAAAAACCATTAAAAATATATTGTCATGAAATTGAAGTTATAAAAATAAAAAATAAGAGGCAATACATGTCAAATGTAATTATGATAGATAAAACATCCTCCCCCTGTCTACAAAAAGCCATACATGTCTTAAAAAATGCATTCACAACATAAAACATTTTTGAAAAAAAAAAAGTCCTTAATTGTATTCACTTCAAGGACTCTCTCATGTAACAGGTTCACGATTAGAACATTTTTAACCATTCCAACTTCCTTACAAATGATATTTTCCGATAATGTTCTAGAGGGGACCAAAAAGACAAAATTCTTTAGACCTTCAAATGTATTTACATACTTCTACATGTTTCCAACATTGTTGGTAGTTCCTGAAGATGTTTTTACCAACCCATGTATTGTCCAATCAACAAAATATACTTCTAGAAAATCATGAATAAACTTCTTGAAAGCATTGACCATTATATTGCTAAAAACAACAAAGGCATTTGGCTAAAACCCATTACAAATATATTGTCATGAAGTTGAGATTATGAAAAAATAAAATAAGAGGCAGTACATGTCAAGTGTAATTATGATAGATAAAACATCCTCCCCTTGTCTACAAAAAGCCATACATGTCTAAAAAAATGCATTTACAACATAAAACAATCTTTAAAAAAAAGAATTCCTTCACTGTATTTATTTGCCCATCTAATATTATTTCTATAAAGAGAAAAGTTAAAACCCAAGAAAAATATGCTACAACCAATCACATAAAAGTGAAAAGGAAAATCATTTTAATAAATAAATTACAGAAAACTAAATGTTATAATTTTTTTTTTATCACACTTTTGAAAAAACAAATTAATATAATTGAATCAAGCAGAAACATTAGTCTAGGCAGGAACTAATGATATTATCACTAAGTTGTTCCATGAATATTAAGGCAATCCGCGGGAGACACTAAAAAGTGGTCATTATAACTAAGAAATGAAAGTATTACTGTATAATTCTTAAAGGTCACCTAGAGAAGCTTCAATGAATAGGTATAATGTGAAATTCACGTATCGACAACAATCTTTATTTAGTACACTTATACATTGATCAAAGTTATAATTTTGTGCGGAGTGTTTATTTAGTAGCTCTTATCAACACATTTCTTCATGTAGATAATATACAATGGACATTCTTACACATTTTCTCATGAACTTTACATTCATAGCATCTTCTTTATACGAATATTCATTTTGCATTAGATTGTACTATTTTGCTATCTAGAATCAAATTCAAAATAATTAAACTTAATCTTCCATTTAGTCATATTTTTTAGTCATATTTTTATATATTTGACCTTATCTATCCATCCCTATATAATTTCACGTACATGTATTCCCATTCATATAGACATACATCCCACTTGTATAGATATTGGTTCTTTACATTAGATTGACCCTTTCATTTTCAAGTTTCAAATTCAAATTTTGTTTCTCCCACCCATTTTTTCCCGGCAATTACATGTTTGCTTGATGAGATTTATTGCCATATACTTGTATCAAACAAACATCCAATTTCTTTCATCGGAATCATCAAGAATGACAATAAAATAAAAATCTTTAATTAATCGTTTAAATATTTAAATATATAATCCCCTGTATCATAAACACTTGTATGATTGGATACAATTATTGACCCTTCAACCGAAGCCTTAAACAGAAAGCTCACAGAAAAACACACAGACAAAGAAAGAAGAACAAGATCCCTGCAATGGACAGAGAGATCAGAAATCCTTTCAGTATCCTTCAGTGGAAGCGAGATTATTGATGAAAGCAAGCGCATTGCTGATCAATTTCTCGGAATTCTTCACTCGCCCCTGCACAAGCACCTTAATCTTCCCATTCTGATTGTACTGGAATCCATCAAGACAGCTATCTTCGTTCGTTAGGGCGGCGCTCATCCATGTCTGCACATTGCTCATCTGAAACTTGAAAGATCCACGTCTCAGATGCTTCAGCTCGGCCAGTGACTGCCGGATCTGATCGGACGTATCGCCGAGATTCTCCACGCAATCTTTCAGGGCTGAACGATCCATTTTGCTCAGGCTGCTGCTCTTCTGGGAGAGCCTGACGGCCCAGGCCGTCGCATTTTTGGCGTAATCGAGGCTCACTTTGACGGCAACCTTGACGAGCTCCTGCTGGCTTTGCTTTGCCCTCAGAGCGGCCGCGTAGGGTTTCAGCGACGCTACACAGACGGCGGGATAGAGAGTTATGTTGCAGGAAGATTTGATGAAGTCGTTGCCTCGAGGTTTCGCCGCAGCGAAGGTCGTTAGGGTTACAGCGATGAGGAAAAGGGAGAACAGAGTGGAGGAATTCATTGTGATTCGAACTCCGGACGTATTTGATGATGAGTGCTAGGGTATTAAATGTCGGCTTTATAGTGAAGCGGTTTTGCCCTTAATGCTGCCGCAGTTCTTATAAGCAGCGGTCTTGCTTTGCAGGTCTGCTAATCAACTGCGGATTATCATTGGCGAGCGGATGAGTAAGTGCCTACTCCAACTCTCTGTTATTTAAATGTGATTTACATTTATTTATCAAAGCGTTGGATTCACGGTCGGAGCATTGACAATCCACCGCGGAAAAGATGAGAAGATAAATCCGCCAAACTCTTGACTTTGAATTCACGCTGTGCGCGCTGTTCGTGGATCCCGATTTGAAGATCTTTGAGGCACTTTCGGCCTAATTTTACTAGATTCAATTTTAAGACCTTGGGAATATATTTATTTATTTTGATCTAAACGACAATACAACGATTCACAACAACAATTAGGTGAGAGAGAGATCGTATTTTGTTTTTAAAATTATTTGGACTGTATTGAAATCTGAAGATTTTCGAAATTTATTTCAGTTATCATATTTTGTTTACGAAATATATTTTGACTGGCTAAAATTTGAAGATCTACGAAATTTATTTTGACTGGACTGAAATTTTAAGATCTTCCAAATTCATTTTGACTGAAGTGAGATGTTGGATCTTCGAAATTTCTTTTGACCGCGCTGAACTTTTTAGATCTTCCAAATTCATTTTGACTGAAGCGAAATTTTAGATTGTCGAAATTTATTTTGACTGGACTGGAATTTTAAGATCTCAGAAAATTCACTCTGACTGGAAGGAAAGTTTAAAATCTTTGAAATAAATTTTGCTGAAATTGAAATTTATTTGTATTGGACTGTAATTTTAGAACTTCCCGTTCCCGTTTTTCATTTGTTAAGAGATTCTGTTCATTCCTCGTCGTCGTGGCCCCTTATTACCCGTGGAAGATCTACGATAGTGGAAGATTAATTTTATTTTTAGTATTATTTCTTTTGATTTTGAATATCTGTTGAATTGTTGTACTGCAGAGGATATTGAATTTTTGAAAATGGGCGATCCCTTGCTTTTATGTCACGGTGCTTTCATGTGCTTCAGCCGAACGATTCGCAGAAATTTCATTAACTTTTATTTTCCGTGTTTCGTTGATTTTCTTTTGTTTATTCAGAATAAGCAGTTAGCAATAATGTGAAGTTTCCGACTACTTATCGAGTACGAAATAGCTATCACTCGATAGATCGTTGTTTATAATAACTAGTATATTTAAAATTTTAATTAATTATTTTTAAATTAAGTTGAGAGATATCTAAAGTTCACAGATATAAATAGTTGATCAAATTATGTATTATGAAAATTAAAAGTTGCAAACTAATAAAAAATAAGATTACCAAAAAATTCTATTTTGTAAATGTTTATCCACAATATACATCAAATATGATTTAGAGGTAGAAAACTTGTTTTTGAATTGCTCCTGCGCCTACTTCTGTTGTAGCTTTTGCTGCGGCTTCTGCTCCTACATCCACATCTGCCCTGGTTTCTGCTCCTGCTTCGTTTGATCCCTTTGGTGGTGATGGTGCAGGTTGCGTTTGTCGTGCTTCTCTTGCCCTTTCTCACGAGGCCTTTGAGAGAGGGTTTCGCCCCTTGCCCAAGGCAAGGGCCGACCCCTCTACTACTACTTGGGCTAGGGCTTTTGTTGTTCCTAGTGGGGAGATTCATTCCCTAGGCACTGTGGGTGGTTCTGTCATTTCCTATGCAAATGTGGTTGCTTATGAGGCTGGTCAAGTGGTAAGGTTGTGCATTCAGGGCCTCGTGTTGCTAAGCCTGTTGTTGTAAGTAACCCCATTGTGATCAATCTAGAGGTTGATCTTGTCGATGAGATTTCTACTTATGCAGAGGACTTCTCATCTATTGTTGACATTTTTCGTTTTAGGGGTTTTTGGCCCTCTTTGTGGAATTTGCATGCTCCAATTTCCAAATTTTGTGAGCCTATAATTTCAGATATAGTCCATACTTTCCTTGTGGCAAGGGGCTTTTTCATTGTGAAATTTGCTTCTACTGATGATCAAAATGGCATTCTTTAGCGTGGTTTCTCTTGGAAGGACAGGTTCCCCTTGATGGCCAAACCTTGGTTTGTGGGTTTTGATTCATCGATTCAATCCTTTAACAAGATTCCTTTGTGGGTAAGGTTGCATAATCTTCCCCTTCACCTATGATTGGATTTAGTCCTGGAGGCTGTGGGGGAGGCCTTAGGGGTCAGATGACGTATGCTTGCATTCTTGTGGAGATATATGTCTCTAAGGGGCTCCCATAATTGATTAAGCTGGCCTCTCCCAATGGCTATTGGATTTAGTTTCTTGATTGTGAGGGCATTCCTTTCAGATGTCGAAAATGCCATAAGATCAACTACCTCGTAGAGCGATGCTCCTTTGGAAAGGTTAGATCGAAGAAGTCACCTTCTCGATGGAAGGGGGTTTCAGATGACCACTACATTGTTCAGAAAGCTCTCTTTGTTGGGGGTGGGTTGGTTGATTTCTCTCAGGATTCTTTAGAGGAGGATTTTGTTGTTGCTCCTCATGATTTAAATGTTTCCCCTACTATGGTGGCCAAAATAGTTGTCCCTCATTCAGATGTTGCTATTGTTGATTTGATTGTTGCTCCTCATCTGGCTCTGGCTTCGGGGGGAGCTGTTGCCCCTCTTTTGTGTGGTGATGGTACTTCTTCCCCGGTTGAGAGGGCTTTGGGGCTGTTTGTGGCGTGGATGACTTTGGTTGGTAGAAGGCTATTGAGATGGTGGAGGATGGATGGATAACAATAAAAGGAAAAAAAGGGTCAAGCCCTCTATTCCATCATTTGATGTCTTTATGTTCTCAAAAGATGGGATCTAAATGTAAATCTTGAGGCTTGGATCACTTTTCCTACTGCTCACCCAGTCTTTTTGAGGTTGCCCCTTTTTGTTATGGTTCTCCTAGCCTATTTGGCCTGTTGTCTTGTAGTTTGACATGGTTTTGGATTAAATGTCTCTTTTTGTAACCATGGGGTTTCAGTGTCTCGTTTAAAACCTATTTTGGTGGTAGTAGAGCATTGTGTTATCTGTGAGGCCACCTTGGTCACCTTGTTTTGTCGGGCAACTTTTTTCAACTAAGGTTTGTTGTTATTATGCATGGGCTTCATTGAAAATTTTATGATTTGTAAAGGGTTTCAGGCACCCTTCAAAACCTGTTTTCCTTAATAAAAAATAATATACATCAAATGCATAAGATCTAATATTTTTTGAATGATATGATGGATCTATTACTCAAATTTTGGATGTGCTAACTTGCACGTATCCAAGTATTTTATTGAAACATTTAAAAATAATTTTAGCTATGAGTAAATACATAAAAGGTAGAGTAGAACATAGACCTAATTTCAATCAGAAAAGTAGGAAGTTTATATATTTACTTTGTGTTTTTCACCTTTTTAATAGAGAACATAAATATTTCTCATTAAAAAAGTGTAAAAAATAGAAACCTCTAAATAAAAATGCATTTCGTCTATTTTATTCTTAATTAAAAAGTGAGATCTTTAAATGTTTAATGTTTACCAAACTATTATTATAATAACTAAATTCCAAACACTTCATAAACTTGACAATTCAAATAGATTTTTAAAAAATATTACAAATCATTTCAATTCAACATGAACCATCAACATTTTTTGGAATATTTGTCAATCAATGTGGCAGTCGTTTGAAACAAATGTGGTATGTTGATTTCATTATACTGCTCAACAATGTACATTTTGGACATTTTGGCAGAGGTAATGTTGGTCTAGTTTGGCAATCTATGCATTATCTCCCAACACTACGAATGGACTCCTTTTTTGTGTGTATGCAATACAATTCGTCCTTTGATGTAGCACCACTATTTAATACACCAACAATAATGTGATACTTGCCAGCATTTATTTTGCCTTTATTTCATTGGAGGCAAATAAATATACTTTGATGATTGGGGATATGATTTTTTAAAATTGTTTTTAATTAAACCTTCTAATGGACACCCTTCTTTATAGCTATGTATGGACATGCTATAAATTAGTATTTATTCTTAAAATATAAGTGCAATTTCCAACTCACCATTCTACTAGCTCAATAGCTCAAAAAACATGAAAACAACCATCAAATTTCATTAAAATAGCTAAATGTTTACATTGATGAATGCTTCCACTATAGAAAGCCTCTTGGCTTAAAAAATGGTATTTGTATTGGTTAGTATTCATTACTTATTACGTTTTTTTGGTTTCATAAATAAACATTTGGACTATAACATTATTCGATATGAAGTACAATTTTTTCTTCAAAGTGGTTATCTAATTATATATATATTTTTATTTATTCTTCATAGTGGTTATATAATTAGATTTTGAGTTATCTTAGAGGTTATGAAGGCTTTCATCTCGATAACAAATGACTATTTGTTCCAAATTATTGAAAAGTTAAATTATGATAGTTATATTTGCATAGGTCCATATTAGCATTTGGGGTTGCCCCATGAATAGGATTTACTTTATTGAGTCTAGTTGTAAATTTTTGGTTCCATAGTGGCCTTAGGATTTCAATTGCTCAATGGTGTTGAGTTCCAAAGTAAACTTTAAAGTCCATTTCTTTTGGTGGATGACTTCTCACAAGAAAATCTCAACTTTAGATTATACTAGGAAAAAGGCATATGGACAGTCTATAGATATTCTTTATGTGAGAAGAATTTGAAATCTATTTCTTAGCTATTGCTTACTTGTCAATATTCTCGACATCCAAGAATTTATGTCAATGTTTGGTAACTAGTGGGTCTGATCTAAGGACCCCTACATTGTCTCGTTAAGCTTTATGAAATGAATATAAAACAATCATAGCTTTAGAGAAAAATATGTTCTTACTCAGAGGCCTTATCTTCTGCTACCATTAATATTAATAATGAAACAATGAAAATAATTCTTTGGGTTAAACATAAAATTCCTCCTTCATCCCTAGTTTGGGATATTTCCAAAAGATTGAGTTTTTCCTTTTATTTTTGAAGGATTAAATTTTCTCCTATGAGTTTTGAAAATAATACAAGTGGTCCTCGCTAGATTTTGTTGACAAGGTGAGCTTGGACTTTATTCATTAGCAAGTTTTTCTTCCCTTAATATTATTTACAATGACTCTGATAACTTTATGGCCACACAAGAACAAATTTGCTGCAATAGTTGGGCCTAACTACCAACAACTATGCCCTCTAAATTTAACAACTAGCATATCTAAAATTTTAATTTTTTTTTTGTAAAATAAGCCGACATATATCTAATTTTAGATTTCTTTTCTTATAAACATGATAATTAATATTATACATTCTATTGTTAAAACATTGAAACATTGCAAGAATGTAAAAACTTATGGAATGTTCTAATCTAAATTAATTATTATTATTATTGGTAAATGATCGAAACCTTGATTATATTGAATAAAATAAAATTGAATTTACAAAATTCTTTGTTCAAACAGGCACTGGTAGGAAAGAACGAAGCAAGAAAACCTCCAGTCTCACCTGGGACCGAAGTCCAATATTATATAATTTAAAAGGGGCATACCCTAGTTTATATGAAAATTTGTACAGGTTTATACAAAATTTAATGAAACAATTAATACCAAATGGACTTCCTTTGAAAAGGGGACATATATCAACGGAGAGGCAAGGTTCCAAATTAAATTCATCAAGGATCCTGCCATGAAGAAGTGATCAACTAACCATCTGCATGACAAAATACAACTATCTTCCAATATGCCATTAGTACCAAATCAATGTGATCAGAAAAAGTGGGAGGAGTAAAAAGACCAATCAACATATTGAGAGACTCTTCATACAATAAGAATCCTAAATTGTACCATTGATGTTAATCAGAAGAGTTTTATAATATGATTTAAATGAATCTTTATCTAAAATTTCGTCCCTTATCCTATTTAGTTTATTGTTTTTACTTAGAGTGGCTTAGATATTTAGCATTCTTATCTAGTTCGAATGAATAGATCAATCAAGATTATATTAACTAATTTCAATAATTTAAGATGTTCATTGATTCATCTAATTCTTATCGTATACTTATGAGTTTAAGAGAAGAAGTCTAAATCAATAGCCAATTTGAATTCGTACATGTTGCCTAACTAAGGTTATTAAATAGCCAGTAGTAGGGGAATTGATAAACACCTTGCTCTACTTAAAGCATAATGAAGTGCAAACTAAATCCATAATGTTGAAGGGGAAGAAGTAGAGTAGTGGTAACTAGATAGAATACAAATTCAAGCATACAGGCCCAAAGATTTATTTTAAATACCTCACAAATACATATCAGCTTAATATTCTATCTAAGTCTCCTTCATTAATTACTACTGAGGAAATGAACTCAATAAAATAACATATCATAGATCAAAATTAGTAGCTAAGAACCACCAACATTTGTTCAATAATGATAATAATATTTAATAACAAAGATCTAGCTCAATCCCAAAAGACCAGAGAGAAGAAATCAAAAGGGAACATAAGAGGCTTCAATCCAAGCTAGGGTAAGACAACAACTAAAGTAATAAAAAAACCTAGAAACATCATCTATTGGGTTAATGATCCTATTCCACCTATCCTGCTTGGCAACCCCTCTAAACATCATTGTCCTCACTTCTAGAGCATGAAAGAGGGCAATTGAAGACTCCATGCTCATAGAGAAACTATAGGGTTTATTAAGAAAGAAGAGCCGTAAAAAGATTCAGTACTCTAAGCCTTAAATAACAGATGACAAATCTTTAGTTGTTAAACATTGATTGATGCCTACTCATATTTGTGTAGAATTATTAAAATACACTAAAGGAGACTATACTTAATGTTTCATGATTGTATCTCACATGCCTTATAAATATAAGTAGATTTACTTGCTACGAATGTCTGTCTAATAAGTACTTCTTAGAAAGGTGCATCATACTTCTATTAAACTATCCTTTGCTTTAATCTTAGTATTCTACTTAACTTGATTCTATCTTGCTAAATATATAAAGTCTTCTTCCTCCTCTCCTTTATTTGCCAATTTTTTAGCTTCTAAATTCCCTTCATGATAAATATGTTGAACTCTAATCTCCTCAAATTGATCTATAAGATTAAGTACACTTTCTAGTTTAGCATTTAATATTTAGTTCGGTGTTTGTCACTTTCTAATTGCATTTAGGATTATTTGTGAATCACCTTCAATAATTAACTTCTTAATATTCCTTTTTATGTTTAATTTTAATCCTTCTTTTAATGCTTCCAATTCAACTATATTGTTAATTACATTACCTAATGGTTTAGCTCGTTTTAATATCCAATCTTTGTTTTCAGATCTAACTCTATAGCTCAATCCTGCTTTCCCCGGATTCTCTCTAGAAGCTCCATCAATGTTTAATTTTTTCCATCCAATTAGAGGTGCAACCCATTTACATTCTTTCCTAGCTATATTATCCTTTTTAGGATAAACTAAGGAAGGATTAATCAAATGTGTCTAGTTTTTCCTCATGTTCTCATCCCATATTGAGAATTTAGCTTTCACCTTGGGTGTGTTTTTGAGATGGCAATTCATAACTTTTGTGATGGCTTCCTTGACTTTATTGGAAAAAGTTATCCTACTAAGTTCTAAATTTTGAAATATTCATCTAGTTCTTTCCTTCCATATTTCCCATATAATGATTATAGGTGTGATATTCCATAATTTCTCATACACACTAACCCTATTCTTTATAGGCCAACCCTTAATAAATCTCTCGATATCCTGAGGTATAAGATATGTCTAATTCAATTTATTCTTAACCCAATACCAAAAATCTTGGGCAAAGGGGCACTTAAACAAAATATGCTTCATATTTTCAGATTCATTTTTACATAGACTGCATCTAGATGGTCCTTCAAACCCCATTTTAGAGAATCCATCAACTATAAGAATCTGATTATGAATTGCCCCCCAAAGAAAGATACCAGCCTTAGGTAGACATGCTAAATCCCATAATAGATCCAAGGGTATAACAATATTATCCCATCTTTGTGAGTTAATTATAAGATCATATCCTATCTTTGTACATTTCATCATTAGATGCTCCCTAGATGAGTTTATCTGCTCGATTATTGTGAATCACAGATCTACCCTTGAGGATATTTTCAAGAATAGTTTTATCTATACTTGAAATATTAATTTTATCCAAAAATTTACATACCCAAGTCTCAGTCTCATCAATCCTAATAAGTGTTTTGGCATCTGAAACCTTGGGTCCCCAAATATTTGTAATGACATTGATGCTATTTTTGGATATTCTAGAATTAATAATCAGGGGTTGACCATCCCATGGATCATCTTAGAGTAATGCCTCATCACCTCTACCTAAATCCCAAGTTAGATATTTGCTAACCAGAGGCCTACACTTCATCATAAAATTCCAGTTTTTTGAACCACTTGGTGGATTTTTGATTCTAAAGAGAGAGGAAGGGTCTAATAGATTAAGATATTTATTATAAAGTATTGTTGCCCTTTTTAAAAATCTTTTTCCTTGTATAGACGCCATACTAGCTTTGCTCCTAATGCCTCATTTTGCCAACTAAGATTTTTTATACCCAATCCTCCTTTATTCTTAGGATGACATATCTTATCCTATTTTATTAGTGCTTGTTTCTTTTTCTCTTCCCTTCCACTCTAGAAATTCTTTTCTAAGTTTTCCTTCCACTTTTTTATTAACATTATTCGATAGCGGAAGGCAAGATAGAGGATAAGTAGGAATAGCTAAAATAACCGATTTAATTTTTGTTACTCTCCCAGCTTTAGTTAGCTATTTTCCTTTCCATGATTCTATTTGTTTTTTTACTCTTTCTAAGATATTGTCTCATCATTTTTTACTCCTAACTCCTTTTTCTAAGTATATGCCTAAATATTTGCATTGAAAGTTACTCTTTTTGTATCCTTGGAGTGTTTAGAAAGAAATTTTTTTATTTTTCTTCATTAACCTTTTGTCCCGATGCTGTTGAATAATCCAATATAATTTGTTTAAAAGCTTGGATTTCTTCCTTGGTACTAATTCTTGGAAGAATGGTATCATCAACAAATTGTTGATGGGTAGTATTTGGAACATTCTCAGTAAAAGTAATGCCTCTAATTAATCCTACATGTTGTGCCTTTTGAATAGCTCTACCAAATTCTCTTGCCATAGTTATAAAAAGATAAGATGACATGGGGTCTCCTTGTCGGATACCCCTTGAAATCTTGAAGAAACCTTCAGGAGTACCATTAATAAGTAGTGAGATTTTTGGAGTAGATATATAGTTAAAAATTATATTTATCCATTGTTTGGAAAATCCAAATTTTTTTAGGCATTTACATAAAAATCTCCAATCTCCTGCATCATATGCTTTTTGCATATCTAACTTTATAAACATACAAGCTTCTTTGTTTTTAACTGTTGAATATATAGTTTCCTAAATGATGGATAATCCATCGAGTATTGATCTACCAGGTACAAACCTAGTTTGTTCTTCTGGGATAATTCTTGGAAGCAAAGTTTTAATCCTATTTACTATTGCTTTTGAATAAATTTTATATATTGTATTACATAATGCAATAAGGAAAAAATCTAAAGTTGACATTGCTGCAACTTTTTTTGGTATTAATGCTAATTTTTTTTATTAATTTCAGTTAAGATTGATCCCCCATTTCTAGCTGCCTCTATTGCTTTCCATAATTCTTTCAATAAGATTTCCTAGTATTTTTGGAAGAAAATAGCTTGGAAACCATTAGGCCCTGGAGATTTATTTGAGCTAAGCTTGAAAAGGGCTAATTTGATTTCTTCTTTTGTAAAAGGTTTATTGAGCTCCATGTTGTCAAATTCTATGAAAACTTTAGGTACATAAGTAAGCATAATTTTTTGTTTGGTTAAATTGGATGAGTCATAATTGTTTAATAGATTCTCATAGTATGTGATGAAGGTTTGAGCAATTTCTGTTGGATTATCCATAGTACTACCATTATTATCTTTAATTTGAGTAATAGTTTTAAGAGCTTTGTAGTGTATTGTACTATTATGAAATAATTTTGTATTTCTATCTTCTTTTGTTAACCATTTTTTCCCTCAAATTTTGTCTCCAAAAGATTTCTTCTTTTGCTAAAATGTCTTCTTGTATGATTAATAGTGTAGTGCCTCTCCCATTTGACTTCTGTAAGTCATCCTGATGGATGTAACCTTGTTGATCTTTTGTTGTGATGGGATCATGATTGTGACCCTAAGTGGTCTACATCGTCAAGGTGTTTGGATTTATGTTTCTGTATCAATTGCTTTGTTTATGCTTTTGACTGATCTATGAGATTATGTTGTGATTTTTGGTTCACTGAGGTTTGTGCCAGTGGTTACCAAGATTGATGTGGTATCATGAGGTTGTTCCATGATTACCTTGAGATGTGTGCAGAGATTGCACTATGTTCTATTACCATGCTACACTGGACTAGGTTCCTGTAGCAGTGGTTAGTCATGTTTATGACTGTGTTTGCTTATGTGTTTTAAGTGTCTTTTTGTTGATTATGAAATCAATCATTATTAAATGCTTAAGTAATTAGAAATGGATTGCCCATGTGGGATTATTTGGTTATGTGCTGCGGACATTTACCTTGTTATATTTTGATCTGAGAGATATATGTTCTTATGTGATGCTTTATATATGAGAGGACCTGAGGGTAAGATGTTACACCTTGATTCCAGTATCATAGATTTTAGACTACTATGCTGTTCAGTTAATCATATTGCATGACGATGCCATTTTGAGATGATAGTGTGTTTTATGATGATATCTGGTTATCTGGCTTTTGGACATACCTTTGATTATGTTATGTGATGGATTTAATGCTATGGTTATTTACTTCATTGCTGTGTTCTTATGCTTTATGCAAACTTGAGTGATGTAAATAGATTATTTTAATATAATTAATTAAATGGTTAAATTAGGTGATTTAATGCATTTATTGCTTTAGCTATGTTATTATATGCAATTGCACTTGATCGTGTTGTTTAGTGTGCAGGATTTATATCCCTGGCAGTGGCACATGGAGTTAGTGATTCAGACATTCATATTTTACCAATGTCGTCCTTATATGGTCAATGTATCCTTTATTAAAATATTTAAATTAAACCTTTTGGTGATTATTAAATCTGAACTCATTTGCATTATGTGATTAGACCAGTAAGCGTGTCTGTGCATTTAGAGGTTCGCATTATCGTGAAAGTTATTAAGGAGATTTATGTGTTTTTGGGTTTTCGAGCTTTTTAATTGATTTATTTTAATTTTTAGCAGTTTTTTCATAGATGAATTCCTATTTATAGGAATAGCCTATTTTTGTTTGGGTTGATTCGGGGTTTAACTAGATTGGCTGGTTAAATGCCCTAATCGATTATTCACTCGAAAAGTGAATAAGTATCCAAAAAAGAATTTAATTCCTCACTTCTCACTTTTGAATTGGAAAGTTGGAGAGTAAAATCCAAACTCCTCTTCATGAGGATTTACTGTTTTGTTCGTTGTGGGAGCTACGGGCATGGAATCGTCGCGAGGTTGAGCTCGTTGGATCTAGCTTGGGGAAACCTTGGATTGTCACAATTTTCAGCTACTTCTGAGGAATACTTATTTTATGATTCAGATTCCCATTTTGCCCTTTTGGCTATGAGGTAGGGCTTTCCCGTTTTATTGTTTTGGCTCTGTCTCTGCTTCTATTTTTGGTAGCCATTTGTTTGGAGGTTGAGAACTAGTGTTCCCCTCCGTTTTTGTATGCTAGTTCTACTTGGTTGGGCGAGGATGAACATTTCCCTATTTTTTGGGATGAGGGTTTGGATTTTTGGGCCGTTATGTTGGCCATTTTTGCATACGGTGTCCGATTCCTTTTATTTTTTGGATTTTTGGGGTTTTTGAACCCAAAGGCCAAATGGGTTTTAATTTTGAAAATTTTCTAAAATTTGGGATTTTTACCTCGTTTTGCATGCCGCCCTATTTTCTTAGGTTTTCTTGGCACAATGTGGGTCGTGGACTTGGATGATCCATTTAGATATCAGTCAGACCATTTTTGCACCTTTATGTTGCATTAGGATACGCGTTGCATCCGTACTCCTGATGTTGTGTTCGGTTGAGTGATTTTATACCTGTTGTTATGGTTTCTTTTGGACCTTTTCTTTGTTTCATAAACACTAGGATTCGTGTAGAATCCATACTCTCAGATTGAGGCCAGTTGAGTAAGTTCATGACTTTTGGTCTTGTTACATCATTGGGATTTGTGTAGAATCCATACTCTCAAATTGAGGTCGATTGAGTGATTTTATGATGTATGGTTTTATTGGCTTTGAGATTCGTGTAGAATTCGTCCTCTTGAGTTGCTTTCAGTTGGATGTTTTGTTTTGCATTGTGTTCTCATTTCTGTCCTTGTGTTATGATCTTCATGATGGTGGTGTGCCACACACGAGTATGTGTGCATACATTTTTTGGGTGACTTGCGAGGCCTGATCTTTCGTGGATTTGCTAAAAGTTATGATCATTGAGGTTGGGATGGGAGTATGCATGCCCACGGGCACTTGTCGTAGGATGAGCATGGGTAGGGTAGGGTAGCATATGGAGGGGGCTTCTATCTCGCAGCCTGACGATCATGACACCACGGCTATGTTTGAGAGGAGCTTGATTAAGTGATAACTAAAGAAAATGTGTGAATGGTAATAAAACTTAAGATAATAAAACTTCGTGCGATGGTTCCAAGGGAGTACCTCGAGAGGGAAGTACCTTGTGAGAGTTTCTACACGTGATTCAAGCTTGGGCTTGTTGATGCCAAGCGACTCTCCATGATGTTAGCCCCTACTTAGTAGCCTTTTGAGTGTCTGACCAAGACCTGTACTCCTTGCATTGTCTTAGATTCTTGGTTGCAGCCATCATACTGTCTAGTGTGAGTGTTAGCCTTGGATGTTGTGCTTTATGTGTGTTTGTGGTTGGATCATTATCTCCATCAGCATGACGGGTGTGGACCTATGGGTGCCACGTGGTTGGGAGGCGTAGCTACCTTCACCACTACTAGGGATCGGTGTATAGAGACAATCTTTTGTCCTAGTGCGACCGTTGCTGGATGTCTTCACTTGATACTTCGGGTTCTAGAGTATGCTTTCTTGTGATTTGTGCTTTCATTGGGATGCTTGTATATCATGTTTAGATGATGTTAGTTTATTTGATGCATTCCCTTATCATGATGTTTAGCATATCATTAGATGATGTTATTTGATTTAGTAGTATATCTGTTGCTTATTGTTGTTTAGCATGTGATAGGTGATGTCATCTACTGTAGAATTGTCTTATGCATTATCACTAGCATGTTAGATTTCCTTATGTTGATATTGTGCATGTTTTTAGTAGTGACGTCCCTATTACGACAGTACCGACGATCTGGTTGGTGGCTTGGGATGTTATGCATGGGAGGTGGCTAGGACCCATGATGGTCTTATGATGCTATTGACGGATGGGAGGATCCAAGTACTTAGTTTGGTTGTTTTGTTCCTTAGATGTATTTCTGTACATTGCAATGTTGCTTTTGATCTCTTCGATGTTTATTTTAGTATGTTCTTTGCTGCTATAGTTTAGATGGATAGATGTTCATTGTTTTGTGTTGTTCTTGCACTCGAGGGTTCATTCCTCGAGCCTTTGTGGATCTGGTACTCCTTGGTGTGGAGGTTCTTTGCTCTATTTTGGTCAGTTGTTGGTCTTTTATGTTTCTTGAAGTATTTTTCGTGTTCTTTGGGCGACATTTGTTCAACATGGTGCAACATTAAAAATGTATCGCATACCCATGCAAACTATGTCGTACGATACTATAAAGTATCGCACATCTTCTTGAAAAATTTCGTATGACACTGGAAGAGTGTCACACGACTTCTTGAGAAATGTCGTACAACACTGATAAAGTGTCGCATGCCTTAAGGAGAAGTGTCGCCCTCCCTTAGTAAGAAGTGTCGCACGATTTTTTGTAAAAACTTGTGCGGGCGGATAGCGGACACTTTTCGTCGTGTTCCAAACTTTTTGAGGGTTGATTTGGCTACCCTTTTGGGTGTTCTTTGACCCTATGCTGTTGCATTTTGAATTTTGTCAGTTTCTCTTGAAATCTAGTTTTCGTGTTTCTGTTTTAGTCTCTTGGGGTTTAAAATATATCGTTTAAGTGTAAGTTGACGTATATTCAACTTACAAAAAATTAGATATACGTCAAATTATACTTAAGATATATTTTAATATATGCGACAAATCTTTTGAGATAGGTTGCAGACCTCTCGGAGATAAGTTAAGGATTTTAGAAAATTTCAGGGCTTTAGAAATCCAGACTTAGCCAATTTTCAGGGCTTCAGGATTTTAGGCTTAGCCAAATTTTAGGATTCTGCATTTTACCCTAGCTTGGTGTTTTGTTGATGAGTGGTCGTTTCTTGAGCCCTCATCTTGTTGTGGTGGTTGTTGGCTTTTGTTCGCGTGTGTTAGTTGGTAGTGGCATTCAGAGATCTGTTGGTTGCCGGGATTGTGGTGAAGTCTTCCGTTGCGATCATTGTGATCCCTGTATGATGTTGTCATGTGCATTCATACTTGTAAAAAAAAAAATTTTTTGGCTTGTATTTCATCCTTGTTTCCAAGGATCTCCGGGCGGGGCATTACAAACAATTCTTTTTCTTTAATGAATTTTTCATTGTCCATACCATTTTTATTAATTTTATTATTTAGTTTTTTAAGATCTTCTCTATTATTAGTTTGTCTTGGAATATATTGTTGAAATGTGCTTTATTCCATTTTTAATGTTTTTTTTGAGCATTTTGAGTTTTGATACAAACCAATACATTTTTGATCCTATAAACTTGCCTTCAACCCACCATTGTTTAAGATTTTCCATGAATGTTTTATCTAAGAACCACACATTTTCACGTTTAAAGGGATTCCTATTAGGTTTTATAGGTTCTATTACTTCAATTTTGACTAGATAATGATCTGATCCTACAATAGGCTGAATGGAGGTAGTGATTGTGAGATCCAATTTTGCTAATTCTCCTTTAAAAAAGAATCTGTCCAATATTTTGGCAATATAACTGAAGTCTTTTCCTCTCTTATTCCATGTGATTACTCTGTTGTTGGTTGATATTTCTATCAATTTATTACCTCTGACCCATTCTCTAAATTCTACTATGTTTCTTATTAAAATATGAGAACCTTCAAGTTTTTCTTTGAGGTCAAGTATGGAATTGAAGTCACCACCTGTGGTTATGTTTGTCTTAGGATATAACTCCATAAAGGCAAATATATCATCCCAAACTTTTCGTTTATCTAAGTTTGTATTGGGTTATAAAAATTAATGAGAATGAATTGGAGATTATGCTTATTACTTGAAACCACACTCCCCATCCAATTGCTATTTGATACTATAATTTTAATGTTTGTTTTTCTAGTATTCCAAATGATTCTCATTCCACCTAATACTCCATCTGATTCCTTCAATTCTGCATTCCATCTGCATAGTCTTTTTCTTAGTTTTCCCCCTTCTTCTTTGTTAAGCTTAGTTTCTTGTATTATAATTATATTTGACTCAAACAGTGTTAGGTTACGTTTTAACACTCTTTGTTTACTAGGAGCATTTAGGCCCCTAGTATTCCATGTTATGATCCTCATTACTCTTTGGGAAGGCACTTCCCCTTCCTAGATTTAAGAACCTCAAATATCTTTTTTTGTTCCTTGGCTTGACCATCTACTTCTGTTAATTCCTTAAGTGATTTTCTTCCTCTTTTCAATTTTGATTTACCACATTTTGGAGTTCTAGATCCTTCCTGGTTAATTGAAATATCCAAATTATCTATACTTATATGATTATTATTTTCTTTTGTAGTTCCTTCTTTATCTTCTTCCTCATTTATTAAATCTTCTAATATCTGTTCTGTTATTTTATTTTATTCTACATCTATATCTATATCTTTTTCTAAATTTTCCTTTTCCAATATTTTTGGGTTCTCTTTCAGTACCCTAAATTCCTCCCAATTCCGTGACACTTCAATAAGTTTAGTCTCTGTGATATAATCTTCTTGATTGTAGATTTTAGATTCCTTTAGAAAAGCTTCAACTTCTAGAGGGATATTATATTCCTTTGTTTTATCCTTCATCTCTATAGATTTAATTCCAAAGATATCTTTCCCATCTATTGGTGTTTGCCAAAATTTATAACTTTTCTTTTTTGACTTTTTTCTAATTGTTGTATTACTCCATTGTTCTAAATCTGCTGCTGGAATTATATATTCTTTTTCCTGACCTTTTGTACACTGTATTGGCTTTAAATTTTCTTCTTTTGTGTTTTCCATTGTTAATTTTGCTTGTTGGTTCATATCCTTATTAATCGTCATGTGTTCACCATCCCAATGTATCTGACTAGTGTCTTCCTCAAAATAGTTTATATTTGATTTGTTTACCATCCTATTGTCCATATTGACCTCAGTTTCTGTCTTAGAATTATAATTCTCCTTCTCTTTTCTTTGATCTGCAAGTTGTTGTCTTACCTCATGTTCTTGATGAAATTGTTCTCCTAACATAGCCTGATCTTCAATGTCTCCTTGTAATAATTTAATCTCATGTGTCATTTTATACCATTCTTTAATGCTTCTTTTTGTTTCTTTCAAGATATCATTCTCCTTGTGACAAATATTGCATTCTTTCAACGCTCCTATTATTGTCATATCCTTATGTATACCTTGGGTTATCTATTCTAGTACTTTTGAACTTTCTAGTTGACTTTGTTCTTTACTCTTTTTTACTATAGGTGTATTTTTTGTTTGTGTGCATTGCTCAAAATTTTTCCTTTCATCTAGTTTTTCCATCTTATTTTTGTCCTTATTAATTGCCTTAATCTTCTATTCCCTCATCCTTATTTTAATACTTCTAAAGAATTCCTCTATGGTTGACAAATTATGATCAATTTCTAGATTTGTTTTAATAATGCTTTTAATTTCCCCTTCATATTTCTTAAATTCAATCTCATAAATGGATCTATTTGTTATAATCTTTTTTCTCCTAATCATTTTTTGATTTGGTTCCTCATTTATTAGAAATTTAACATTACTAGTTTTGTTATACTTTGAATCTATACCTATAAGTTTAACAATTGATTTACTTATTCTAAATAATGTATATAAATGTTTAATTTCCACTGGAAGATTGCTACATTCATACCAAGTTGGTATCATATGCTCTTTTTCATCATTCCAATTAAGTATCCAGGTTTGAAATTTAACTACATGCCCTATATAATAACATTTTGATATCGAAAGTATTTATTTCTAATTTCTTTATTTTTGCAATTAATATAAATTGATGATTTTGAGGAAGTACTAATACTTACTTGTTGTTTGCAAATCTTCTCTAGTTTCTTTGTCAATTTTGATAAATACTTGTCTAGTCCACTCCAATCTATGTTACTCCAGGTTTCCAAGATAGGGGGATGTGGGGACGGGGAAACGAGTTTCTGGGACAGATTTATTTTTTCTCGGAGCAGGGTACGACAGTGGGAACAACTGTATAAAAACTAGGGAAAATTTAAAATATACAAGGAAATTTTAAATATTCATATAAAAACATGGATAATGCATGCTTAAATAAATTATAGAACCTTAACATATAATGTTTGTATTAAATAATTTAACTTCAGAGTTCACATGAGAGTAGAAATCAAACAAATTATCAAAACTAAAACATTAATTTTATGGGACAAACAAGGGAAAGGTTTTCGAAATTTTTCGAGTTTTTGGGATGGGGGGATGTGGGGACGGGGTCAATTTTTGCCGAAAATGCATCCCCGGGTAACATAAACTCCAATAAACAAATACTCCTAGCTTTGAGCATTCCTTCCACTTTTTGATTTTTTTTAGAAACCCTAAGTACCTTTTTCTAAGTCTACTTGCTGTTGTTCCTGCCCTAGCGGAATATAGTTAGCTTCATAAATTTTGGCAGGTTTATATATTGCTTTCTTACAATTTTTGTCCGCTTTTGTTGGGGAAATTACTGATTTTTCCATTCACTTTTCTTCCTCTACTAGTTTGATAATTTGTGTGGACTGTTTATGGTGATTTTTATTTTCTTCCATCATTGGCCTCTTCTTTTTTTGCGATATGTTTCTTCTTCGATTCTTGTTTGAAATTATAGCTTGCCACCTGTTGTTATTTTCACATGGTTCTTTATTTAGCTTTATCATCTTCCAATCCCTAGCTTCATGTTGTTTAACCAGGGCACTAAATGTGTTCGAATTTGAATGATCTTTGTTTAAAAATGCAAATATGTCGCTGATTGGAATACATGGGATCACTTGTTTTCCTTTCAACCTGTCTTCTTGTTGCTTATATTTTGACTAGGAAAAAGCTAAACCCTTGTTAGGGGAAAATTTATTTGCCACTGATTGTTGATGTTGGTGTTTTCTAGAAAAGGAATAATTTATGAATCTGGGAAATGTTGACTTATTTTCTTGATTCATAACTTCTATAATTCTCACCACTTTCCTATATTTTGCCCTCCTTAAAGCAAAATAAAATTGATGCACAACTAGAGAAATGAAAATTGTGATACAAATTGAAATTGTGGCAAGAAAAATCTACAAAACCCTAACATAGTAGAAAAATGAGATGGATCAAAACCTATTTGTCTGCAACTATTCTTCAATCTATTCAAAATCGTTTGAGTTTTTGCATAAATTGTTCACTTTCGATAGGGAGAAATGAGTTAATTTTGCAGGCACTTTACCGATAGTCACTACAGTTCATTCACTTAGGACTTGGTGGTGGAGGAGGAGGTGATGAGATAAGCTACATCACAACACCTAGAGTGAAAAAAGAAAAACCCTACTTTGCTTCAAAGGTACTCAATATATTAAAACCTTAGCTTAAATCTTTCAATTTGGTCTACCGAGGAGAGCTGAAAATCCAAAGTAGCAATAGAAGTGACATTAGTATTAATCTTATTATGATTTAATTCTGTTTTCATTTTTTAAAATTTTAATCTAAATTTCATATCAAATAGTCATTACAATGATTTTTCATGTTTCTAATTTTTATTATATTATATCAATCTATTGATGAGTAAGAGACTTAATTTATTACATACTATATATTTATTAATTGATGTTCCTATTTTTTTATGATATTGTTTATTTATTTATTTTTCTTATTTTTTAAATTGATTTAGAATTTAAACTAAAATACCTTTCATTAAGTGAAAGCTACACACCTCATTGGATTTGAAAGAAGAAAATCAAGTTTATTCAAATTATAATTATTAAAAGTCATTGAAGAATTGTATCCCAAAGTGCAAGTTTAACGAACATAATTTGTATTTATCTAATAAAAAATTTAAAAATATATAAGCCATGTAGTTTGTGACTAAGAATGATTAAAGATTTTGAAATGAAACTACAAAGAGAATGAGTTATCTATCAAATACAAATGAAACTATGAGTTATTTAATGGTGTACACAGAAAGTTGTTTGATAATTGTAATATTTAATATACCTTCACCACATGTAGGATATATTATATACTTTATGTGTTCAGTTAAAAAATAAGCATAGTGCAACAAATTGTTCTCTAATATATGTTATTTTTTTTGACAAAGGAATGTATTGAATCTCTCTTTCTCTCTCTCTCTCTCACACACACACACACACACACACACACACACACACACACACACACACACACACACACACACACACACACACACACACACACATTATAACAAGTGCCACATAGTGGCATGTGTTTGTCGTAATTTATAATAGCTTAATTAGATATAGTAGTAAAGTTAAAGATTTGATATAATTTTATTAATATTTAATTAATATTATTAAATTTAATTCTTTTTTGAAATTATACTTTTATATTAAAAATCTAATTTTGAGTTAAAAATTAATAAAAATATAATTAAAAATAATTTATAATTAAATATAAATGTCAATGTACTATTATAACTCTGTATCTTAAAGCATTACTATTAATATACAAATTATTGTAAAAGAAAAATATTGTATTAAAATAATTATATAGTGACATATTATTGATTTAATAGTTTTACATAACAATATATTTTTACAATCTAAAATATCGAGTAGTGCTTCCTCAAAATTCGCTCCTATAAGACCTAATTTTATAAGCTAATCAAATTGAAGTAAAATAAATTTTAAAATTTTAAAAATTTAAAATATCGTAAATAAACATTATAAAAATTAAAAATTAAAAATAAAATTTAAAAAAACTTACATCTAATTGGTTGAGATAGAAAAGTTTAATAACTAGTTAAGTACAATTGATTGCAATAGAATAGCCTATGAAAAATACAATAATATTTTTACATCATCTAATAGAAGGCTAAATGTACATATAATATTGAAAATAACTTTTATTACATAAATTTTCTTTAATTGGGTGTAGAATATTTTTTGAAAGAAAGTTGAGACTCTTAAGAATATTCTTAAATTTATAAATATGAAAGAAAACATCATGAAAATTATTAGTCCTACCTATATAGGCAGAAACTTATGTTTTCACCTTATTTTCTACTATTAGTTTGTGTGCAATCCAAAAATATTAAAGTACAATTGTAATGTTTGCATAGTTTTTTAAAAAAAAAAATTCTTTTTTTTAATAAAGGGTTGTTTCTTTTTTCTAATTGGCTTATCATATTTTTGCTAGTAGTTTTATTATTTTTCTTTTCAAAAAATTCAAAATATTGTCTCCCAAATCAAAAAATTAAGTCATAAAGAATTGCAATGTATGTTAATTTTTGTCCAATGAGATATAAATGTGTTGCCTCCATTCTAAAAATATTAAATTACAATTGTAATGTCTTGAAGATATTTTAATTTTAATTTTACTTTTTAAAAGATTATTTCTTTTCTCTAATTGACTTAGCATATTTTTTTGGTTTTTTTTTTTTTTAATTTTAAAAATTCAATTTTTTTTTTCTCCCACCAATTTAAAAAAACTAAAGAACTTTCTATTGTAAACATCTAAATTAATAATGTATTTAAAATTATAACATTATGAAATAATAAATTTTATATTATTATATCAAACTCAATAACATTATAAAATTAATTTTATAATATCATATCAAATTTAATAAGGGCGTGATGAAATCTAATCCAGGTGGGAAAAATCTAATTAATCAAAAGACTCTGGTTGTCTTTCAGGCTTAAAATGAATTTAAGTCTGTTATAAGAATGTGTATGAGCCTTGTCAATTTTACACTAAAATAAAGTGAGTGTTATAAAGTGAAACGAGAATATACACATTTAGGATTGTTCAATACACCTTTGCATCATAACGAAAGATATTAATATTATAGGGGTCTTAATATATAATATAATTTATTATGAATATTAACTATTTATTATTATCATTTATAAAATTTGTGCATCTGTTTTAATCTTAGTTCTTTTTAATTCTTTTTTATTAGGCGGAACTCAAGCTGTATCACAGCTCTTGTTATTTAAAGTATTTAGGAAATACCTAACAATATTGAGACTAATGGCATAATAGTATTCTTAATTTTATATATGTGAAATAAAAAATAAAGATTTTTTTTTATTTAAATCTATAAACAAATATTTTTAAAATTAGTGAATCCAATTACAAAGTCCTTAATGTTAGAATCTGAAAAGATTAATAACCCAGAAAACTAGTGCAAAGAGTAAATATTTAAACTATGAATGCAAATGATACAAAATCAAAATAGCATCATAGAGTTAGTCTCCAAGAGAGTAATGCAAATGCTGGAAGCAAAATAGCATTAAGAGGATGCAAAAATAAGAGATACAAATACAAGCCAGGTAGCATGCTTATATAGGCAAGGAAGAGAGAGGAGGTGGCAACACCAACCAATGAGGAGCAACCATCTATCGGACTAAAGATAGCAAAGTATCTTCCCAAGATAGCTAATGGATGCTCACATGTAGGAAGGTGACACCTCACAACCATTCACCTAATAAGACATGCTTTATTAACCTAAGCGAGATTATTAAAAGTGTAGGAAAAACCTAGCAAAATAGGAAAAAATAAAAAACTACACTAACACCCCCCCATAAGCGAAGCTTAGGTGGATGTAGAAATGGGTCCCGGCAACGAGGCCATGTTAGGTACCCAAGTACAATGCAAGAAGATGCAACCTCTGAAAGCGGGGAAAGAGAGAAAACCACAAGGGAAAAACCCTCCCCCAAAAAGAGGTAAGAACCTAGTGAAGAACTGAAGAAGTCTCCCGCTAGGGAAATTGTCCCCTAAAATAGGAACAAGGAGTGATCATGAAGAAGCAGCATCACTGAAGCATGAAGAACCGCAAAACTCTGTCAAAATGCTGATCTGTAGAACCCCCATGGAAATAGAAGGCACGAACCATCAACCAAAGGAACCTTCATGGAAATAGAAGGCACGAACCATCAACCAAAGGAACCTCCATGGAAATAGAAGGCACAAACCATCAACCAAAGAAGCATAGAACAACAATATAACCTCCCCTTAAGGTAGGTGAGGTGACAGGCAGCTAAAAAGATGGGCCAAAAATCTCCTACAACACAGGAGCCAAACTCATCGAGAGTGAGGTACAAACACAAATAAAGGCATGTGTCGTCGACACTGCATGAGGAATTAGAGAGAGAGCCTATAAGTGACAAACAACTATCCCCCCCATGGCACTTTATATAATAGTGCGAGTACAATGAATCACAATGATGAAAAGGATCCCAAAACGCAAGAGTGACACTTTATCTCAGTGCGTTGCATAAAGATGCTTACAGTGAATATAAAAAATGATCAGAAAAAACATAAGGCTGAAACAACAGAAGGTAAAGCCCAAAACGAAGCAACTGAAGCAACAAAATCGATCTCCGGACCTGAAACAAATAGAATATCCACCAGAATGCTAAAATGCAAAAGACTGAATAGAATGTGTTTGGAACAGAATCTGGAACAACAACCAACATCACTGGAAAGAGCACAGAAAGAGCTTTCCAGCGATATAAAGAAGTCCAAAAATGGAGATCGGAAGCTCAAGATACGCCTCCCGGAGTGCAAAATAGAACATCTGACTTTGATTGCCATAATAGGCAACCAAACTGTATCAAAACTCAAAAAAAACCTATACTAGTATCTCTGTCTCAGAACCAGCTTTTCGACGCTTCTTTCGGATCGGAAAAATACCTCCATATGCAAAAGTTATGGCCAAAAAACCACAAGTAGGTCTTGATTTCAATGCATTACAAACCCTCATGAAGAGCATATGTTAAAAGTGAAACTTGGGCACAATAATCAAAGAAATGAATAGCACCACTGCGATCTACTCAAAAAATCATGCACTTTCAAAAAAAGAATCGCCTCGATATGAGGTCGTATGAGAAAGTTATGATCCTCCGAAGTTTCCAAAACAAGAACTGTGCACAGTCATGGCTGAGAATCTGCAATTTATTTGAAAACTGCATTCAAATCTGCGGCTGCCAACGGAGAGGGGTATGGCTGTAGCTTTGCATGCTCGATTTTGAAAAATATACAGCTTGCATGCAAAATCTAAAAGATACCCAGATGGTTTTTCGAGGCTGCGAACAAAACCCAGAAAGCGTTTTTCTTCCTGATGAACAGAAGATGTTGCTGTAGTGTAAATCAGATGCCTTTAACAGAAAAAAACGGCTCCAAAAATTAGAAAATGACCCCAGCAACCAAAATTTGACATGCAAATGCTAGATCAGCTTCTCAAGTCCATCAATGGCATGCTGGAACCTGCAAAACTGATTGAAAACTCCAAATATGCAAGTTGGTTGTCAGATTTGAGATTGAAACTCCAGAGAAAAACTGTTTTTGTCAAAACTTTTCTGATTCTCAAGATCATCCAAAGATGCAAGAGAAGATCATACTTCGTTTTTCAAAAAACTAAAATAAAGTTTATTTGCCCCCCCCCGAATCTCTCAAATAAGGAAACTAAAATCTACTCTTGCACATAGAAAAGCTCTGATGTCATGTTAGAATCTGAAAAGATTAATAACCCAGAAAACTAGTGCAAAGAGTAAATATTTAAACTATGAATGCAAATGATACAAAATCAAAATAGCATCATAGAGTTAGTCTCCAAGAGAGTAATGCAAATGCTGGAAGCAAAATAGCATTAAGAGGATGCAAAAATAAGAGATACAAATACAAGCCAGGTAGCATGCTTATATAGGCAAGGAAGAGAGAGGAGGTGGCAACACCAACCAATGAGGAGCAACCATCTATCGGACTAAAGATAGCAAAGTATCTTCCCAAGATAGCTAATGGATGCTCACATGTAGGAAGGTGACACCTCACAACCATTCACCTAATAAGACATGCTTTATTAACCTAAGCGAGATTATTAAAAGTGTAGGAAAAACCTAGCAAAATAGGAAAAAATAAAAAACTACACTAACATTAATTACTGCATTAATAATCAATCCAAATGTAAATTCCAACTTAATTGGATGCACTTGAATACTAATTAGTTTAAACAATAATAATTCTTGATGATTACAAAATTGGCAATTAATATTTATCAAAAGATAAAACAATATTTATGAAATAAAATCTTGGCTATTTTCCCCATCTTTTGTCACATTAAAATCCTATCTTTCATAAAACAAAACTCAACCAATAGATCCCCAAAATCTCTCACACAATTTGAATAACAATTTTTTTTTTAATAAATATTGACCCTTTGAATAGAATTGGGGGATAAAATTTGATACAAATCTCTAAAAGATTTTCACAATTAATAATTTTAGTGATCCATTGTACAAACCTTTGAAGATATTCTTTGAATAATTTGAAATGGCGCATTGTGATCCGTTTCACCATAGTTGGAGAATTTTTTTTGAAATTAAAAGTGACCAAAAGCAAGGGGGTCAGCCTTTAATAGTCAAAAGGCTGGTAACCAACACATTACCAACCAGTAGCAAAAACAATCAGCAAAAACAGGAGAACCAACAGTCAGAGATAAGAACCTAAAACAAGAGAGCTAGAACTAGAAAGTAACCCTAGCAACTAACCAAAGTCCAACGAGGCACCCAGGCCTAATAAAAACATAATTACAGCTGATAACCAACAAAACTATAACTGTCATAACATTATATAGTCTTTGGATCCATGGACCCCATAACTGAACAGAAATAAAAAAACTTAGATTTCTTTTTTCCCTTTTCCTCTTGCATGAAGAAGAATTTGGGCCCAGTCGTCAGCAAGGAACCTAAAAAACAATTCTTTCCTTTGAACCTAAAAAACAATTCTTCTATTCCTACTCAGACCCTTCTATAACCAAAGGTCATTGATTTGAGAAAGCCTCAACTCGGATTTTGCTGAAATAGAATGATTCATTAAGATTTAAAATACCAATGTAGTTGTTTATTTCCATTATAAATGAGAGCAGAAGACGGATGACATTTTATTACTATGAATTCAATTGTCATCAAGAAATAATTGATAACCGATCTTGTTTACTTTATTAATGTGTTTGAATAAGTAATGTTGCCATTTCAAGTTCTTTCCTATTTTTGGTCTTCCACTTTAGGTAGATTGGTTATGTGGAGTCAAAATTCTACCAATTCTAATGAGCCTATGAATTCATCATAAAACAATCAAATGAATGCCAATTTTTTTTGAAACTTTGTTGGTTGAGTAGACGCTTCTAGTTTTGTATACACAACTGCAAAATTTAAATGGTGCGGTTTTGGGAGGAAGTTCGATAAGCTTTAGGTTTTATGTTTAATGGTGGAGTTTGTAATTTATTCTAATTTTAATTTAGTATATGATTTTTCTTATTTTTATCTATTATTTTAGTTTTATGGTTGTATTTGAAATTCTGTTTACAAATATTTGAGTTTACAAATATTTGAAACTCAAATATTTGAAATTCTGTTTTCTTGTTCATTTTGATCTTATTGTCAATTAGTTTGATACATAAAATTTATTGCTATGTATCTATTGTCAACACTTAAGTTTGATCACTATGAATTGATCAAACTATGTTGGCTTTTATTCTTCTAATTAAACAATTTATCATGTAATTAATAAATGTTTATTCTTATATTTTCTTATGCAAATTAATTGGATTAACTTATCTATACTAATTATAGTTCTACTTAATATTTAACTAAATAAATCTCCATACTTTTTATTAATTACAATAAATTCCCCTTTTTCTCATTTCATCTATTAAATTGAATAAATCCTTTTATTTATACCGATTCTTTCTCTAAGGATGAGTCCCATGGAGGGGGCTACTTAAGAAATAGAGCAATCAGTGCTGCAATTTTTTAGGAATGTTTATGTTGAGTGGTCACATGAATCATAAAGTGTTTTAGCACTTAAAAATTTGAGTTCCTAAACTTAAGGAAGTTTGGAAAATTTTACATATAAAGTATTGAATAAAAAAACTAAGAAAATTATACAGAGCCTATCTTCTGGAGCTGTGCCAAATTTGGGAATAGGAGTGTCCTTGATCTTTTGCCAAAATTGGATGTTATAGTTGGGGGAGTGAGCTACGATGAAGGCAGGATAGAAACTGGAAGCGACCGTGTATGAGGGTTTCAAGAGCTTGTTTTGCTACTGCTAGGCTGTGCATGCATAGAGAGATCACCCCATTTCTCTTCAATCTGGTGTGACCTTTTGTAGATTCAATATTTTGGACAGTTATTGTTGTGTAGTGTTTGCATTTATTGTGGAAAATAGATTTTAAGAGTTTTTTGTTTGCCTGGCTCTTATGGCTGCGAGTGGTGTTTCTACAAGTCTCATTCTTGTTGGAGCCTCTAGTTGTGGTGGATCTTCTCTTGGGGCGAGGTCATAGGAGAAGGAGCCATTTTATGTTAGCAAGCGCCATAAGTTAAATAAAGTTAATGGATGTTTTCCACATAGCTAGGATTGGCCTGTGTTGGTTATTCCTCCAGAAGTAGTATTGGAGGATGTGGACTATTTGGCCACACATGCATTGATATGCAAGTTTCTTGGTATTCGGATTTCCTTGGTGGCTCTCGAAGCCTGGATTCACTGTTCATGGTAGGTGGAACGTGATATGGATATTATGTTGGCTGGGAACAACTACTTTTTGGTGAATTTCCCTTGCATGTCAGATTAGAACTAGGTCTTTGAGGGAGGCCCATATTTTTATGATAATGTAGGTCTTTTGTCAAACCCTGGCATCCGGGGTTCAATTCCGCTAAGGATGTTCCTTCAAGAATTCCTGTTTGGGTCTGCCTACTACGACTTTCTTTGGAGTTCTGGTGTGAGGATATCTTGCGACAGATTGCCATTGTGCTTGGAAAACCGACTGCTATAGCCCATCAATCTCTGGACAAAAAGGTTATTTCCTATGCCCATATTTGTGTTGAAATTGATTTAAATAATCCTTTGCCAGATTCCCTAGAAATTTTTCTTGGCTCTTCTTCTTGGATCCAACAGCTAGACTATGAATCTATTCCCTTATGTTGTTGCATTTTTCATGTGTATGGTCATTTACAGTGTCAATGCCATCAAGCCTCCAAAGGCAATGGTACCCCTGTTGGGTTTTCTGGCCCAAGGATGGCTAATGATGGTAAGGGGAATGGTCAAAATGTTAGTTCTGGAAAGGGAAATGTTTAGATTGATAGTGCAGGTAAAGGGAAAGCTCAAATGAACACTTCAACTCAGGGACCAAGGCCATCCAGTACTACTAGTCCTAATAAGGATGGTTTTATCCTGGCTCGAAATTGTGCTAAGGGGTGGGGTTAGAAGAGATCTCATCTAGATTGGCAAGTGCACTCAGGGTTTAATCATTTTGAGGTTCTTGACAACATGGTTATAGAAGAAGGTATTCCTATAGAGGATCAGTGTGCAACTACTAGTTTAGAGGGGAGGAGTTCTACTCTTAGTGGCAACCAGGATGTTGTAGCTTAGCAGATGCCAGAGGCTTCTATTGGCCGAGACTGGTGCCTTTGTGGTTTCTCTTGCTCCATAAGAAAAAGATGTTCTTCTAGAAAATTTGGTTAAAGATGTGTTTGCCTCTGGTAAAGGAAAGGGATCTTCTCTTTCTTTGGGCCTGATGCAAAGACCATTTAAGAAAATCTCTTTTACTACTCCCTCAAGGGTTGGGCGAAAGCAAGATTAGGAAAAAATTAAACTTACAGGAGATTTACTGGTAGAGTCTGGGGTTGTCAAGACCTTGGATGAGAATTTTCCCCACTCTACTCAATGATTATTCTCTCATGGAATGTGAGGGGGTTGAATAGCATCCCCAAACAAAAATCTATTCACGAGCTAGTGGTTGAGCATTCTCTGGATATCCTTTGTATCCAAGAGACCAAGCTTTCAGTGGACTCCATGTGTAGATGTGCTCTTAAAATTTGGTTTCTAGGCCAATGTCAGTGCGTTGGTGCTTTGGGGAGCTCTAGTGGTCTTGCCATCTGTTGGGATCCAAGGAAATTAATGCCACTTTACTGGGTCTCTTGCCTCTCGGGTGTCTCAATGGTTGCTTCCTCTCTAGAAACTGGAGAGATGATTCCTGTTACTAATGTGTATGCTTCTATTGATCTCCCTGGAAAGTATAAGCTCTAAGATCATATTAGGCATGTCAGAAGATGTCATCCTTTCTTGCCTTGGATTATGGTTGGAGACTTCAACTCTATTCTCAGTTTAGAGGAGAAGAGGGGTGGGCTGGCTTGCTTGGGTCCTTCTTCTGAGCTTCTTCAACAAAATTTTGATCTTTTACATCTCTCTGATGTCAAACCTCTCAATGGGATCTTTACTTGGAAAAATTGAAGGGTTGGAAATGATGCTATCTCAGAATGCTTGGACATGTTCCTTATTTCTTACTTTTGGAATTCTGGCTCTCTTTTGCTCTTTTCTGAAATTCTTGATTGGAGAGGTTCTGACCACTGGCCTATTAAGCTCACAACTAGTTATGTTGCTATCCCCAAGAAGTCTCCCTTTAAGTTCCAGCTGATGTGGCTTCAAGACTCTTCTCTTCATGACTTAATGGCTCACTGGTGGAGACAAGGAGGCCCTACTTATGACACTGCTATGTTCTCCTTCTCTAAAAAACTTTAATATGTTAAAAAGAAGTTGAAGCATTGGAATAGGAATTGTTTTGGTAATCTCCATATTATGAAGAAGAGGGCTCAAGATCACTGTGATGTTATTACCAAGTAGATTTAGGATCTGGGTTTTTTAGAAGCTCTTGGCATTGTAGAATCTCAAGCTTCTACTAATTTAGCTGAGTGGGATCTTAGAGAAGAAATTTATTGGAAACAGAAGGCTCGAGTTGACTGGCTTTAGGAAGAGGACAAAAACACTGCATTTTTCCATAAATCTGTGTAGCCTCGACGTAATAGGAGTTACATTTCTTCTCTTGTTACTTCTGATGGGACGCGTCTGACTTCTTCTCAAGCTATTTCCAGGGAAGCTGTTCAGTTTTACTCTACTCTCTTTTCAAATGATTTACCTCCAACAGAGATTGAGGAGAATACTATCTTGTCCTATATTCCCTCTGTTGTGACCAGGGAGATTAATGATTCTCTTATAAGGCCAATTAGTATGTCTAACTTGGAGGGGATGGTCTTCAGCTTGCAGAAAGGAAAAGCTCCAGGGCCTGATGGCTTCCTTGTTGAATTCTTTGAGGAATTTTGGGATATTATCAATCATGACCTTTTGGATGTGGTTTAGGAGTCCTATTCCAACAAAGAAATTTCTTTGTGCCTTGAATGCTACTTTCTTAGTCCTTATTCTGAAGAAGGAAGAGGCTAATCAACTGGACTTTTTAAAGTCCATTGCTCTTTGTAATGTGGTCTATAAAATCATCACTAAGCTCCTAGCAGAGAGGCTTAAAGTTTTCCTTCCCATGGTTATCTCTGAGGAACAAGGGGGTTTTGTGGCAAGAAAACAAATTTTGGATGGGGTGGTTATTACTTCTGAAGCTATTCACTCTATGTGTACTTCTAGGGAATGTGCTATGTTTATTAAGCTTGATATGGCTAAGGCTTATGACAAAGTCAATTGGGATTTCTTGTGGAAAGTTCTTCTAGCTTTTGGCTTCAGTCAAGAATGGGTTAGATGGGTTCTTAGCTGTGTTACTACTCCTTCCTTCTCAATCCTTCTTAATGGTGAACTGATAGAGCTTTTTTTGGGGTTTCTAGAGGTTTTCATCAGGGAGATCCCATCTCTCCTTATTTGTTTATCATTATGGCTGAGGGACTTGGTAGACTTATCAAGTTTCATGTTTCCCAAAATTTGATTCAAGGATGGTAATGGGGAAATGGTTTGCCCACTCTTTCTCACCTCTAATTTGTTGATGATACTGCCCTTGCTGGGAAACTAAAGCCTTTTGGCTCACCTTGGATACTTATTTGGTTGTCTCTGGGCAGAAAATTAATGACCACATGTCCTCTATTTTTTTCTCTAACACTCTTGAGCTGATCCAACAGAGGATTGCTAATATCCTAATTTTAGATTGTGTCTCTCCCTCTGGCTTACTTTGGGGTCCCTATTGTGGTGGGTAGATAGCCTAGGCTTTTCTAGCAAAGCTTGCTTGACAAACTTTGATAAAGGGTCAATCATTGGACTCATAGGTGGCTCTCTACTACTGGTAGGGTGAGACTCTTTTAATCTATTATTTAGGCTCTTCCCAAAAATAGAAGCATGGTTCAGGCTACCCTGGTGTATTTTCTTAAGGAGCCTCTACATGAATACCTTCTTCTATAACCATGTTGTCAAGAATCTCAAAACAATTAAACCCTAAGTCCACTTGCTGATCTAGATGAGATCACTTTTGACCTTGCCCCTTAGCACAGTTTCGAGTTCGGATAAAACCATCCTTATCAATTTTTTGTTTGCCTAGCTCTTATGGTTGCGAGTGGTGTTTCTACAAGTCTCATTCTTGCTGGAGCCTCTGGTTGTGATGGATCTTCTCCTAGGGCGAGGTCATAGGAGAAGGAGCCATTTTATGTTAGCGAGCACCAAAAGTTAAATAAAGTTAATGGTTGCTTTCTGCATAGCTAGGATTGGCCTGTGCTGGTTATTCCTTCAGAAGCAATAATAAAGGATGTCGACTATTTGGCCACACATGCATTAATATGCAAGTTGTCTGGTATTTGGATTTCCTTGGCACCTCTAGAAGCCTGGATTCATTGTTCATGGCAAGTGTAAGGTGATATGGATATTATGTTGTCTAGAAATAGCTGCTTTTTGGCAAATTTCTCTTGCATGTTAGATCAAAATTGGGTCTTTGAGGGAGGCCCATATTTTTATGATAGGGTAGGTATTTTTGTCAAACCCTAGCATCTGAGGTTCAATTTTGCTGAGGATCTTCCTTTGAGAGTTCTTGTTTGGGTCCGCTTGCTGTGACTTCCTTTCGAGTTTTTGCATGAGGAAATCTTGTGATAGATTGCCGCTATGCTTGGAAAGATGACTACTATAGCCCATCAATCTTTGGACAAAAAGGTTATTTCCTATGCTTGTATTTTTGTTGAAATTGATTTAAATAATCCTTTGCTAGATTCTCTAAAAATTTGTGTTGGCTCTTCTTCTTGGATCTAACAACTAGACTATGAATCTATTACCTTTTGTTGCCACATTTGTCATGTGTATGGTCATTTACAACACCAATTCCCTCAAGCCTCCAAAGACAATGGTACCCTTGTTGGGTTTTATGGCCCAAGGATGGCTAATGATGGCAAGGGGAATGGTCAAAATGTTAGTTCTGGAAAGGGAAATGTTCAAACTGATAGTGTAGGGAAAGGGAAAGCTCAAATGAAAACTTCAAGTCAGGGGCTAGTGCCATCCAATACTACTGGTCCTAATATGGATGGTTTTATCCTAACTCAAAACATTGCTAAGGGTCGGGGTCAAAAGTGATCTCATCTAGATCGGCAAGTGGACTTAGGGTTTATTTGTTTTGAGGTTCTTGACAACATGGTTATGGACAAAGGTATTCCTGTAGAGGTTCAGTGTGCATCTACTAGTTCAGAGGGGAGGAGTTCTACTCTTACTGGCAACCAAGATTTTGTAGTTCAATAGATGCCAGAGGCTTCTATTGGCCTTGAGTCTGGTGCCCTTGTGGTTTCTCCTGCTCCACAAGAAAAGGATGTTCTTCTGAAAGATTTGGTTAAAGATATGTTTGCCAATCCTAATCTCATACTACAAATCATGAAAGATCCTCCTATTTCTTTCAAGCCAAACATGCCATAAAATAAGGGAAGGGCCGATAGTCCAAAATGTATATGCTACTTTAGTATGTTAGAAAAACTAAATTAAAAAAATCAAAAAGCATTTGCATACTAATCTAACATAACTTCATGAGAGACAAAGTAAAGTCCTCAAATGAGAATATGAGCCATGGATAGGCTCTCTCAATGAGGATGATCACTTGATGTAGAGATGTGTCTAATAGCTAAGATGGCTTGATTATGTATGTATGCTCAAATGCTCAAATGGGCTTCAATGGAGGATTTTTGATAGATTTTGGTGAATGGATTTGATGTAAAAATGGCTTCTCAAAATGGCATTATGGATTTACTTTCTAGATTGTGTTAAAATGGCTTGGGAGAGGATTCCTTAAATAGGCAAGGGGCTTGAGGGATCAAGGGCTAGGATGCAAGGATGAGAGAAAGCTTATGGAAGGTTTAGATTGAATGAGAGGAGAGCACATGGATTGTGCTTCTTTATAGCCAATCAGGGAGTGACACATGTCACAGGGTCATTGGTTAGAGCAAGAGGGGTTGAGGGGTCAACAAAGGAGGCTCAAAGCTCATAAAGACCCTCATAATGGCTTGTAAGAGCAATGAATGGGCTTGTAAGAGTCATTTATGGCTTTGTGGGCTTCATAAAGTTTTATGGTCGGGATATTTGTGAGAGAGTTGAGATATTTGACTTGGATTGGATTAAGAAAATCTTAAGCTTGACTTAGGAATGTGCAAATGATTAAGGCTTGGATTAGGCTTGGGTTAAGATTAGATTAGGCTTGTTAGAGATGGGCAAGTGGATGACAATAAATGAGGGTGGGTGAAGGAGGAGATGTTTGTAACTTTGGCTTGGGTTAGCAAGTCTTAACCCATGTTTAGCGAATGTGACAAGGTTAGGGGGGGATTAGGATTAGGGTCAAAGATAAGGATTGACATCTTCTAGAAGAGTCTAGGCTTTGTATGAGGATGAAGACTTTCTAGAAGAGTCTAAAACTTCCTAGGATGAGGATAAATAAGGTTTTTAGGAAATAAATAAAGTTTTATTTATTTCAAGAGTTCAGGTTGAGGAGATATTTATTAAAATAGTTTTAATAAACATGATGATTAATATTTAATCTTAATTAAATATTTTGAGTTGGGATTAGGGGTAGGAAATGATGGGATTAGCCTTTAATCGAAATTAAAGAAGGATTAGAAGATTTTGGAACAGGTTAGTGGTCTTAAGGAAATTGGCCAAGTTTTGGGCAAAAAATAAATAAATAATTTATTTTGGGATTTTTGGTCAATTTATTAATTAAATAATTAATAAATCAGGAAATAATGTCTAAATAAAATTTAAACATTTTTGGGAGGGATTCCTTAATTAAATATTTTTAATTAAGATAAAGGGATTTAATGGCATAAAAATAAATAAATAATTAATAAATGATGATGTCATTAGGGAATTTTTCAGAAAATAAAAATACTTTATTTTTTAAAAGATTTTTAGGTGTCTACATTTTGCCCCTCTTTGATGTGATGCCGCAAGTGGTATGGCATCAAAGATAAGAAAATAAGATGCCCAAGGCTAGAGCAGAAGAGGAGAGAATGGACTGCGAGATGCCCCCTCAAGAAGGTGGTGGGAAGAGAAAGCAAGGCTCGACGACTTATTGAAAAGTACAAGAATCTTGGTGGGTGCGAGGATGAAGAGTGGCTTAAGAGAAGAGGTTTAGTTAGCTCAAACTCTCACTATGGGAGAATGATAAAGGGGAAATCAGAGGCACAAGAGTAAATAAGCTTAAGACTTCAGGGGAGATGGAGGATGAAGGAGCGGAGTGCCATAAAAAGGAATCTAGGATGGGGAGAAGGATGAGGGGATTATAAAGCTGATGCAATTGTATTTCAAAGAGTCAGATTGGCAGAAGATGGGTTTCAGAGATCCCTAGGACTAGGATTGTGGATCTCGAAAGATGAGGCTTGGTGGATTGATTGGATTGGTGGATCCCTAAGACTAGGATTTTGGATCCCTAAAGCTTAAAGTTAAGATTGATTCAAAGAGATACTGATGCATAAGTTGGGGTAGGAGAGACAGATGCTGGATATGGATGGGGGATAATGGAGATGAAGGGAATCCATTGAAGCTTTTTGAGCAGGGGGATACTTCAAAGAGAAGTACCACCATGTAGTTGAGCACTAGATTTGCTATAGGACTGTCGATTAATTGCCAACTTTACCAAGAACATTAAGGCCATGTCACCAACCATGCAGAGGACTGATGGACTGACTTGAAACATACACAGAAGGATTGCCCCAGCATCACACATGAAACCCAGAGGAAACAGTGTGGAACCAACACTAGGTAACCCACAAGCAAAAAAGAAACAAATGAAAGACTTGATCAAAATCATACGCTCAGAGTGCCCCATTTGCAGCATACAATGATATGGAAGATCGTGGCAAGCTTGAGGAGGGAACAAAAAGATTACTTGGAAAAAAAACTTCAAGACCCAAAAGGGAAGATTTCAAATCAAAAGAAAGAAAAAATATAAAAGAGAACCATTTGCCAAGGAGATGGGTAGGACGAGGTACTAACAGACCAAGATCAGAATGAGGAAAGCTATATCCTACAAGGATCTATTGGAGAGCACCTAAGCTTGTGGATTTGGATGAGTGATGCATCTGGCAAGCTGAACTAAGAAGGATAACACTTTGGTGATAGGAGATCTAGCTAAAGGATGCATTGGAATAGCTAACCAAGATTTGTGTGATGTGTGCAAGATGCTAATCAAGGATGAACTAACACGAAAGATGGATAGATACAATGGTACTAAGCTAAAGAGGATGTACAAGCTGACGGACCGAGATATGGTACAAATGTACAAGTTGTTTTGGACAAGATTGGATATACAAGCTATGATACAAGCATTGGATACAAGATTATTTACAAGCTGTAAAGGATCTCTGGATGATAAGATAGCAGGATGGCTCAAGTTGGTGCAAGATGCAAAAGCTAAGGATGAGGTGATAGTGGAAGATATGGATTTGGCAGGATGCATCCAATGATGATGATAGATGTGTGACCAAGGATGGGGACAATGCTAAGGTTGGTGGTAGCTGAGCTGATAGATGGTGCTAGAGTGAATGGCTAATGAGAGGATGACATTGGATTTGCATGAGGATAGCCTAGAGCGAGATACCAATGACAAGGGAGGATGGACAAGACAAGATCTCCAAGGAATATAGTACCCCCAGTCAGAAGATGACATGCGGAAGGAGGTCTTATGATGGATGTGATAGGATTGAAGCTAGGATGGAAAAGCTGAAGGTGCTAGGGAGATGGATGATAGCTGGGATGATGGGGTGAGGTTGCAGAAGATAAGTGGATAGTGATAGATAAAAGCTGGAGGATGAAAGATAGGTGGATAAATTAAAAGATGGAGCTAGATGGCAAGATGTGACCAAAAGCATGAGGATGATAGGCTAAGCTAGGGATGGCTGGATTATGCATGATGCTTGTTTGCCAAGTTTTCACCAGTGGATGCTTTATTTTTCTTTATTTTTTTTTACTTTTTGACTTTGGACTTAGCTAGAATGATTTTGGCTTTCTTCAGCTATTTTTGGCTTTTTTGGGATTTTTTACTGGCTGTTGGAATGTTCAATTTTGTTGCTAGCTGTTGGTACACCGGATGTGTGATTTATGCAATAGATCGGATTAGATGGAATTGATGGTAAGAGATGGAGGGATGAAAAGGCTGTAAAGGAGCATGAGATGGGGATCCTTGCAAGATCAACATTGGCACATGTTGGGATGGGTGTGAAAAGTGCATATGGGGGATAGATGGTAGATGCGGGCTTGATGGAGGATTTGTGGAAGCGCACTTGGGGATATAGGCACCCAAGATGGAGTTAGGAGATGGGGGACATGAGTCACTAGATGGGGGATTAGCAATGGTGGATGCCATTATGCATTGGGTTTCAACTTTTTTCTTTGGGATCCACATGGTTTTGGATTTTCTTTTCATAGGCTTTTGCATTGTTTTACATTCTTTGATTGGATTTTTCCTTTTTGGAGTATGTCTTTTAGAATGGACATATGATTGCCTAGGATGTGGATTTTTAGTTGGGAAAATGGTTAGGAGAAGCTTTGTGAGATGGAGAGGATATGGAAGAGAGTGTAGGGGGATGATGATGGATGATTTTCCCTAATATGTGCCTTTGTTGATCTTGCGTAGGAATGGAGGGAATAGGATTTTTATGATGGCTGATAGGAGGATGGAGGATGGTAGATTTTTGGACATGGGGACCCAAAATGAATATAGCAGATGAAGGGGGGATATGGTAGGTTGTTTTGGGTTGCAAAGATGGTGGAGGGGGGCTGACATAAGATTTCTTGAAGGAGTGATGGGAGGCTGGCATGGTGGGCTTGGAGATAGGCTTGGTTTGGGGATGGCGTGTACCAACACTTTTAGATGGTGAGCCTTTGGATACATATCCAAGACCATGAAATATTGGATTCTTTTGTGCAATAATAGGCTTTCTAATTCCTTTCTCTTGTGGTCCTAAACCTTGACCTTGATAATGCCATCGATTGGGCATTTGAACAAGCCGAGAAAACTTTTTTCTTGTAGAAAATTGTAGAAGTTCTTTATTAGATGTACTATAATGGGTAGATACTATTCTTAATTCTTTTGCTGAGAGGGGGCCACCATGGATGAATGTAAGTGAACCAAGAGGGTAGATTATAGCTGGTGGAATAGCTTGGATAGGTGGAAAGATGGAAGCATGGAGCGGAGGAGATGGTAGGATAGGATCTTGATTTAGTTGATGGGATGAAAAGATATCCTGCAGTAGAGGACGTATGGCTTGAGGTTTTGGAGATGGAGAGGATGACTACACTTGGATGGAAGACATGGTACGATGATATCTTCATTTTTTCTTTGGGGGATGTCAACATGCTTTTGGGAAGGATCTTGATAGGATTGGATTGGAGTCGATGGTGTGATAGGAGGTGAAGGGATGGATTCTTCAAAGGCAATGGATGGATAGATGGGAGATTCAGTAGTGGAGATGGGTGAGTAGAAGATGGATGCACAAGGGTCATTATGGGAGACTTGGGAAATGCTTAGAGGTGATGTGGATAGGATTTGGAGGGATTTAATAGGTGGTGGGATTTTGATTCTTGTGGGAAGTGGAAAGATTTTAAGCAATTTGATGGATGGTATGGGGATGATAGCTATGGGAGATGGAGGTGATATTATAGATGGGGAAGCTTCATCACTGACTACTTCACATTGTTGGATTAGATGACATGGCTTATCGACTATTGGAGGCAGTTTTTCTTGTATTTCCTCTAGGAGATTCCTGGAAGACTCTTGTGTCGGAGGTGGAGGTGGTGGATTGATAGGAATAGCTGGTGTGATGGGGGTGGAAGATTGGAAGCTTGGTTGATTGGGTGATGGAGGAGAAGCTGGGATATGAGATGGCATGATTAGATAGTTTGGAAGAATGCTTGGATTTTGGGGGATGGTTGGTGGAAGGCATCTAAGGTTCTCAAGATACTCATCATAGTCAACAAGATTTTCATCATCATTGGAATAGGATGTAGTGGGAGAAAGGACAATGTGACCAAACTCATCATGATAGGGTTGGGATTTCATGTTTTGATGATGAGTTGGATGGGGATGGGGTCTTGCATATGCATGAACACAGAAGCTTATGGTTGGATTTGGATTAAGCACAGATTTTGGATTGGCTGATGAAAGATTTCCTAGGGAGAGTCAAAGCTGCATGACAAACCTAAGGAGGATTGGCTAGAGATTTTTGGCTTTTCTGTGGATGGAAGACTTTAAGGGTATGCTATCAAAAAGTGAGAGTTTTGCTTTCCTATGTGCAAGATTGGTGGCTTTTGGTGTCAACTTGAGGATAGACAAATGATCCTATGGGCATGAAACGAGATTGACCACTTGTGGATTCCAACCTTTAGCTTAAGGTGATGAGGGATGACAAGTGACAAGGCTAGATTACCCTAGACAAAGCTCTGTCAAAGGGATAACCTTGGGGAGATTGAGGGATTTGGATAGATTGATTGGATAGCAAACTCTGGTAGAGTAACAACAATTCCTTAAAGGCTTGGGTGATTTTGGATTGGGTTGCTAGCTGGCTGGGGGGATGATTTGGATGGACTTTGGATTTGAAATTGTTCTAAAGAAAAGAACTAGATAGATTTGGTTGCAGGGGAGCTTGGATGATTTCTCGATGAGGTAGTGACTACACTAAGTATGCCTTGAGCTGGGAGATTTTTGCTTTTTTGGGATTTTGACCAAAGTTGGCAAACATTAATTCAAAAGCTATGAACACACAAGCAAACAAAATTTTGGAGAAAGGATGTCAAACACACCAACATTTTAGGAAGCTTTCTACAAGGATGAAATTTGGTTTCGCTAGGGAGTCCTCGATATATGCAAGGTACGTGAGGCCCAAATTCGTAGATGAAACCAAAAAGATGTCACACAGCTGAGAGGAGCGGTAACCCACTTCTCCTCTTTTACTTCTTAAGGGTATAAATTTCCTTGAGGCTTAGCCCGAGTGACATAATTTTGATCCCAAGAGAGGTGTCTTTGGATTCACCTCCCGATCTTTATACTCCATCGAAACATTGGAGTTTAGGTCTTCCCAAGGGGTGATGAAATCCCCAAGCAGGCTTCCTAAAAGCTAAGACAAGATTTTGGATCCTAACCTTATGCACCCAAGATGGTCTCGAAAGACAACAAGGGGAGAGAAGACTTGGATAATCTTGGGCTAAAAGACATAGTTCTTTTCCAAATGATACTTTAAGTTTTCTGATCTAGACCTTTTGAAAACACACGTGATTTAAGATGCAAAGGTTCAATTCCAATTTGAAATGTGCCAAAAAAAGAGAAGTGATCAAAGAATGAATACACCAAGAAGATTTAGGGTCAACAAAAAGTAAACTCACGCGCCTGGAGGCCCTCCACGTCAAGTATCGATTGATTTTCTTTAAGGTATTCAAGTTTGAGTGTGAGTTTGTTTTAAGCCTAAAACAAAGATGTGTGTAAAGCTCGATTTCAAGCGCATGCCCGGAGGCCCTCCACGTCAAGATTTGTTCAATTTTTATGCCCAAATGAAGTGTTAGCGAAACTAATGTGCATTCAAGAAATTTTCTATCTTAGAAAAACCAATAAAAACTCAAGTGAGTGGAGTTTGATTTTTGTGGAGCATTTAACACCTTTTTAGGTAGACCCATCCCCATATATGGTGCTGATATTGCAACCAATGGTTAGAATGATGGGTGATTAAAGAGGGCGAGTCCAACAACAAACTCACTCAAAGTGTCTTTATTTGTTTTTATAACTGAGAAAGTTTCTAAAATGTGGATTCTTTTTATGCCCCAAAAGATGATTATTTGATCTATGGCATTCAAGATTGGATTTGTTGTTTTAATCATGCATCCATAAAAAAAAAAAAACTTGATTTTAATCCATGGCACTCAAGAGTGATTTTAGCAACATGCATTCAAAGACAAGTGATTAAACATTCATGTTTTTTCCTTTGAGCATTCAAGATTGAGATTTTGTGTGTTGTTTTAAGAATTTTGAAGTGCTTTTTTTAAACCTTAGATCATTCAAGATTGTTTTGTACTCAAAAGTGAAAATGACTCTTTGGACTTTGGTTTTCATTCAAGATTTTGTGTTCTAGTTTGCATGTTTTAAGCCTAAAAAATAAATGATATTCTTAGATTATTTTGATGCATGAAACTCCTAAGAAACATTCAAGATTTTGAAAAAAGACATTTGTTTGGAACAAATAATAAAGCTTTTAGGACAATTTTGGCAACCATTTAGGACTCTTAGTTTTCATGAGTTTTTAAAAAGAAATTTAAAATATTTTTAAATGAGGTTCATTTTATCCTTGATTGATGCTTTGAGTTTGATTTAGATTTTAGTGTGCAAGTGTTGATTTTGAACCTTTTGAAATGGAAACTTGAAGTTCTTTTTAAATTCCCAAAAATGAAGTGTTCCTAACTTTGCAGGAATGTATCTAAAACTTTGATGTTGCAAGGATGCAAATGATTGGATTGGTTTAGTTTCACTTGTTAAAAGATTTTTTTTTTCTTTGCAAATTTTAAGTTTTTAATGGATTTAAGTATGATTTGGGGGTTCATTTTAAGCACTTAAAAAAAATGTGTATGATTTTGCTTCCTTAAAAAAAAAAAGGCCAAGATCCTTTAAGAAGAAGAAGAAGTAGTAGATGAAATAGAAGAAGAATATAGACAAGAAGAGGAAGAAGAATTCCAAGTGCTTCGTCCACCTATAAGCTTGAAAAATCTGCAAACACTATGAGATAGACTATGAGTTCCTCTGTCTTCTTCATGCTCATGTGGACCTACAAAACCAATTTATACAATCCTACCAATCACAAAAACAAGCAAAATTAGCCAAAATCAGCAAATGACATACAAAACTTGGCTAAAAAAGCTAATGAAGATGACCCATGCAGAGTCCCACCGGGCGTGCCAAAATGTATATGCTACTTTAGTATGTTAGAAACACTAAATTAAAATAATAAAAAAGAATTTGCATACTAATTTAACATAACATCATGAGAGACAAAGTGAAGTCCTGAAATGAGAATATGAGCCATGGATAGGCTCTCTCAATGAGGATGATCACTTGATGCAGAGGTGTGTCTAATAGCTAAGATGGCTTGATTATGTATGTGTGTTCAAATGCTCAAATGGGCTTCAATGGAGGATTTTTGATAGATTTTGGTGAATGGATTTGATGTAAAAATGGCTTCTCAAAATGGCATTATGGATTTACTTTCTAGATTGTGTTAAAATGGCTTGGGAGAGGATTCCTTAAATAGGCAAAGGGCTTGAGGGATCAAGGGCTAGGATGCAAGGATGAGAGAAAGCTTATGGAAGGTTTAAATTGAATGAGAGGAGAGCACATGGATTGTGCTTTTTTACAGCCAATCAGAGAATGACACATGTCACATGGTCATTGGTTAGAGAAAGAGGGGTTGAGGGGTCAACAAAGGAGGCTCAAAGCTCATAAAGACTCTCATAATGGCTTGTAAGAGCAGTGAATGGGCTTGTAAGAGTCATTTATGGCTTTGTGGGCTTCATAAAGTTTTATGGTTGGGATATTTGTGAGAGAGTTGAGATATTTGACTTGGGTTGGATTAAGAAAGTCTTAAGCTTGACTTAGGAATTGAAAATGATTAAGGCTTGGATTAGGCTTGGGTTAAGATTAGATTAGACTTGTTAGAGATGAGCAAGTGGATGACAATAAATGAGGGTGGATGAAGGAGGAGATATTTGTTAACTTTGGCTTGGGTTAGCAAGTCTCAACCCATGTTTAGGGAATGTGACAAGGTTAAGGGGGGGATTAGGATTAGGGTCAAAGATAAGGATTGACATCTTCTAGAAGAGTCTAGGCTTTGGATGAGGATGAAGACTTTCTAGAAGAGTCTAGAACTTCCTAGGATGAGGATAAATAAGGTTTTTATGAAATAAATAAAGTTTTATTTATTTCAAGAGTTTGGGTTGAGGAGATATTTATTAAAATATTTTTAATAAACATGAGGATTAATATTTAATCTTAATTAAATATTTTGAGTTGGGATTAGGGGTAGGAAATGATGGGATTATCCTTTAATCAAAATTAAAGAAGGATTAGAAGATTTTGGAAGAGGTTAGTGGTCTTAACGAAATTGGCCAAGTTTTTCACAAAAAAAATAAAATAAATTATTGTTGGATTTTTGGTCAATTTATTAATTAAATAATTAATAAATAAGGAAATAATGTTTAAATAAGATTTAAACATTTTTGGGAGGGCTTCCTTAATTAAATATTTTTAATTAAGATAAAGGGATTTAATGGCATAAAAATAAATAAATACTTAATTAATTAATTAATGATGATGTCATCAGGGACTTTTTCAAAAAATAAAAATAATTTATTTTCTAAAGGATTTTTAGGTGTCTACACAAGCAACCTAAAGAAAAGAAGTCTCAGAAGGGGAAGGGCCCAAACGATCCCAGAATTTAGACAAAGAGGAAACATGCCAACACGAGCATCCCCACACACTCCACCAAAAGTGCCAAATCTGTTTGGCAAAGGGTTACTGGAAAAAAAGGTGAGATACAATCTCTTCACTATTGCGGTAGAGAACACAGATGGAAGGCCCCTGGAAGCCTCTCTTGCAGGGATTATCCCAAGTAAGACAATGATTGTAAACCAGAATCTAGAGGAAAAAGTTACCCTCAGGCCATGAAAAACTATTCCAAATTTTCTTCCACCAAGAGACCTCCACCTCACCAAAAAGTTGCTTTGTTAGCACAAAGTACCTCGAAGAAACATAATACTTGTTAGAAGAAGCACCTCCCCAAGACAAAATGTTAGGTTCTTGCAACGAGTTGCACTCCCTAGAAGCCAATAGCTAAGATAGTTCCAACCAATCTCCCAGTGAGCCACCCAGTGGCCAATGACAAGAATTCTTCCATCTATAACCCATTGCAAGGCCTAGGTTAAAAGACTCCTTATAATGAGCCACATTATTCCATCCAGTAGAAAGGAAAGAATCACAAAGAGCTTGCAAGTGAGGATGACAGGATAGGAGAGGAGGATGCCCATTCCAAGAATCACTCCAAAATAAAGCCTCAGTGCCTCTGTTGCAAATCCAAAATAAACTTCTCTTCACCAGGTGAGCACCAATCTTGAGGGTATTCCACATCATAGAGCCTCTTCCCTCAAGAGAAAACTTGGATATATTTGAACGTTCAACACTAGGTAAATACTTGTGTGACAAGATATAGGCCCAAAGCTAAGACTAACTAGTACACCAATGCCAATAGAGCTTGCTAGGAAGATCTTGACTGCACAAGGTAACAGATCGAAGGCCAAGGCCTCCTTCCTTTTTTGGCCTGCAAATAGTATCCCAATTGATGAGGCTCCATTTGGTATGTTGCAAATTGCCACTCCAAAGAAGTTGGAGGGAGAGGGCATCAAATTCCTTAAGAAAATACATCGGAGTAGCCTGAACCATGCTTTTGTATATGGGAAGAGCTTGAATAAAAAATTGAAGGAGTGTCACCCTGCTAGTAGTAGAGAGCCACCTATGAGTCCAATGATTGATCCTTTGTCAAATTTTGTCAAGCAAGCTTTTCCAGAAAAGCCTAGGCTATCTACCCACCACAATAGGGACCCCCAAGTAAGTTAGAGGGAGAGACACAATCTGAAATCTTAGGATATTAGCAATCCTCCACTGGATCGGCTAAGGAGTGCTGAAGAAAAAAATAGAGGACTTGTGGTCATTAATTTTTTGCCCAAAGAAAACCAAATAAGTATCCAAGGTGAGTGGAAAGGCTTTAGCTTCTTGAATTTGAGCTCTCCCAACAAGGGCAGTATCATCAACAAACTGGAGGTGAGAAAGAGTGGGAAAACCATTTCCCCACTACCATCCTTGAATCAAATTTTGGGAAACATGAAACTTGATAAGTCTACCATGTCCCTCAGCCATAATGATAAACAAATAAGGAGAGATGGGATCTCCCTGACGAAGACCTCTAGAAGCCCCAAAAAGCTCTGTTGGTTCACCATTAAGAAAGACCAAGAAGAAAGGAGTAGTAACATAGTTAAGAATCCATCTAACCCATTCTTGACTAAAGCCAAAAGCTAGAAGAACTTTCTGCAAGAAATCCCAATTGACTCTATCATAAGCCTTAGCCATATCAAGCTTAATAAACATAGCATGTTCCCTGGAAGTACACATAGAGTGAATAGCTTCAGAAGCAATAACCACCCCATCCAAAAAAAAATTCCTGCCACAAAACCCCCTTGTTCCTCAGAGATAACCATGGGAAGGAAAACTTTAAGCCTCTCTCCTAGGAGCTTAGTGATGATTTTATAGACCACATTACGAAGAGCAATGGGCCTAAAAAAGTCCAGCTGATTAGCCTCTTACTTCTTTGGAATAAGGACTAAGAAAGTATAATTCAAGGTCTAAAGCATTTCTTTGTTGGAATAGGACTCTTGAACCACATCCAAAATGTCATGATTGATAATATTCCAAAATTCTTGAAAGAATTCAACAGGGAAGCCATCAGGCCCTGGAGCTTTGCCCTTTCGCAAGCTGAAGACCACCCCCTCCAAGTTAGACATACTAATTGGCCTCATAAGAGAATCATTCATCTCCCTAGTCCCAACAGAGGGAATATAGGACAAGATAGTATTCTCCTCAATCTCTGTTGGAGGTAAATCATTTGAAAAGAGAGCAGAGTAAAACTGAATAGCTTCCTTGGAAACAGCTTGAGAAGAATTTAGACACATCCCATCAGAAGTAACAAGAGAAGAAATGTAATTCCTGTTACGTTGAGCTTGCACAGATTTATGGAAAAATGCAGTGTTTTTATCCCCTTCCTGAAGCCAGTCAACTCGAGCCTTCTATTTCCAATAAATTTCTTCTCTAAGATCCCACTCAGCTAAATTAGCAGAAGCAATTTTTTAATTTAAGGAACCAACTTATTGTTTAATTTCTAATTTCTAGATAAACTTAAAATAATACTTTAAAAGAAAGGGTTCAATTATAATTGATTATATTTTGTTAATTAAAAGTTGATTAAAGAATTGTCTAATAGATTAATAGTTGTAACATGAAAAAGTTGGTAATTATATCAATTGTCTAACTTTATTGGTACCAAATGAGTACTATAATTAGAATAGTCATGAATAAACATTTAATCAATTGTGGAGAAAAATATATAATGGTCAAAATGCATAATAAATGGGGCAATAGAGAATCTATATAAAGCATCAACTCAAAATCACCATTCTTTTATCCTTGTGTGCATAACAAAGCTCTTAGCATACTCACTGAAATACAAGCAACCTACAATTCTTTCTTTTGTTTCTAGCATTGAAAATGAAAGTCACCCATGTTGAGCTTAAGCTCCATTCTCCATTTGAGCTCTCTATGCTTATGGATATCCTTTTCATGCCCTGTATAGTAAGGTAAAGCATCTTTGAATCCTCCCCTTGATATAAATATGTATTTGATGTTGGCATTGGCATCAAACCTATTCCCATTGTTGTCTTGATCAAATTCTAGATGTATAGGTTCAATTATGTTCCTATTGTCTTTAATTTGTTGACATGTGGCACAAAGTTTTCCTAAGTTGGTGGGGCTAATGTTAACCCCACCTTATTTTCATTTGTTTAAGAAGGTTAAAAAATAGGGGCTCCTATTATGGAGGAAAATATTCTAAATAATCCTTTAGCTTCCCACAAAAATCTCATCAGACCTCTCTATTCTTAAAAATATATCCCAAGCCCCCCTCATGCAACCCTTGACTAAATGTCCATCCTTCTACTTTTGCCACTAGCACCTATATCACTTCATAATCCTTTTCATATTTAATCCCCTTCTCTAATCGTATGCACACCTAATTATGAAGATACCAAGAAACACCAATTCATGCCTTAATTAGTATTCTCCCCAAAATGCTTTCGCCTTCCTTAACCATCCTTATTTAATGAATTCTAAATTAATTAATCCTCTTCCCTTTATCCTTTTGAGTGTTTAGGAAAAGGAGTGCCTTTTTGAAAAATCTTTCTTGCACACCACCCCATTCCTCTTTGCAACACTTATACTCTCCAAGTATCCTAGGTTGACATTTGTCAACATCTTATGGAAGGTGAGAACCCAAGCCATTCTCAAATTGTGATCTCCATTCTAGCAGTCCATTGCATTCTCTCCAATACTTAACCAAAATAACCTTTCATTTTCTTATTATGTAATGGAATACAATACAATAAAACTTTCATTGTGCAACATCTCTTTACACAATTCCATTTTTGAGCGAGTTTTAGCAATTTGAGAACCCTAATAATGCCAAAATTATAAGCATACATATAATCTACAAGTAAAGGACACATGATTACATCAAGAAGGTATGCACTTCAATTTCCCTTGTGTTTGTTTTGGTTCCCTATTTTTAAACATTGAAATGTTGCTTGATTTATGTTTTTGAGTTATTTTACATAGAGTATTTCTTTGTAATCATGTTTTGATGCATATACATACATTTAAAGATAATTAATTAATTATAATCCTCTATCTCTCTACTATCTTGATTATGGGACATGATGGTTTACCCAAATTGTTGATACCAAATAAATCTTACATAGTTAAATATGAAAAATACTTGCACTTGTGTTGGACTTAGTGAGTCTACTTGGGACATGATGATTGATACATGATGATGTGAGTGTTGTCATTGATTAGCGACCAGTCGATGAAGGTAGAGATGATGCAAGCTAGTGCAACCATTAGTAGAAGAGTGTACCAATTAAAATATGCATAGTGACTTAGTTGAAGTCACAACTAGAAAAATGGTGAAGAGAAGAGTGAATCAAGAGTCAAGCATAGAGGTTCATTGATAATGTGACTAACCATAAGCACAATCAGAGGGAGTGATGTGACAAGCATTGAGATCAAAGTGGTTGAAAGGATGCAAGGATGAAAATCTAGATGTAGAATCCAGGAAGACATACATGCCTATGAATATGAACCTTTTTATAGGTACTCATGTGTATTCTCTCACTAAACTCTTGTATGTAATTCAAATGTTAAATTCATTGACTTAAAGCGAGATATTTTAGGGTTTTGGTGCCCAAATGAAAAAAAGTATTTTGAAAGAGTTGTTTGGAAAGAAGGAAGATCAAAGAGATAGGCTGGAGAGCCATACAATAGATTGATGTATAAGCATAGTAACAAAGAGATGAGGGTATGTGTAGGATTATGTATGTACTATGTGAAAAAACCAAGTTTTAAAATGTCCAAGAGGGCTTTACAATTTGTGTTGACTTTTTCCCCCCAATCTTGACACCAAAGAAAAAATGCAAAGCCACATTGAGTCCTCAAAAGTTTGGTGCCCAAATGAATTTTTTTGCTTCTATAGTTGAATATAGGGTATGAACTACATGTCAAAAGTATCTTTAATTAACTTAGGTACCTATCAAATAACTAGTTTTTTTATTATAAAACTATAATATAGGGTTATTATAGTATGTACTATACTATTATAGTATATATTTAATGTACTACATACAATTATTATATAGAATTTATATAATATATTTATTATATATAATTTAATTACTATTTCATAATATTTAGTAGTTATTATTCTTGGACTAACTACCAATGTCCTCCTTTGAGATTCCTAACATGGCTTAATCACCTCTTGCATTCTATAAGTCTAGTGGTTATATTGGGCATTGATAGGTTGATCATTTGGTGCAACAACAACCCTAACTTGTAACAAGTGGTATCAAAGCTTGGTCACATCTTGGAATCTCCTTGGGTAACATTGAGGGGATATTGTTGAACTAATTACCAACATTCCCCTTTGACATTCACGACATGGCTTAACCCTCTCCTATGTTCTATAAGTCTAGTGGTAGTATCAAGCATTGATAGTTTGATCTTTTGGTGCAACAATAACCCTAGCTTGTAATAATTATATAGTATAGTTATTTAATAGCAATAAATCAGATACTACTAGTGATCATATTTTGCTGAAGTTGGTGCCTGATCTTGCTATGATAACTAGAGATTATTGAGAAAAATGTCCTTTATTAACCACCCATTCTTCTTGAAAAAATTATACTTATTGTTCCACATTTAATCTTTTAATCCATGTTTATTTTGATCTAAAATCACTATTGGAAATGGTGTGGAGCATATGTATAAGAATAACATAGTGCAAGGCAGGAGAATCTCCAAAGAAGATGTCCTAGCTCCCAAAAAATACCCACACAATGGAAAAACAACAACAATGCAAGACATGATACCAAATCACAACTCTTTATTCATAAAATAAGTGTTTAAATGCAATGTATTGGGATATAAGGCCTTCCCAGTTATGGCCAAATACAATAGCAATTACAATAATAGTTTTGCAAGATCCCTTAAGATCTAATGGAAACCCTAGCTAGTCCATATCCACACTCTAGTAGAAATCTCTAAGGAAGATCTAAACTTGTGTTTGCAAGCCCACCAAGAAATCTCCTTATTTCCCAAGACTCAGCTACTAGCCCTTCCCAGAGTTCTCTCTTCTACCACATCCTCTTCTCCAAGCTAGATGACCATCCTCCTAAAGACTTCGAAAGACCCCCTACTTATACCTAACTAAGCTATGGTTCCTCCTAGTATGTTACAAATTAAATAAACCCTTACATTTAATGCACATTTAAACCACAAGTTGGCTCATAGAAAAAATTAAATATATATAACCAAATTAAATACTAAGGTCAGCTCACACTAAAAACCAAATATAGACAACTCGAGCAAAGCCAAAACTAAGACATGACCGAGCATTAGAAAACCACTTTTGAGTATTAGCAACTCTAGCAACATAATCAAGCCCCTTCACTGACTAAGCTACTTAGTCCACACAACCACCAAACCATGTAGAATAAGCTGAGTCCTCTAGTATATGTCGAGTTCCTCCTTTGGTGACCAAGTCCCTTCAATGATGGAGCTACTTAGTCAACACTACGACCAAGCATCATTGAGCTCCCATAGAATGTTGAGTGCCTTCGACAATCAAGCACCTCCTCATTCTTTGAATGACACACATCTTTCTTTGATTGAGTTCCCTAACTCCAAGACCAAACACACCAACATGTAGGATTGCTAACAAGCATAGGATTCTCCTCCTACACCAGACACCACAAGTTCGAAAAGATGTTCTTAATAGCTGGAAGAACATCTTTTTGGATTCAAAACATAAATCCCAAAATGGTTCTTCACATGCATGTCCCCCAAGTCCTCAACATGCACACTCTTTCCCTTGTTCCACTTTTGCTTCTTCACATCCATCCTCAGTGTTTCACACATTTTCTATCCTGTGCATTGATTTCTAACCCTTTCAAAAGGCTTTGGCTCAACTCGATTGCCAATACTCAGGTTCCTCCTACCAAGTTCTTCATTTTGCAAAGAAATTAGGTAATTCTTCCTGGCACCTTCCTACATTGTAAACACATTCTTCACACAATCATGCACAACCCTACAATCATACTGCTAAGGTCTACCAAGTAATATGTGACAACTACTCATGTACACAATATAGCACAACACTTGATCCTTATACTTCCCAATTTTAAAGCCAACAATACATTTCTCCCTCACTTCTAAAGCATATTCATATTGTAACCATCCAGTGATATAAGGACAAGGATGTCTCATTCTCCTCAAACCAAGTTTTTGAACCATCTCCTCAGCATCACTATCTACAATCACATTGCAGACTTTACCATCATACTTAGTCTTGAAAAAATTACTCCTCTGACAACATTCCAATGTCCTCTAACCAACCAATACTTGTCAAGCTAGTAAATTATCTCCTTGCTTAGGTTTGCTGGCATGGTTTTCAACCTCATTCACAACAACAACTCTTCTGTCATCGGCCCTAGAATAGTCATAAGCTCTATGTTCTTCATGACATCTAAAACAAGTACCGTTAGACTCACCTCTACTTGTCCTCCTCTTCTAATCAACAGGTTTTGGTTCATCTTTTTCACTTGGTTTAGTCTTTCCCAACTGGTCTTGCTTCTCCTTCCCTCCCCAACTACCTTGATGTTTCCTCTTTACCTTCTCTTTAGCTCTCAAAGCATACTGATAAGTATACTCAACTGAAGCAATAGTCAAGATACCAACCTCATCCTGAATATTAAATCTCAAACCATTAATATATTTAGCCACCTTCTCCTTAGACAACTCTTTATGTCAACTTGTAAAACTCCTTTGTATAATATTTCACAATCATACCTTTCTACTTTCGATTTTGCAACTTCTTAAACAACTCAAGTTCATAATTAGTAGGTATGAACTTAGCCTTTAGCTTAGTCACCATGAATCTCCATCTAGTGATCTTCATTTCATCTTCCTCTTCTCTATCTCTTTGTAATTCCTTCCACCAAAGAGCAACATGTCACTTCAACTTAGTCTATGTCAACCTCACTCTGAGTAGATCTCCAATATCCTCTAACTAAAAGTAGTCTTCCAATTCACCAATCCAATCAATCAAGTCTTTCAGGTTCAAAGTACTTGAGAAATTAGAAACCTCCATATTATGCTTTAGTTTCAACTGAGATCCATCTCTAGCAAACCAACTAGCCTTATTTCCCATATATCTTTCCACAAGATTAGTTCTATCCTCACCACTCAATCCAACAACTACAGATTCTTCAACAACTTCCTCATAATCATCTTCATTATGCAAATGTTGAGGTAGACCACCTATAACACTTATAATCTTAGTGATCATATCACTCTTCACTGATACTATCTCTGATCTAAATTTTTCTTTAATCTTCTCTAAGATCCTTGCTTCCACAACATTAAAAAGATCTTCAATAGCCCTAGGGTCCAATTATCTTGGAGGCATCTTCCAATATTTTTTAGACCCTCCACAAAAAATCAACTAGACCCAACCTTTAATCAGTTAATCTTCACCCTGGATCCTGGTACAAACTACCTTAACTTTATTGATCCGTCTACATGCTTAGAAGAACCTTCACTTTGATACCATCTTATGCAGTACAAGGTTGAAGAATCCCTAAAGGATATTTCCTAGCCTCTAAATAATACCCACATAGTGAAAACATAATGACAATGCAAGAGCTGATACCAAATCACAACTCTTTATAAAAAAAAAAAATGTTTACATGCAATGTGTCAAGCTATAAGGCCTTCTTGGTTATGGCCAAATACAATAGCAATTACAATAACAACTCTATAAGATCCCTCAAGATCTAATCTAGACCCTAGCTAATCTAGATCCACACTTTAGTAGAAACCTGCAAGGAAGATCTAAAATTGTGCCCACAAGCCAACCAAGCAATCTCCTTGTTTCCCAAGCCTCAGCTACCCTCTTTTCTCAAAGTTCACACTTCTACCACATCCTCTTCTCCAAGTTAGATGATTATCCTCCTAAAGACTCCACAAGACCCCCTAATTCTACCCAACTAAGCCATAGGTTGGCCTAGTATGTTACAAATTAAATAAACCCTTACATTAAATGCATATTTAAGCCACATGTTGGCTCACAATAGAAATTAAATACATATAATCAAATTAAATACCAAGCTCAGCTCACTCTAGAAACCAAACACAAACAACTTTGGAAAAAGCCAAATCCAAGACAGGACCTAGCATCAAAAAACCCCTTTCAAGTATTAGTAACTCTACCAGCATAACCGATTCCCTTCATTGACCAAGCTACTTGGTCAACACACTAACTAAACCATGCATAATAAGTCGAGCTCTCTAGTGTATGCCGAGTTCCTCCTTTGGTGACTGAGTCCCTTTAATGACCAAACTACTCTGTCAACACTATGACCAAGCATCATTGAGCTCCTGGTGCCTTCAATGACTAATAACTTCTTCATTCTTTGACTGAGTCACACATCTTTATTTGTTTCTCGAACTCCAAGGCCAAACACACCAACATGTAGGATTCCCAATAAGCCTAGATCCTCCTACATCAAAGACACATACCAATATTTTTATTCTACATCCTTTTTGGAGTGCATTTTATTTTATGTAGAGCTTGTAACCTAGAATCAACATTTTAAATAATGTGGAGCTTGCAACATTCCTTAGGGGTCAAAAGGGGTCATAGGGTCATGATGACCCATTTTGATTGATTTGATGATATGATGTATGTCCTTAGGGGTCTTAGGACACCTAGGAACATATCTTGTCATCAAATAGTTCAAAAGGGGTCATAGGGAAGCCTATTATCCCTTTTGACCCATTCAGACATATGTTATATGTCTTGAGGGATCCTAGGAACTCTAGGAACATACTATGTCCTCAAATGTGTCCAAAAGGATTAGGGTACCCTATGACCCCTTTTGACCCATTCAAACAAATGATAAATGTCCCTAGGGGTCCTCAGACCCCTAGGAATATATCTTGTCATCAAATGAGTTGAAAAGGTTCATAGGATAACCTATGATCCCTTTTGACCCACTCAAACATATTATATATTTCCCTATGGGTCCTTAGATCCTTATTAATGTATCATGCCATCAAATGGGTCGAAAGGAGTCATTGGATACGCTATGACCCTATTTGAACCATTCAAATATATGATATATTTCCCTAGGGGTCCTAGCACCCCTAGGAATATATCTTGTCATTAAATAGGTAAAAAAGGATCATAGGCTTTATGATGCCTTTTGACCCATTCAAAGATATGATATATGTCCTTAAGGATACTAGGACCCTTAGGAACATATTATGTCATCAAATGGGTTGAAAGGTGTCATAAGGTACCCAATGACCTCTTTAGACCCATTCAAACATATGTTATATGCCCTTAGTTGTCCCCCATTTTGACCAATTCAAACATTTGTTATATGTCGTTAGGGGTTCTAGGAACCTTATAAACATATATCGTCAAATGGGTTGAAAGGGGTCATAGGGTACCCTATTGGACCCATTTGATGACAAGATATGTTCCTAGGTGTTCAAACATATCTTGTCATCAAATGGGTCAAAAGGGGGTTCCTAGGTGTTCAAACATATCTTGCCATCAAATGGGTCAAAAGGGGTCATAAGGTACCCTATGAACCCTTTAAACCCATTTGAACATATGTTATATGTCCTTAGGGATCCTAGGATCCCTAGGAATATATATTTTCATAAAAGTCTCAAAATGGATCATAGGGTACCTTATGACTCCTTTTTACACATTTGATAACATGATGTGTGTCCTTAAGGGTCCTAGGACCCATAGGAACATATCTTGTGGGGTACCCTATGAAACATGTAAACCCATTTGAACATATGCTATATGTACTTATGGATCCTAGGATCCCTAGGAATATATCTTTTTGTAAAAGTATCAAAACGGATCATAGGGTACCCTATGACTCCTTTTTATCCATTTGATAACATGATGTATGTCCTTAAGGGTCCTAGGACCCGTAGGAACATATCTTGTCATCAAATGGGTTAAAAGGGATCATAATGTACCTTATGACCCCTTTAGATCCATTTGAATGTATGTATATGTGCTTAGGGGTCATAGGACCCATATGAACATATCTTGTTATCAAATGGGCCAAAATGGGTCATGGGGTACCCTATGACCCCTTTTGACACATTCAAACATATGATATATGTGTTAGAGTAAAAGGTTTATTATCTTTTACTTACTCTTAAGATTTCACTATTGGAGTATTGACTTTTGTCTATTCACAAATGTGACGTGTAATATTTTTTATTTTTATTAAATGTCACATTATCTCTTTAGGGTTTCTTTAGGGTTTCATTTTTGAGAATGGTTGATCCCCTTGTATTTTGTAACACTTATTTTTCATTTGTTCCTTTCTTGAATACAAATTTCTTCTTAAGATCCACTCTTCTCTTCTTTGCTTCATTCTTCTATATAACAAGTTATTTTCTTGTAGGTGATCATTGTGGCTTTTGTGAAGTTGGGTTTTGCATCTATTTTGCACCAACTTCTACATGGTATTAGAGCCTTCTTGCAACTTCTTGTTCATGTTTGAAGTTTTCTTTGAAGTTTTTAGATTAAAGGGTTTTAGATACCTTTTTTCTGAGTTTTGAAGGGGGCCATTTTTTGGGTGCATTTTTGAGTCCAAACAGACCTCACTGTTGGATTTAGAAGGCCCAAAACCCCCCATTTTCATATAAATTTTTCTCATTTTGGATAAAATTTTTGTTGGAGACATTTTGTTTTGCATTGTTTTGCATTTTTTGTGGATCTGAGGAGGGGTTCAATTTTTCAATGCACTTTAAGCCCAAACGGACCTCACTGTTGGATTTAGAGCACCTAAAAACCCCCATTTCTATATAAAATTCATCTTGTTTGGACACCATTTGAATTTGGACACCCAAGCATGCCTCATGAGGTAAAAGGACCAACTACCAAGCCATCCACTACATTGCTGAAAATAGCAACTATTAAAAATAGTAAATCCATAAATGAAACCCCCAATACGCATGTCAAATCATGAGGGTCGCTATGGTGATATGACTTAGCCAACTGCAAGAACTTGCTAAAAATGGGGACATTACAATCCTCCCTCCCTAAGATTGCTTGTCCCCAAGCAATCCTTGAGTAAAATAAACACACAATCCACTTGGATCCCAAAGCTAGAACTATGTACTATCCCTACTTTATACAAGCAACTCCTATAGCACCAACACCCAAATCATGGACATCAACATTAGAATCATCTGAAAATTAACCTAAGGTGCTAATGAAGGCAACAACCCATCAAAAATCAATACAAAAGAAATACCAACTCGATCCACACCCATTTTCCCATAAAACTGATAATCACACCCAACTACACTGTGGATATGGTAACAACCATGGGTAATTGAAACACTACCACCAACTCCAACCTCTGCCAAACTGTCCTGGGTGTGTAGATACTAAAAGGGGTCTAACTTTTAGCTATCAATCCCATCTACACAAGATGGTGCTAACCCATCCCCTAATGGATGGTATAAAACTAGAGCCAACCCACATCAATGTGAAACCAATTCCTCTACCTATGGATCAAAAGACAAGTGATAAGTACTCCTCGTAGTGTAGTATCTATAAAATCTCACAATCTCTATCAAGGGCTCAATAATATTAGTCTACAAATTAGAAGATGGATCCAATCTTTGACTCTGAACTACTAGTCGTGTAGGATCCTGGATAATCCTATTAGCAAACCCAAACTCTAAATCCCCATGGGATAGCATAGTAGACAGAGACTGTACAATCTTTCCCACCAACCTTTGAATAGAATGAGAGCCTTTGATGAGAGTACCCTCAAAAAATCTATATGAATCCTCCCTCACATCCAAACTCTTCAATAGATACTCCATGAAGGAGACTGTGTAGTAGAAATTATATGTGGAAGCATCCACCTATTCCCTTGAGACCCACAACTGATCCCTCAAAAAATGTGGCACTGCCAATTGTCCCATCCTATTAGTTTTATGAGATGAAATAAATTTTCTTTTGATAGAAGGAAGAAAATCAACATGAGAGCCCAACTCCCCTGATATTCTCATCTTGTATATACCTACTACACCCATATCATGGACAGATGTGTCAGCCCTATCGTCGATAGAAATTGTGTAGTCGACGAGTTGATGTTGTCAGTAAAGATTGTGTAGCCGATAGGTTGATGTCGTCAATAAAAATTTTGTAGCTGATAGGTAGATTAGGATTGTTATGTAGTTGACGGACCCCTTCGAGAAGGTTCGGCAGGAAGTATTTATACCCTGTCCGGGATCATTGTAAATCATCTTATCTTATCTTATCATTTGTATGTAATTTCTTGGCATATGTGAATAATAAAAGGAGTTATAATGTTCTTATCTATTGCATGTATGCATTAATCAATTTATTTATATGGTAAGCATTTGGTGTGGTTACCTGATGGACCTGGAAAAAAGGCTAGAATGAAGACTGATGCCGAATCAGTTAAACAAAAATAAGAACAAGCTAAAGGATAAAGATAAAATATGCACAACTCAAGGAAATTTAATTTTGGCACAATAGACCGAATGCAGACGAAGGTTTTAGAAGATTACTAATGGACATCGAAGTGCTAAGGAATTGTTGGAGGAGACTCGACGGTAGGTGGAATTGGTGGAAGAAGCAAGGGAGGAATTTTTGAACCTATATTCTCTAAGGGAAGAGAATCCAGACATAAGGGAATTAACTCGCACAGCTCAGAGTGCCAAGGGAGCATGAGCGTGGAGTGAACTCTTCGTCTGTGATACACATCTAGAATGGGAAGACCCTTCTTCACCAAAGAACACAACTGTTGGAGATAAGAAAACTGTTGGAAAGTGCACCAGTGTGGGAATGCAAATTGCTGGTGTGGGAGTGCAAATTGACGGTGTGGAAGTGTAGACCGCCAATGTGGGAGTACAGATTTTTGGTGTGGGAGTGCAAAGCCACAGTGTGGAAGTGCAGATCGCTAGTGTGGGAGTGCAAAGCCATGGTGTGGGAGTGTAGATCGTCAGTGTGGGAATGCAAAGCCACAATGTGAGAGTACAAACTACCAGTGTGGGAGTTCAAATTGCTAGCATGGGAGTGAACAACGCTAGTGTTGCAGGACTGAACAATGCCCGTGTACAAAATCTAGTAATAATGGTGGGACCAAAGTAAAAGCTACTAAAGTTTGATGGCGATGGTATGGCCGATCCAATCTAACATTGTAAAACATGTGAAATGATTTGGAGGGAAAATGACATAACAAATACAAACGAATGGATCCAACAATTTTCAGCAACCCTATGGGGTGTCGCAATTGATTGGTTCGTCGATGCAGATCCATGAAAATCAAATAGTTGGGATAACATCAAGAAGGAGTTTATCACAAAATTTCAACTATTGTAGGATGAAAATAAGATTGTAGCAAAGACATACAATACTAAGTAGGAGAAGGAAAAAACTATCCGAGTCTATGCCAGAAAACTAAAAGACTTGATAAATAAAATGGAAAACAAGTCGGCCAATGGAATGCAAAAAAGATGGTTCATTGAAGGCCTACACCTGAAGCTACGGAAGAAGGTGAAGATTGTGCCGCCATCGTCATACACTAAAGTGTACAATCAAGAAAAGAACCTAGAAAGTGAGAAGAAGACAAAGAAGAAGAAGAAGAAGAAGAGTAACTCCTCTAAGTTAGGTGATGATGCATCTTCAAAAGTAGAGAGTAGCAATAAGGAAAACAATAGCAAGAAGGTCCAAGCTCTCCAAAAAGACATGATTTGTATGATGAAGAAATTTAAGAACATGCAAAAAGAAATGAAGGGAAGCGACCTATGATGCATGGAGTGTAAGGCAGAGGGTCACACTAAAGGGTCCTATCCAAAGAACTAGTTCTACAAGATCTGCCAGATTATGGGACATTCCATAAAAGAATGCCCCTTCAATATGAAAACCAGAGGACCTCAACAAGTGCTCCTGACACAAGCAGCTTCCACATCACGAGGGAATGAAAACATAAACATTGATGGTGCCACTTCAGGTGGGTACATAAATAATAACAAAGGGAAAAACAACAACAACAACAATGTGAACAATAACACTAATAATGGTAGCCGAAGTCAAATTCAGTACGATGTGACTGGATGGTCAATCGTTCAATGCCAAGCATGCAATTTGTGGGGCCACTTTTCTCGAGATTGTACAATGGTGAACACACCAAAATTATTATGTAGATGGTGTGAACCCAACAATCATCAAGATGCCAAGTGCCTGAAGTCTGGAGTGAATCTAATCACCATCGGGACGAATGAAGAGGAGGTGTTGGCAATCACATGGAAACAAGTAAAACTATACCCCAACCCGATAGAAGAAACAAAGGGGCTAGAGGAAGTAAGAAAGGAAATTGAGAAAGCAACACAAGCAGAGATATCTTAGTTGAAGGATACCATGGGAACCTCACCAAGAAATTACATAGAACAGAATATTGTACAACAGATACTACAAATGGAGGTACTTGTCAAAATCAATGATCTATTAATCACGATCCCTCAGCTCTGGTCGACACTCACAAATATCGCACCAACTACTAATTTACAAGGGGAACTAGGAAGACGAAAGGAAATTGCCACCGGTAATATTGTTAGCCCTCACATTTGGATGACATCTGGTAGTTGTCGAGATGGGGATTCTAGAAAATGTGCTGACGAACATAATTATTGATGGAGGGTTTGGCATGAATGACTTACCCAAGGATACCTAGAAAAGGTTGGGATAGCCAACGTTGTGGCCACCTACATTCTAGTCATTGATAGTGGACCAACACAACATTATACCTCTTAGCATCTTGATGACACAACTAGTAATATTTGGCACACAACCATTCCTACTTGACTTTGTTGTGATCTTACTAAAGAGAAAAGGATATGATGCCATTTTGGGCCACAGATGGCTTATTCAAGTCAAAGTTAAACACAACTGGAAGAGAAACTCTTTATCACTTGAAAGAAAAGGGAGGAAATTTTTCATTTATTTGCACACCAAGATGGTAGGAGAAGAAGTTCTGTCATCAGATTCTGAAGAGGAAGATGAAGGGAGGCAATGTATGGAACTGGATCAAGAGGGAGTCCTATGGTTGGAAGGAGGATCAATAGATGATGATTTGGATTCGATCAACAGTCTTTACCACTGGCAAATAGAGGACTATGAACTATTCTAGAGATGCAATGTACTGACAATAGAGGAATGCAACAACATAGATGACTTTCCAAGAGAATTTAGAGAAATGAAAGAGGGGGATGCACTGCGGTATGAGACACTTACCCATGCATTCAGTGAGGGGGAGCCCATCAAATACAATGAAGCCACATTGTAAACTATGAATTAATCTATGTGGTAAAAAGAAAAAAGTGAAACAAAAAAAATTGACTTTGCTGCCAGTTTCCTTGCCTTTTGTGGATGTTTTTTCCTAGAAATTTAATTCCTCAGTGGCTTTAACTCCTCCAATTCCTCTCCTTCTATAGACTTTTTAGTTCCCCCGCAAACTAGACTCCTTTCCATGGGTAGCTTTTTTTTTTGGTCATGGCTTCAAATTCATATTCTCCTACAGATGTTCAAATTTTTATCCCCAAAAATTGCATCTTGTTCGTTGGTGACTTCCCCTTTTCATCGTAGTTAAGTCTTTTCTTCTATTGACTTCATTCTTGTAGAGCCCCTCTTCTGTAGATGGTGCTATCTTGGCAAAGGTATTTATGATTTCGGTAGGGGTGTTTTATTCTTCTATGGAATTAATTCCTATGGCTGATATTCCCATGGAGGTTAGTAAATTTTTGTAATCAAGCATTTTGCAAGGAGTGAAGGCAAAAGGAAGTAGTCATAAGTGAAAGAGAAAAAACAGATTGAACCAATTTAGAATGAGTAATGCATGATGCTAGAGGGAAGGGAAAACATAAGCAGTTGCTAGAAATAGTGTGTTCCATGCAATTTTGTGTGGGCCCCAGGACCATGTGGGGGCGATGACCCCTAGACCCTCAATCGTTGTAGTTATCAGTCATGGGAAGTATAACCAATTGATGAGACCTAGAGCTGCTATAGGCATGGAGTGTCTATGTAACAAAGGCACTTGGAGTAGGTGTTGGACGTGAGGCTATCTTGGTGGATGCATAGAGAGCTCAAGAGGAGTTGATCATCCAGTTGAAGGTAGTACAATGAAACTTGGTTCAGGGTACCTAGGAGTTGGAAGTAAAAAAAAAAACATAGGTGGCTATCAAGGTCAGATTGATTAAGGAGACAGTATTGTGTAAGTAGAGACTATAGATGCATCATGGGTTGGAGACTAGTTTGTTGTAGGCATAGGACGAATGTGAAAGTGATGTGATAGAAATAGATCTATGTTTTGTAGTTAGTTAGTTAATGTAATTTGTATGTTAATTTGTCTCTGATATTTTGTAATTGTCATCTGGAGATGACCTTTTCTTTTGGGGGGGATAATGTCATCAATAGAAATTATGTAGCCAACAGGTTGATGTCATTAGTAAATATTGTGTAGCTAATAGGTTGATGTCATCGGTAAAGATTTTGTAGCTAACAGGTAGATTAGGATTGTTATGTAGCTGAAAGACCCCTTTGGGAAGGTTTGGCAGGAAGTATTTATACCCCATCTGAGATCATTGTAAATCGTCTTATCTTATCTTATTATTTGTATGTAATCTCTTGGCATATGCAATAATAAAAGGAGTTATGTTGTTCTTATCTATTACTTGTATGCATTAATCAATTTATTTATGTGGTAGATGAGCCCCATCATCATGTCCATCATCCCCAAACTATAGAAGAAAACTCACCACCAACCACAATATCCAACAAAACTAGATTTGGGGTTGGTGTGGTCCAAACATGCTCCAACTCCATGGTCACCTCATCTAATCATGATTGTGACTCTTGAAGAACCCACTAAGTATACTGAAGAGAGTGCACAGACATCACAAGCTCTTGGGTGAGCTCCACCACCTCCTCCTCTTTCTCTAACAATGTCTCATGATAGGTGCTACCCCACTTTAGAAGGTAATCTCAATCAACAACTAGCTACAAGTAACTATGCTTCAAAATTTTGATAGCTAGCATAGGATCACTCCACCCAAATGTAGCTAGCATCTAACAGACACTATCATGATGCCTAAGAGCTAAAAAAATGTCACTATGACTCACCTCAGCTGACTAGTCATATGATGCCTCTGTAACCCCTGACTCCTATGCATTCTCTCTATCTCACTAACTACATTGTGATAGGAAACTCAATCAGAACTTCCCGCCACAAGATTACTCACACGTGTGCCATCATCCACATACAACTTGTCATCGAAAGAAATGGAAGCCCTCGCAATATCAATCTCCTCAGTATCATGGACACTTTAAAAACTCTAAGTTTTCTTTGATACCACTATAAAAACTCTAAGTGTGCTCTGATACCACTGTAAAAACTTTGTGTGCTTTGATACCACTACAAGTACCTTTCTTTCTTATAAAAAATTGCTGATTGAAAATGTGAAGTGTTTTTATGAATTTTAATGTCTCCTTTGATTTTTGTATCTTGTATAAATATGACTTTAGTATTTTATCACTTTCTAAGGAATGCAATTCCAACACTTCAACATGAAATACTGCATACTCCAAAACTATCAACAATAGAAATTTAACCAAATCAACATTCTCAAACAATTTTAATATAAGCATGTAGTGTAGAACTTGGCAGCTAATTCTTGCATCAATATAATTGAAATAGTAATAACATCACAATTTGGATTTATATAGATGCCTCCATATGAAATCATGCCACAAGTCTGGCTTACTACTTGCTACCCAATTTAAGATGACTTCCAAATGACTGCTGATGTGAGTTGTTCAAATCACAGGTCTGAGAAAGATGGTGACTTGCCTAGGATGTATCTACAAACCCTTTAGGTAGCCTAATTTCTCTAAATTAAATATCAACAACTCAAATTTTCTTGTTCAGACTGGCTACTATGTATGGCATTTCTTGCATATTTGTCTTCGAAAATCAAGTACAAACTCCAACATACCAAATGAATATTTCAGAATGTAAGACCACCCACCAATTAAATTCAAAGTCACCAAGAATCTCCCACCATGTTTTATTAGCCAAAAAACTTGTATGTTGATTGACAAATTGCCCAGAAATGCAGTTGTAGATACAATGAAGCACTCAATTTCTCTAAGAGCAGTAAACTCACAGGCTTAATTCAGGTTGCAAATTCCCATGCAATGATTGATTATCCCTTGAAAACACATAGCCTTCAATATGCAATTGTGTCTCCACGTCTAAGATAATTTGTTGATGGATTGGGGACAATAGCAAGTGAGATAACAAATAATACCCTTAGGAAATATTGATGAATCCAACCTATGCAGAAAATAACTAGAAGGAATCTTCTCCTTAAGCACAACAAACAATAATAGGAGAAATTGCCAAATTGCTCTACAATAGCATCATTTCATAGAACTGACCTTCATAATGATTCTCACACTTCAGGAAAACCTCACTAGATAATGAAGAAATAAAATATATAACCCAGATTATTCTTCTACTTAGATACAAAGGATATTGTACACTAGAAAAGGTGTACTTCTCTAAACCATTCTATCTGAGGTTCTTCATAGGTTGGAAAATTTGAATGTCAACTTAGAGATCCCTAGTCATGGAGTGCAAGGGGCATACAAATGAGCATATAAGAGCTCTTAGTTGAGCCTTAGAAATGCAGCCCTTGCTAGTAAACCAAAAAATGGGAGATTCTTTAGACAAGAGCAAGAATGCTAGTGTCAAAGAACTTTTGGATCATGCAATGAAAAAATGAAACTATATTAGGATGAGATGCACAATGCAAGCTATGCTAAATTGAGATGGGAATGTTACAAATCCAACTATTAAGCTATGTGATCTAACTATTTGCAAAGAAACTACACTATCATGCAATATGATCTTAAGACTAATATGAAGTGGATGAAAGAATGAGATAAGAAATGAGAAGTTCTCCACAAAGCTCCAAAGAAACCTGTTAGAAAACCTACATCATAACAATATTCAAACTGAGAATGGATCCTTTGAGGGGGAAAGCTCTCTCCCTTTTAAAGTCATACGGATGGTAGAGATCAAGATGAAGATGGTGGATGATCAATGGTGGAATTCGAAAAGAGGAGTGATCCATGTGCACACACAAGTCAACCAATAGAATATAAGTTGACTTGTCACATAAGACAAAAAGTCTCACAAGCCTTTTCTTTTAATTGTAAAATAGAAAAAGGACTTTATGTGTGCACTTTAAGTGGGTTAGAAGAATGGGGTCTTTTATTTAATTAAAAGGGGACATTTTCTTTTAGTCAAATAATGAACTTAGGATAGCATAGTCAAACTATAGGTTATAATCAAATAAATTGATTATTAACAATTTGGTCTAGGTAAATGATTAAATTAAATTAGCACAAATGCTGAGAATGGGGCTAATAGTCTAGATGACCATTTTTAGGTGATTATAGATACAATAGGAGAATTTTGGCCAATTCTATACTTCAGCACAATTGCCAAGAACTTCCTCTCCTGAGACCCCTATACTTCAACAAGGGCTCACAATTCAAAAATCAAGGAAAAGTGACAAAGGAACACAAGAAAATAAATATTCAAGCATGCCTTTCCCAATGAATGAGCCCTATTTATAAGCTTTTCATTGGCAAAAGTTTCCTTAAAACTCCACTTGTCCCAAAAAAACTCAACACTAGAAACTTTCTAACTTTCTTTTTAGAAATATCTCTTAATGTCATTATTATAATAATATAAATATTATTATAATAATGTAACTCAATGAATAATAAATAAATAAGAGCTCATGCAATTCTTAACTTGATTCACTACATGTGATGACCAACTGCCAAGCCACCCATTACACTACCAAGAATAACAACTATTAAAAATAGTAAATCCATAACTAAGACCCCCAAAATGCTTTGTTAGCTCACAAGGGTCGCTATGATGAGATAACTCTATCAACCACATAGAATGGCCAAAAATAGGGACATTATAGTCCTCCCTCCCTAAGATTTCTTGTCCCCAAGCAATCCCAAAGCAAAATGAACACACAACCCACCTAGATCCTAAAGGTAGAATTGTGTACCAATCCTATTGTGTACAAGAAACTTTTATAACACCAACATCCAAATAATAGAAATCAACATTAGAATCATCTAAAAACTAACCCTAGGTGCTATAAAGCCAACAACTCATTAGAACTCAACACAACTGAAATACCAACTTTGTCAACACCTGAGTTCCCATCAAATTGATAATCATACCCAAACTGCATCATGGAGATGGTAACAACTACGGGTACCTGAATCACAAACACCAACTTAACCCTCTACCAACATGTCCAGGGTGTGTAGATACTATAAGAAGCTATCAATCCCATCTTCAAATGATGGTGCTAACCCATATGATAATGGATGGTATGAAACTAGATCCAACCCACACCAACATGAAACCAAGTCCTCTACATGTGGGTCAAAAAAAAAATGATGAACATTCCTCACAGTGTAATGCCAATAAAAACTAAAACTCCCACTCTCTATCAAGGGCTCATCATCATCAAATTGGGAATTAAAAGATGGATCCAATATCTAACTTCAAACTATTGGTTGAGTAGGATCCTGGGTAACCCTCTCAGTAAACCCAACCTCAAAATTCCTATGGGGAAGCATAGAAAATAGAGTCTCTATAATCTTTTCCACCAACCTCTGAATAACATGAGAGCCATAGGTGAGAGTACCCTCAGACACTTTGTATGAATCCTCCCTCACATCTAAACTCTCTAATAGATACTCCATGAAGGAATATGTGTAGTACAAATTATTCATGGAAGCATCCACCTACTCCCCTATGACCCAAGGCTATTCCATCTAAAAATGTGGCACTACCAACTATCCAATGCTATCAATTGTATGAGATGAAGAAATATATTTTCTTCTAGCAAAAGGAAGAAAATAAGCATGAGAGCCCAACTCCACTGATACTCTCATCTCACTTATACCTACTACATGCATATCTTGGATAGATATGTTGGCCACATCATCACTTCCATCATCCCCAACCATAGAAGAAAACTCACCACCAACCACAATATACAACTGAACTAGATCTAGGGCTAGTGTCATCTGAACATACTCCAACTCCACAGTTACCTCATCTAATCATGATTGTGACTCCTGAAGAACCAATTGAGTACATTGAAGAGAGTCCATAGTCACCTCAAGCTCTTGGGTGAGCTCCACCACCTCCTCATCTTTCTTTAATAATGTCTCATGATAGGTTCTACCCCACTCTAGAAGGTAATCTCAGTCAATAACTAGCTATAAGTAATTATGCTTAAGGATCCTGATAGCCTCTCAAAGTGCATGAACCTTTGCTAGAGAAAGAGTACTATAGCCATGCTCATCAGACAGAGGAGCACCCCAACTAGATGTAGATAGCATTTGACAGACAACATCTTGATTCACAAGAGCTAAAGAAATGCCACTATCACACACCTTTAGCTGACTGGTCACATGATATCTCTATAAGCCCTGACTCCTATGCAATCTTTGACTAACTACACTATGATAGGAAACTAAATCAGAACTACCCACCACAAGATCACTCATCCATGTGTCATCATCCTTGGACAACTCCTCATTTGAAGAAATGGAAGCTCTCACAATATCAATCTCCTTGCATGTCTCAGTTTCCACCTCAAATGTAAGATCTTGTACCCATCAATCCTAAGACTCATCAAAAACCTCTTTAGAGTTATCACCCAATATCTAATAAGGGATATGATAGCCGATGTAGCTCATAACATCATCAGATGTGTCCATACCAACTACATCCACATCTCCCAAATTTTTTGTGACACCTATATCATCAACATCATAGTTAGGTGGCTCCATACATGCCTTCACTAGAGAAACACTATAGTAGATAACATATAAGTCACCAATAAAAAATCCCTCCTCCAGTGGGTCTAAAAAGTCAGTGGCAACTACATCATCAACTACCTCTGAACTAACCATAGCGACTACCTTGGGAGCCTTAACCTACTAAAGCTTAGCATTGCTATTCATCATGGGCACATCCACATGTCCCTAGAAAACTAGTCCATCATCAATACTATAGATAGGACTAGTAGGTATCATACTAAATGCAAGAACATCAACATCATGGACACTCTAAGAGTGCATATAGTTAAGATCACAGGAAAATGCCGCAAGGGTACAAAATCAAAACTATAATCAATTCATGTCTTTCCAATGAAATGAAATCTCATTGACAAAAATATCCATAAAACTCCACTTCAAAAATCATGGAAGTTTCCCGAAAGAACTCAATACTAGAGACTTTCCAACTTTCTTTTTAGAAATATCAGTTAAAGTCATTATTATAATAATATAAACATTAGTATAATAATGAAACTCAACGAATAATAACTAAATAAGAGATCATGCAATTATTAACCCAACCAACTGTAGGTGATGAACAACTACCAAGCCATCCATTGTGCTACCAAAAATAACTACTAAAAATAGTAAATCCATAACTGAGACCCCCAAAGTTGATTGCAAAGGTAAGTCCTTCAAACCTATTTCAAAGTTTTATTGCCATAATTGTCATGGATATTGTCATTATGCAATAGATCATAAGAAACCTAAATTTGATAGCAATAATTCAAATAGTAGGATATATAGGAACATTAACCATGCAGCAAATAGAAGAAGATCTCATAGTAATGAAAGTGGAGAAAGAAGACAAATTGTTTGCTATAGATGCAACAATCTTGGACACATTGCAAGGAATTGTAGAGCACCTGATGACCAACTAAATGAATAGAAAATAAATGTACCTATATGTCAGCTATGCAATAAATTTGGACACACAATGAAGTTTCGTAGAATGGATAGAAGAGACCTAAACAAGAATCAAAACTATAGAAGGAATAATAAAAGAAATGATGATAGTTTGAAGAAAGAAATGAAGGAGCAGACAAATGAATTAAAGGAATCATTTGTTAAGGCAAAGGAACCATGATTTTCTCATATAGTTACAGAAGATGTACCTGACAAGACAATGAAGTCACTTATTGTTTGTGACTCTTCTTACTAGAATTAAGCACTCTTAATGAAACATAGTATCAATTATTGATAACTGATGTTAGAGTAAGTATCAAAGGTTATGCAGTTAATAGTATGTAGTAGACATTGAGAGAAGTCTATATTGAAGTGTGCATTGGCTGATAAGGTCAGGATGAGGATATATAAGAAGATTAATCTATTTGATGTACAAAGATAGTATACTAAACTAGTGGCAGACATGCATTTAATGTAAAGTATAGACTATGAGAGATTTAAAGGATCAAAACTAAATTTCATACATCATTTTCTTGTGTGAAGACTAAGTGTGAGATTGAAGCAAGAGTTAGAGAATTAAAGAGGCCTACAATTACATGAAGTCATCAAAAACCCCAATACCAAAAATTGAGGTATTTTCTGAATCATTGAGCATAATCTTTCAAGAATGGGAAGACAAGAAGTCTTTAATGTAAGCAATAGACCTATATACAATTTCAAGAAACATCCATTTGTTTCTTTGCTCTATGAGCCTATTGGAGCATTTTTGCAAGTTCCAAAAAATGTTCTTCACGTTGAGGATATAAGAGGATCTATTAATTGCAAGATTGAAAGCATAGATGACTCAGAGCTTCATAAGGAATTGGAGAAGATGTGCAATAATAACTTGTCATTGAAACCTGAACATAGATATCTAGAATGACTTAACCTAGTTAAGCATATGTTCTACACAAATTTCAATAATAATGAATGGAGAAGGATAATTCTGAGTAGAGTACATGATGATTTTCTATGGTTGGGAGATTCTATCATATCTATTGACAATGACCTAATTCACAAAATCATAGGTTTGAGAAATGAAGGATGCAATCCAGTAAACATTAAGAGTGTGCACAAGATAGTTGAGATGAATCTTAATACATATTTTGATGGTAGAAACTTGAAAGTCAACACCATTCAAGATGATGGAGTGAGTCTCATTTGTAAGATTTTAGGATATAAGTACAATCATGGATCTAGGATAGATTCAATACCTACAAGATTTCTTCATGTAGCTTACTTGGTAGTAAGAGGTGAAGAGGTTAACATGTGCGATATTATCCGAACACAATTGTCGGAAAACATATCTAGAATAAAGAAATCAAGGAGTGCACTCTTTAGATTTAAATACCTATTGACAAAACATATTTTTCTATGCTACTAAGAAGTTCCCTAGAATCAAAAATTGGAATGAAAATGAGTGCGTAATGTAGCTAATCACTCGAGCATATAGGTCAAGACCTGAAGTAGTTAGGGATAGTGACATTGATAGAATAACAAAATCCTTCCAAGCTAAAATGAAGCAAAGGTATATGATACCTCCTATGCTAGTAGAGAAGTATAAGGATGAATTGTGTTTTATGGTTGAGACAAATTTCACATGTATGGAGGCAGTAGTTCCTTGGGTAAATTTCATTGAACCTATGGGATATGAGTGTAAACACCTAAATTTGATTACACTGCTTTGGTAATCTAATTTAGCCATCTCTAAAGGAATCATTAATTAAATTCTTATTTAATTAATCCTTTGCCATCCCTAGTTGATTAATTTAATTAATCATCTATAGTCCTAATTGATAAATCAAATAATCTATTATTTATCAATTAAATCCTTTTCTCCTATCTAATTCCAAAAATCCCCATTTATTAAATAAATCTATTTTATAAATGAAATCCTCAAATTCAAAAACCCCTAACTTATCTCTAATCCTCCATTTAGCCTAATCCACCCCATCCACCCATACTAACCAAGCTTAGCCACTAACTCACCCACCCTCATTAATGTCATCCACTTGCACATCTCTAACATCCCTAATCTAATCCTAAACCCAAGCCTAATTCACCCCCTAATGTTGTCACATTCCTTAAACAAGTTTAAGACTTTCCTAATCCAAACCAAAGTCTCCCCTCAAAAAACCCAACCACTAAGTCATGAGTGCTCTTACAAAACATAAAAGACTCTTACAAGCCCACTCATGACTCTTACAGCCATCTTCCACACTCTTCCCTCTTCCACACTCATTCCTCTTACATCCCTCTTACATACTCAACCCCACTCATCATGCCTTTAACCAACCCTTTACCCTACCCTCTCACACTCATCCTCCTTGTGACAAGTGTCACCTTCCCATTGGTGCTAAACAAGCACAATCCATGTGCTCTCCTTTGAGTGCATCCTAGCCCTCCTTAAGCCTTCATCCATCCTTGCATCTAAGCCCTCCATCCCTCTACCCCTTAGCCTATAAATTGAATCCCATCCCAAGCCATTTCATCAACAATCTTTGAGCTAAAGTTACCATGCCCTTTTGAGAGCCAAAAGCCATACCCATACCCTTATAATTCCAAATTGAGAGCTCACAAAGCTACCAATTTGCCATTACCCATCTCCATTGAAGAAGCTTTTGAGCATCTTGAGCATACATCCACAACAAAAGGACACATCTACAGAATCAAGAAAGCATGGAGTGTTTTCTCTTGTGAGGTTTGCACTTCTTGTTTGCTTTCTTTGTCTAAGAATATATGTGAATTTAGTTTTTTGGTTTGTGAATGTTTACTTTATTTGTTAATGTTCTTTGCACACTAAAATTCTTGTTCTACAATGAGATGAGTGAGGAATTGATTGAAGGGTATGCACAAATAATCCTTCATTTAAAGTTGATTCTGAATGTCCTAGATGGGGGACATATTCTAAGAAAATGAGAGAAGTTAAAACTAGTCAAATAATGAAGGATTCCAAGAAAAAGGTGGAAAAAATAATAGATTATATTTTGAAAGAGTCTAGGATGACTAGGAAAGAATTTGATGAGGTGAAAGGGATAGCTATGGAAATGAAGGCCAGTGGTCAATCTAAGCTTTTGACCCCTACACCCATTGTAGTGGTAGGACCTACTAAAGAGGTCAAAGTTGCTCAAACAAGTGCGTAGACACCTAATGTACCTTATGGAGTAGTTGTACAATAACAACCTCTAAGGAACCCAGTGAAGACTGAAGAAGCATTAGCTGCAAGAAAGCCTGCAAAGCCTGAAAGGACCAAAATACCTCCTAAAAGAAGAGTGAAGTAGACTACAAGTGGCCCAAGAAAAAAGAGAAGAACCTTGCAAATTAGCTCATCTAAATAAGAAGAAGAAATTGGTGATAGACCAGTTGAGCCAGCTAATCAAGAAGCAAAGATCTCAGTAGGGTGAAAAGCATGGAAGCCAGGTAGAAAATCTAAACATGCAAATCATTAATGAAAATAATGTTGTACAATTGAATAAATACTATGATTTGTATAACAATATGGATGGGAGATAGCTTGAAAATGTAGTTAGAAACATGATTCTTAAAAATAAGAGATTTGATAGTATAAGAGGTTGGATACCCAAAGAATTGTATAATAGATTGAGAAATAGAAAGAGTAGAGTTGTAGAGGTAGACAAACAAATAAGAATGAATATGGTGAGAAAGTTATGTTCTATAAATAATGAGGAAGAAATAAATTTTTTTTTGAAAGGTATAGCACCATTCTTGAGACATAAAAAGAGATCCATTCTCCTCATGGGAGGAAATTATGAAGAAGTTAATAAGGAAACTCAAAAGGCTATAGTTTCATACATGTCTACCATGCCTAAGATAAGTGCGCAGATAGAGGAGGCAAGTCAGATGCCTAGAGAAAGTGTGTAGATAGAGGAGGTAAGCCATATGCCTAAAGAAAGTGTGTAGCCAGAGGAGGCAAGCTAGACACCTTAGAAGTGTGCACAGACAGAGGAAGCTAGTCCTCCTCACAATTTTGAACCAAAAGCTACACCAAGTTCTTCACCACATACTACAATTGGTAGTGAATCTATACAAATAGATAACACTAAGGTGACAGTTGACAGGATAGAGGATGCATTCAAGGATTTTGGTACCAACATTGTTGTCAATATTGTAGATTATAGTAGCTCATCACATGAAGCAGAAGATAAGGAGCCAAGGGAAGATGAAGCACCTTCTACAAAGAAAATTGAGCATAGCAGTAAAGTATATACTTCAAATGTACCCTTGACACTAGTAGTAGTAACACCATCCACACCACCTACTCAAGCAACAATAGTAGCACAATTAGATGAAGAAGATGAAGCACAAAATCTCTTGTCTTCTTTGAGTAAATTTCTTGAGAAGAAGAAATTAGTCAAGTCAATTGAGAAGACTTTGACCTCATTTTTGAACAAAATAGAGAAAGTAGTAAGCCATGTTGACACCCCTGCAGATATTCAACAGTGCGCAACAATTTTTTGTAAAGCTTTTGATGATGAGTTCACAACACTTACAAATGTGGCTACAATTCAAGCACAAACAGAGCATGATGGTAAACTTCTTAATACTATTGTGGTATTCCCAACGCATGCCCCATCTCTCGCAAGGAATGGGGACCCCCTATATTTTTTTAAACTCTTGGACTCACAATTCGAGAGTCAGGAGAAGAAAAAAATCCATTTGATAGTTAGTTTTAGAGTAAAAAAAACCGTTAAAAAAGAAGAAAATAATAATAATAATAAATAATTTTTTTTAAAAAAACTCTTTCCACTCCCCATACATGCATGCACGCATCAAGATGCAATGTATTTTTCATGCGAAGGGAGGAGGGTTATAAAACCCTCCCTCCCTTCCTTCTCCCTCACTTTTTTTTCTAAGTGATTGAAGAGGGAGAGAGATAGACCCTTGCCCCCTCCTCCATTTCAATGTCTGCGCACTGCACTCTGGCCACACAAGCCATACGGGCCACGCACTTGCGCACTAGCCTCACGGCCATACACTACTCGTTGGCCATGCATGACGCTTGATGTGCAAGCCATAGGATCCATGCTCCTACACAGGCCATGTGCCTGCATGTTGTCCTCATGGTCGTGCACCTGCGCGTCATCCCCGCAGTCGCGTGCTGCACTAATTCAATTTTTTTTGCTTTAATAGTTTTAATTTTAAAAAAAATTAAAATTAAAAAGAAAATAAATAATAATAATATAAAGAAAAAGAAAGATTTTTTTTTCAAGTAAGATGAATAAGTCTCGAAAGGGGGACTTTTTTTTCCCTCGCTTATGTTTTTTTTGCTATCTGGTGACTGATCGTGTTTTCTTTCTCTTGATGTGTATGTAATACAATTAGATGGCATCTACATCTTGATTAGTAGTGAAACCAGTTGTTTAAAAATTTCAAGGTGTGACCCCAAAATCATGGTTATACAATGTGTACGCTAAGAATAAAGACACGGACCTCAGGCACACAGACTTGGGAGAATTCCTAAGAGTTTGCAATAGTTCGACAAAAAGGTCAACCTTGAGCTCCACATTAATCTATTTCAGATTAGTGAATGCAGCATCACACTAGGGACTATATAGTCAGCCGAGTTGATCATGACCTTATCCCAACATTTTTTTCCTAATGAAAGGGTAGTTAATAGCATTATTGGAGAAGTGTTCTTAGATCTGTGACCTGATAACATCGAGAGAGTTTTCCATTTTCCTAGATCCAATCAGTTCATCAGACTCTCGTATGAAATAGTAGAGAGATGGTATAAAGATAATCACCAAGAGGCCATCAATTTCATACACTCCTTATACTTCATTGAGAAGTCATCTCAGGGAAAGAAAATCAGCAAAGTGGCTATGACTCGAGGATACATGAAGGATGACATCAGATATTCAATCATTCTCCTGAGTAGAGTCATGGGTTTCCTGTAACGGTTCATCTTGCTCCATTCATGGTAAACTTCATTGAGACCATCAAACACACAAAGATGCCACTAGATTGGGCCACCACACTTAGCGAGAACTTGTGTGATTAGTGTTAAACTGTAAAGGACAAGAAGAAGTTCTACATGACTTCTTATGCAGTTTATCTACTTGTAGAAAGGGCAACCAACTATCCCAAGATGTACAAAAAGGGTAGTATGCAGGACCCTAATGCATGGCCGTATATAGTTTATCATCAGCCGGTGAAGAAGAAGCTCTCACTGCAAAGCAAGGAGTACAAAATTGTAAACGATGCCTTCATCATTGCCATCATTCGATTCATTGAAGGGGATTATGGGAAGAGATTGTCCGATGAAGCCAAGGTGTAGATCATAGCTCTTGGTGCATATTTCATCCAGTTCTAGACATTCACATACATTTGGGTAGGTGGTGCATCCATCAATTCGAAGAAACTCCCAAGGTACCCAAGTGACAAGTTGGTCCTGATAGAAATATCCCAATAGATTGAGTTAGCTTATGAGAGGATCAAAACATAATAGATACCTTGTTGGGATTGGTCTTTTGTAATAGGGGCATATCAGGTAAAGAGAAAGTAGGATATCCTGACTTTCAAGTGGGAATGGGAGAATTATCCTCTTGAAGAGTATAACTCTCCTTGGCCATTCTTTGATAATGTTGGTAAAGTGGAAAACCTGGCAAGAAAGGATTTCTATCATGAGGATGCCATTGTAGATCATTGGATGAACACCACAAATGACTATGATGTTTGCATCAGAGAATATTGTAGGATGACTTTGTATCTAGTAGAGAAGGCTCTCCATTTGACCATCCCTAAGGAGATAAGGCTACATGAGTCAAAAGAACTACTGGATCCTCTATTCAATATAGCTAAAGTTGGTGAGAGACCTACTCTGAATGTAGAAGTTGATAGAGAGGAAGGAGATGACATTAATCATCAAGTGAGACATGTCATTTGAATGACAAAGAGTAAGATCCAGAAACCCTTTCCGCTTGATCCAATTTTGGATACAGTGATCTTCCATGCACATGCTTGCCTAGAAAGGGGTAAGGGAAGGAAAGTCACAATTCCTATCTTTGTAGTCCAGTCTCCTATCAGGCCTAAAATAGTCTACCAGCTTGATCATCCAGTGGGATACTACCACCCTTTAGAGAGGAAGGGAAAGAGGAAGAGAGCCTCTCCTCAGAGGTTTCAGGTGGAGTATGTTGAAGAATAGGTCCCTTCCTAGCAATAGGAATCAACTCCCCAAGAGCCCCAGGATGGTGGAGCTTCTCATATCCAAGTTGAATTTCCATTGCCTCCTATTTTGTCAAGTCAACAAGAAGAGGGAGAAATTTGAGAGACCTCCATTCCTCCAGTGCATGAAGAGCCCACTTCTCCTGTGGTTCCATAGAAACAAAAGAGGATCAAGGTTAGAATGAACAAGAGGCAAAGAGTTCGTAAAATATTAGTGCCTAATCCATCTATTCCTGAGACTATTCTAAAGGAAGAATCAGATGAGGGAGAAACGCAATCAAATGAGGAGGAGGAACAACTGCCTCTACAAAGGAGAACTCGTCTGGCAAAAGCCATAGAATTAGAAAGAAGGAAGAGTGCCATGAATACCCTACCACGAACTCTCTTCTTTGGAAGATGAAGTATAGCGATGGGTGAATGAGCAAAGGGAGCAAGGTGATGATGTTCTCTCCATCCTAAATTTTGATTGCATGCCTATGGGTATGGAGTTAGTTGGAGATAAGATCAGAGATATCCCTACAAGTGATCTTCAATAGAAATATTGGATGTAGATGCCACCTGAGACATAGGGTCCTCATCTTACCCCTCCATCTCCACCTTAGGTCATGATGGGTTCAATAACACCTCCACCTCTGAGTTCAAAAGAAGAACATATTCAAAAGGAACTGTCATTACAAGAGCAACCAGAACCAAGGGTTATTGATGAGCCATTAGAAGAGGCACATATAGTAGAATGTGTACACCAACCTTCTTAGGAAGTTGAGGATCAAACTACAGGATGTATTGAAACTGAGACTATAGAAGAAGAGTCCTCACAATAGGAGACTCCAAGCAAGAGTGATAAAGGGAAGGAGGTAGTTGAACACATCCCTTTATCATCTAGAGCCAAAGCTATAGAAAGACATATCCCAAGATGGTTTTGGAAGGAAATAATGAGAAGTGCCAAGCATCAATTCCATGCTTCAAAGGATGATATTTGTGACATTACAGAGATTTTGAACAAAACTGAGTCTCCATTACATAATGTGATGCCATTTGTGTTCGTCACTACTACACGAAAACATGACTTATTTGCACAAGTGGCTCACCCTCCTGAAGGTATAGATGCAAAAGTTGTTAGTCTTGAGGATTATGAAGTGAAATATATTATGTTAGGAAAGCCTACACAGGATACATCTCGACAGATGATGACTATGGGAGTCAAGGAGGTTATCAGCCACATGGAACAAGATGAAATTTAAATTAGAACACTTCGAAGGCAAGTTGAGATCTTAAAGGGATATCTAGCTGAAGTTGTTGGTCCTCTTGATTCTGAATGCCCTGAGGAGACTTTGAATACCATTCTTAGAGAAGGGGAAGGTGTACGGCTCAGTCCATTTTTGAGAGCTTGTGAGGATTGGCAAGATAGCCTTGAGGATAAGGGTGTCACTATAATCACAAGAAGTTTGAAGTTTTTGCATGCTATGCAAGAGAATGTTGATAAGATCATGGCAATTTTGAGGTAGGACTTCAGTATCATGGATGAGGTATGAACATGGAGCAAGGATTTACAAACTCTACAAGCCATATAAGGGCAAAGATACTACATTCTGATTGGTGTATATATAAGAGAAGAGCTAGACATGATAGATGATTGGATAGAAAAGATTGCAGATGGAAATAAAGTGATGGAAACATTGCATGATGAGATACATAGGCTCAAAGACTAAGCTCAAGAGCATATTTTGGAAGCAAAAAAGTTGTACAGTGATGCATGCTTGGACATTTTTGAAGATGAAGAATGAGAGAAGTTGTTGCTAGTTGAGATAGTTGTGAAAAAAATTAGGAAGACTTTGGAGGAAGCATCTTATGATGAAGACATTAGACAAGCCTTCAGGACAGAGGAAGCACTATTAGAAATGGACACCAAAATCAAAGATTTTGCAAAGACTCGAATTGAGGTGGACAACTATAGACAGAAGGTCAAGGACAAATATGAGGCTTTGGATCTTCTAGATGCTACTAAGATTACTGAGATGATAGAGAAATTCAAGGACAAACATCCAAACATAGTTTTGGGATAAAGATGAACAAAACCTAGATGCTAGAATTTCAATTTTGACCTAGTCAAGGTCTACAGCTCCACAATTTAGAGGTGCACCAATAGTTGACTGCCAGTTCCAAAAATAGCACTTTTCATGCATAGGGGATGCATTTTGATGGCAAGTTAACTCCGAAACATGCTGAGTGAAGAGATAGCTTCTATTTTTGGCACCTCCATACTATTCCACTTCAACTCATGGCTTCCTCCTACTTTCTCTCTCATGATTTTATTGTTTTTGACATGTAAAGGGCTCACGCATCCAAGTAATGAATAAAATATGGATGGAGTCCCCCTAAGAACTAGTTAGATTGTTAGTTTGTATATATTTAGTTTGTTTTAATTTTTTTAAAGCATTTTATTGCATCAAGATATCTCTCACTCTCAACACAAATTGAGGAGACAATTTCTTATAAATACCCCATTGTAAAATGTAATAAAGGCTACCATTATTATGCAATAAAATTATGCTTTTGGTGCTAGCATTCAGAGTGTAGTTATTCTTGGCTGAATGTGTCATTGTTTTTTCAATTTTATTCATGAGATTTTGATTTAGCCAAAGGTTTATTGTGTTGTTTCTAGTTGTGTGATCTTTTAGTTCTAGTGTTTGCTACAGATATATGAATTTCACAGGCTTGAGAAGAGATCACCCGATTGTGTCTACATAGCTTTTTGTCTCGCATGAGTGCACTTTCCATTGCCTTATGATTTGATGAAGATTGAAACATCATTTGACTTGTTAAAGATTCTCATCGACGATTGCATCAGTGGATTCTAGGAAGCGCTACTCCTGTTTTCATTGGTTTCCTACAGATTTCTTGAAACGTTTAACTTGCATCGTGTTGTGTTCTGTATCTTATGTCTGTTTAGAAATTTCAATTTCAAGTCATTTGATTTCATGTTATTTGCTTTTAGTTTCATTATTTTCTTTTCTAACCCCCTTTTATAATAGGAATGCATTTTAGTTGCATTGGTACTTACATGCATTGAAAAATAGAAAATACAAAAATATTGTTCTTTTGGTGTGATATTTTGGTGAACAGATTTACTTCAATTCTAAGATAAAAGATTTTTTAGAACCAGTAAAGGCCTCCTTGTGAACACTCACATTTACCTTCTACTGAGTGGATTTTGGTATGTCACAAGACAAATACTGAACCTTAGAGTGGATCTTTAAAAATATTCACTTTTCGAGAGAGGAATTACGCAATGGATTCCTGCCATTGACCTCGTGCAAAATGAACACCCAAAAAATAACATGTGCACTAATATGAGAAATTATATAGAAATTGAATATATGTATTAAAGCATTGAGACAATGTATAGAGGAAGGAAAACAGGCTTATGCCAAGTGCAACTTAGCATATAATTATCTTCAAGAATTTGATGATTAGATCAAAGAAAAGGTAACTAAGCTTCATACAATCACTGACAACTTTTTGAAAAAAAATTAGAAGATGGATACCATTGATCCCTCAATACAAATACTTCATTATAGCATTAGGGAGTTACAAGAAAAAAAGGAGAAAGCTCTAAAGAGATTCACTCTCCTAAGTGAACACTTGTTCCCACAAGTAACATTACTAGAGAATCAATTGGAGGAATGTTTGTTAGAAAAATCTTCTTATGAAAAGTTTGTGGCTATAGACTTAAATGTAGCAAATTTGGCGACATATGCCCTATGTTCACTTAGAAGTGTATCTAATTCACTAAAAGAAAGATGGAAGGAACATTTTGTGTAGTTAAAAACCAACTTTAGTGATTGCTTTTCCAAGTTTTGATGCAGCTACTAGATTTTGACAATCTCTTTTTGATACCTTTGTCATTGATGTCAAAGGGGAAGATATATTGAAAATTGTACTTAATTGTAATTGTAAGGGGAAGCAATAAGTTGTAATAGGAAGTTATAAGGGACGTAACCTATTTCATAACATGACTACAAATATTTTTAATTATGTTATGGTTATTTGTTTTGATTGGTATGACAACGTGTTTGGGACTTAGCCAATTTTCCAAAAATGTTGCCACCAATGCCAAAGGGGGAGATTGTTGGAAATATGTCCAATCAATTAAATATGTTAAGTTATGGTTGTTATTTATGGAAACATATTTTTTTTGTAGATTAGTCTTGCTCATCTGAAAAGAAAATTGTCTAAGTGTCAAATAGTGTTACAACATCATAGTAGTTTTGATGATAACAAAATATTACCTTGGAATATTATCTTGCATAGTTAACTAGAGATGTAGGATATCATAATGATGATGTATACCAGTGTGCATGTCCATACAATCAATCAAGTTTGAGTTATGAAGGAATAAGTAATGCAGTGATGATTCAACACAGAATAGAGCATGTCAAAAAATTGTGTTAAATGAGTTGATTTATTATTTTAATTATCATTTCTTTATGAGTTGACTCTAATGATGTTATGTGATCTAACTAAGGAAGAATTTATTAATTTGTCTGTATAAGTAAAGAACTTCATTTGCAAAATTAGTGTGAAAGATATAATCAGTGATTGTGAAGTTGATATGATCTTGTGAAATTCAAGTAACAAGTGAATGCGACATTGTGATTAATGATGTGAAACATTGTTATTCTAGATATGATGTAGATTAAGTTATGCACAATCACTCTTGTATGAAGAATTTTCAATCAGAAGGTTTGCAAAGTACTGCAAGTATCTCAGAGTTGTATGTATACTTATTTCCTGAAGATCTTTTTGTATAGTTGTGTGTTAGGGTAGTGGGCTCTTCTTGCACACATTTATATATGATCCACCAACTCCTAACAAGGTTGAAGCAACTCTTAATAAGGTTGAGGCTTATAACAAGACCTAGTCTCTTAATAGGGACTCAAGAAACTATACATTCTTCATAGACTCCTAATAGGGTCAATATCCTTAACTAAATTCTTTATATAGTGAATCATCTAGTGGGTTTCATCCCCATCGGGGTTTTCCCTTGGCCAGGGTTTTCCTGGTTAACCAAATATGGTGTTATGATCTCTCTTTGTATATGGTTGTTTATACTATTCAACATTATTGGTTTACTTTCTTAAGCATGTGTTAAAGTAATTAATAATATCTAGTTGTGGGAAGAAATATTGAAAATACTAATTCACCCCCCCTCTCAATATTATCTATTTCTAATAGATCTTGTACACATACATCCTTTTTGTTTTTAGTGAGGACTTGGTTTACATCATATGGTTTAAACATAACACACTAAGCTTCATTCCAACACTAAAAGTGTTAAATAGTCAAAGTTGACTTATTTTTCCCAAGCTTCTCCTTAGTGTGTGATGTTTAAGGCTATCCCATTTAAATTTTCATCTATGGATATTTACCATGTCACCAAGGCACATAGAGTATTTGTTGTGGTGACATTGATATTGCATTACATCAAACTTGATCTTGTTTATCTAGTCAAACTATAACAATTTCAGGAGGGAGATGATTTGGCTTCCAAAAAGGCATAGTTCCTCAACTAACATTGACCAATTCTTATTTATTTTTATCCATTCTCAAGGTGTTACAACAAGATGGAAATGGTTAGTTTTACTTGGATCACTAAATGTGTTTTCCACTTCTTTTGATGCACCAAATATTGATGGCATTCTATCAAACAATTTGCACAGACTATTGATGTCTTCTTTAATACTTTCCCGAGCTGTATCTATTGTTCACATTTTGTAGAGAATTTTAATTAGATGTCATGTATTGGGGAGGAAATCACACTCTATATATCTTCATCATTCTAAGCCATGGGTATTACCATTTTAAGGTTCAATATGGACTCCATGTTCTATGTATATATTTTGGTATTGCAACTAAACTAATTGCAATGACCTTCATGTATCATGAACTCTATTACAAGCTAATGCTATCGAGTTGGATAGATTATGACTTTAAATTATTCATATGTATATAGAGGAAAATTGATCCTTACATCATGCACATTTGACATGTTCCTAAATGTTACATATGCTCTATCTATGCCGCCTCATTGACAACTATAACCCCAACTATCTTTTCAACCAATATATTTGATATCCTTCAGTTGAATCTCTCATCTTTGATGTCAGGTTGTCCCTCATAATGATGTGGGAATAGGCTAGGATGGCAAGGATATGGTTGAAATCCTCCATATTGAATATTTTGCTTTGGTGGTTTAAGAACGAGGGGCAAAACTACATATTTATATTCTTCTATGACCTCACTTTCAAGTTTAACCTCACCCAATCTATCTTTTTGGATTTTAATTTGATGCATTTTAATGAAACTTTTAAACTTGAATCACGTACATTTGAATTCTCTAACCAAGACCTTAGATAAAATTCTAGAGCATTAAATAAACATGCACTGGTGAATGTGATCCTTGAACTTGGAAACCTTGAATCATTATCTATGTGTTGGCCTTTTCTTTTGAACTAATTTCTAAACTTCACACCTTGAAATATGTATTTTGAACTATGCATCTAATTTTGAGAATTGAATCTACATCTTTGAATTTATACATGCTGAGCCTTTGAACTCTAAACCTTGAATCCAAAGTCCTAATAAAGGGTGCTCTCATTGATACCATAAATTCATAATAGAAACAAAGAAACAACAACAAATGTGAGTACAAAATATGGACTTCTTATTTGCACCGCAAGTGTAGAAATACAAAATTCACAAGTACAATATACTAACCCACATGGGCACCTTCATTACAATAAATTGCAAGAAAAGCTATGAACTATCACCTAGAGCTGTCCTAAACAATGTTTGGGCCTTTCTTAAATAGGTAATTTTATGTCACCAACATTCTAGATAATGAAGTTAAATACCTAGGGCCAACAGACCCTAACAATACATATAGAGTTGGCCAAATACATCTTTGACAATTATTTTAGATATTTCAACTAGCTCAACTTTGAAAGGCCATAACTCACAAATCGTTGCTTTGATTGCCTATTATAAAAATTTTTTGGAAACACTAGCTCCTAATCTACAGGGTCAAAACCATTGTAGCACCCTTTTGTTAAGTTTTTGGACCTCATTTGGGCACTCTAAGGCCTCCAAAGGTGAGCCTGAAGATTTTTCTGCAAATTTTTTCACTGAAAATCAGTAATAATATCTCCAATACTTATGTTTGAGCAATGATAATTTTTATGGTAGGATTACAACTTTAAAATGAACCTTCTTGTAGAAAATGAGAACATTTTGAGCGTATATGAAATACTTACTAAATAAATAACAAGTTCCCATAAATAGTAACCACCCAATGTACTAGTTCTTATTAAAATAGAAAAGAGTGAAATAAAAATATTTTTGGGTGATACAAAGTTGCTCTTACAACTAGGATAGTCCTGCATTAGACACCTGGGGTAATATGAGAAGTGGCTCTGTCACGTCTCAAGTGTTTAGAGGAAAACCAAGACAATTAACTTCCTCATTTGCTAGCCATGATGAATCCTTTATCAGCCTCCCTTTCCATTTGACTAGGTATTCCTCATAAGTTTTGTTCCTTGTATTTTTTCCAACATGACTGTCCAGTATATCCTCAATCTCCTTTGTAGCCCAGCTAGCTATTGGAATACTCCATTGTGCTTCTACAACTTCATCTCCATCACCTCCTTCATAATACTCTATCAAATATAAAATAATAAATACTGGGGAAATATTTAATTCAGCAGGAAACTCCACTTCATAAGAATTTCTAAAGTCGTGCCTTTTTACTATCTTGCATGGTCCAAACTTCTTCATCTTCAACTTATTATATGTACCCACTGGAAAATGTTCCTTCCTTAAATGAACCATGACTTCATCTCCAATCTTAAATTCATTATACCTCCTTTTCAAATTTTCCTTATCCTTATACTATGTATTCATCTTTATGATGTGCTTCCTCACCTCCTCATGGATGTTCTTCAAATGTTCAAAAAAAATCTTTTTCTTCAGCACTACTTATCTCTCCTTTATCCAATTCCCTCAATTTTAGAAGCATTTATAGGACTACTCCCATATACAATCTAGAATGGTGCTTTATCATTACTCCTATTGGCAGAATTATTATATGCAAATTCCAACTATAGTAAAATCATATCCCATCCTTTTGGTTTATCTCCAACCAAACATCTCAACAAGTTTCTCAAACTACGATTCATAGCTTCTATCTATCCATCAGAATGTGGATGATCTGATGAACTAAATGTTAAATTTATCTTCAACTTCTTCCACAATGTATGCCAAAAATACCCAACAAATTTGGTATCTTGATCTGAAACTATTCTCTTTGGCAGACCATGTAGTCTCACCACTTCTCTAAAAGACAAAATTGCAAAATGAACAACATCACTAGTCTTCTTGCAAGGAATAAAATGTGCCATCTTTGAAAACCAGTCAACCACCACAAAAATAAAATTTTGCCCACATTGTGTGCTCAATAATCCATGACTAAAATCCATCCTAACATCCTCCCATGACTTCTCTAGTGTTGGTAATGGCTGATACAACCGTGTATTCTACTTTACTCCTTTCTTCTATCTGACATACTTTGCAACTTTGTATAAACTTCTTGACATCTTGTTGCAACTGTGACCAATAATAATTCTCAGCAACCAAAGATATGGTTTTATCTCTACCAAAATGTTTAGCCAATCCTCCACTATGCTTCTCCTTGATGAGATTCTCTCTCATTGAACTTCTAGGAATGCACAACTAGCTTCCTTTAAAAAACATACTATTTTGGATCATGAAATCCAACCACTATGTCCTATCAATTGTAGCAAGTTCTGTACAAGCCTTCCACGCTTCACCCAAATGAGGATAATATTGATACAAAGTACTGAGTTCCTTGAACCCAACCACCTCCTTAAGAAGAAGATGGTGTCTCCACTTCTTCAATGCTTAAACTATAGCATAAAATTCTTGATCATAAATAGAATATTTTCTTTTTGCATCATTCAATTTCTCGTTGAAATAAGCAACAAGTCTACCTTCTTGGCTCATAATAGCTCCTATTGCAGTACCACTAGCATCACAGTCTACTTGAAACACCTTGATAAAATCAAGAAGTGCTAAAATAGGTTACTCAGTAATTTTCTATTTCAACAGATTAAAACTCTTATCTGCTCCTATAGTTTTCTTAAATTTTTTCTTATCTCCTCTCATTATTTTAGTCAAGGGTCCACAAATACTACTAAAGCCTCTTATGAACTTTATGTAAAAACTAGCCAGTCGATGAAAAGATCTTACCTTTGTCACACTCCTTGGAGTAGGACATCCAAGGATAGCTTTCACTTTCTCTAGGTCAATTTTTAGACCTATTGTTAAGACTACAAATCCTAGGTACACAAACTCCTTTAAAAAACTACACTTCTTTAGGTTTTTCAGCAACATATCTTCCCTCAACTTATCAAACACCTTGTGAATATGGATAAAATGCTCTTCTAATGTCTTACTAAAGATCAAAATATCATCTAGGTAAACAATGACAAAATTACACAAGAACTCCTTCGGTACCTCATTCATGGGCCTCATGAAAGTGCTTGGTGCATTGGTTAGCCTAAAAAGCATAACTAACCACTCATACAACCCTCCTTTTTTCTTGAAAGAAATCTTCCATTCATCTCCTTCTTTGTATGAATCTGATGGTACCCATTCTTCATATCTATCTTTGTGAAATACTCAGCTCTACTCAAACAATCCATAATATCATCCATCCTTGGCAATGGAAATCTATACTTGATTGTGATCTTGTAAATAGCACAAGAATCTATGCACATCCTCCATTCTCCATTCTTCTTTGGTGCTAATGTTGTTGGTACAACACATGGACTCAGACTCTCTCAAATCAATCCCTTCAGATATAACTCATGAACTTGTCTATTCAAATCTTCACTTTTTGTTGGCATCATTCTAGCACTACCTTATTTGGTAAACTAGCTCCTAGAACCAAATCCATCTAGTGACTGATCTACCTCATTGGGGGAAATCCATTAGGTATATTATCTGATACAATATCATAAAACTCTCCCAACATATCTACAACTTCTATAGGCACCTCCTCTACTTCTTCTTTACTATCTTTTGAAATTATAGCAAAACACATATGCCCACACTTCATACCTTTGAGAAACTTTTTTCCATCAACAAAACATATTTTGGCAGCACTACATACCTTTTCTTCTTTCTCCTTCAATAGCTTCAACTTATGTTTCACTCCATCCTTGGTCATAATGTATGTATTTTCTTGCCCATCATGTACAACATGCCTATAAAATTTCCATGGCTTGCCCAACAACATATGACATATGTCCATAGGTATAATATGACATAGTACCTCATCTTGGTAGATTCCAATCTTGAACTTCATGGAGCACTACTCATTGACCATGACCTTGTGGTCATGTTGCACCCAAGAAATGTGGTATGGATGTAGTTGTTCCTATCTCTTTAGCTTCAACTTGGTGACCATCATTTCTGAGACCAGAGTATCAGTACTTTCACCATTAATCATCACATCACAATATGTATCTTCACATCTACACGTTGTGAGAAACAAGCTCCTTCTTTGATTAGGTTCATTCTCATCACTTAGTAGGACTCTTTTGTTAACTAGGGCTTCTCTTTCAACATCTTCAGAATGTGATGATCTGGAATCTTCATCAATATGTGCAACTTTGGCCTGGCCTTTTGTTCTTCAATTTGCTCTTCCTTGGCACTTGGTACATTCAAATTCTCTATGCCATTCTTCTCCATAGTGAAAACATTTCCTACAGAAGATTCCTCTTCCAAATCCTTGTATTCTACCTCTTCCTCTGTGATCTCTATTATTTTGATCATTGGAATTATTTCCCCTTTGGTTATGACTACTACTTGCAGCCTCATCCTTTTTCTTTTGATCATCATTATGATCTCCATAAGATCGCTCACTAGCTCTTCCACTACAACCTCTTCGACTTTTATTTTTGTCAAACTTTTTTCTTTGTTTCTCCTCAACTCTCGAGGAAAAATAGAATGCCTCCTCAATACCGTTCATTCAAGCTAGACTTAGCTCATCCTGAATGCTTGGCCTTAACCCATTAAGATAATAGGAAACTTTCTCCTTATAAGCTTCTGCATGGCTTAAACCCTTGCATTTTTTTCAATAGATCAAGCTCATAATCCATATAAATGAATGGTTTCTATAGTTTAGCTATCATCCAATCCCATCTAGTGATTTTTTCCTTTCCCTTTCTATTTCAATCCAACTGAACCTCCTACCACCAAATCTTCCCATGTCCCTTTAGTTTTGCCTTTGTAAACTTGACCTTATCAGGATCATTAATATCTTCATACTCAAAGTACTCCTCCAGTTCATTGATCTAATCAATTAGCTCCTCTAGGTTAAGATTTCTTGAAAATGTGGGAACCTCAAACTTAGTTATTTTTCTAATCTTGGTGATGGCCCTTAAAAGCGTCTCTTTCTCTAGGTTGAAAACTTCTTTACTTTGACATTTTCTTCTACTTCGTCCTCATCCTCTCTTTCATCTATTACCAAAAGATTTATTCCTCTACACATTTGTTCTTCCAATGCTTGTATTTATCTTTGAAGGGCTATAAAACCCTTAGCTATAACACCTATAGCTCTTCCACCATGCTCTCTTTGTGGAGGCTTTTTTATGCTTCTATTAAAACCCTAGTGCTAACTACCTCACAATCTGCAATATGTCTACATGCTCAACCCAAACCATGGTCCTGGTGTGAACTACCTTAGAGTCAACAATCTATCCACACACTCAAGAACTGTAGCTCTGATACCACTTGATGAAGGGTGCTCCCTTAATACCATAAACCCATTAAAAAACAAAGAAACAAAAACAAATGCGAGAACAAAATATGGACTTCTTAGTTGTGCCGCAAATGAAAAATTATTGAATTCACAAGTACAATATGCTAACCTTCATGGGCACCATCATTACTATAAATTGAAAGACAAGCTACAAACTATCACCTAGAGTTTTCCTAGACAATATTTAAGCTTTTCTTAAATAGGCAATTTTATGACACCTGGGAAGGTTCTAGACAATGAAACTTAATACCTAGGGCTAACAGACCCTAACAATACATATAGAGTTGGCCAAATACATCTTTGACAATTATTTTAGATATTAAAGGTAGCTCAACCCTGAAAGGCCATAACTCATGAAATGTTGCTCCAATTGGTTGTTATAACCACTTTTTGGAAATGCTAGTTGCTGATCTAGAGATTCAAAATTGTGGTAGCACCCTTCCATCGAGTTTTGAACTTCATTTAGGAAATCTAAGCCCTCCAACGGTGAGCTTGAAGATTTTTTCACAAATTTTTCCACTAAAAATCTACAATAACTTCTCCAATACTTATGCTTGAGCAATGATATTTTTATTGGTATGATTGCAACTTGAAAATGAACCTTCTTGTAGAAAATGAGAACATTCTGAGCTCATATGAAAAACTTACTAAAAATAGTAGGTTCCCATAAATAGAAACCAACCTATCTATTAGTACTTATTAAAATAGAAAAGACAAAAATAAAAATATTTTTGGGTGATGCAAGATTGGTATTATACCCAGGATGCTCTTGCATCAACTCCCAAACTAATAAATCTATATCTTGAATGCTGAACTTTAAACCTTTGAACTTTTATGTCCAAGTTTTCAAGACAAGCATAGAACACTACTTTTATGCAACTCAAAATTTATGAAGGCATCATTAGTAAAAAAAACCAATGGGAAACCTAAAAAAATTTAGAATCTTTTCCAACCAGACTGATTTTTGAAGTTTAAAAACTTGGGGGCAAAAGCATGGTTATAGTGTAGATATTTCCTTTGGTCTATTGGTTGTGATTTAGTCCACTATGAGTTTGGACTCTCATTGTGGGCTTGGATGTTAGCACATTTATTTTGTGATTATGTCTTTCAGAGTGAGTAGGGTGGTCTGGTTGTACCATTATAGGTGTCATGGTTGACAATTGTTAGATGGTTATTGACATTCAAAGTTTTCCCAACTCATCTTGGTCTATCTTAGTGTGAAAGTTGAGAGATACTCCCTTCTAGACCTGACACTTAGTTGTTATATCTCCATTTCTTTCTTATACAAGATGTTATCTTGGTTGAGTTGCCCCTTTATTGGTGACTTGACATAGGAGATAGGGTTTTAGTTGTAGGTTGAGAGTAGTACCCTAGTGTGTGGCTAGAGAGACATGGTATTGCTAGACACATATTACCATTATGAGAGTTAGTACGAATTTAGACATAAGTTTTTTTCCACTGATGAATTCATTACAACCTTGTGGAAAGGTAATGCCTTGTCTAGTTGGGTTGAGTGACCCTAGTTCCCAGTGATAGTTGATCTTTTCATACCATAGAGAACTATGCTTCCCCTATGTTTGGTGGTAGGTTTTGTTGTGAGTATCCTTTTGTAATGAAGAAGTGCACTATTGAGCCTCCTTGTTATAATTTCTCTTTGTTTTTATTATGAAACTTAATAAATTTGTACCTCTTTTTGTCCTAAGTTGGATGTGCTATCCCTTTGACAAGTGCAACTTTGGTAGAGAATCTTCATCCTTGGAGATTGGAGGGTGACTTAGTGAGATTTTGGTTAGATTTAAGAACGCTCTTGTATGGCATGGTAGTGCTCTTTAATACTTTTAGGATGTTTCTACCCCTTGAGTCCAATTTGGTTTAAAAGTGCATAGTGTTTTGACCTTTGTTAGTGGTCACTTGGAAGGTGCATGTTGCATTTGGACACCTTATGAAATGGTAGAGTGGTATGTTCCTTGCTTCATAGTGTAGAGTTTGTGACTAGATGAGTTTTCCTAGGGCACATTGAGTTCCTTGTTGAAGGATTTTGTGTTTGTGTGATACTCTTTCTCTTATTGTTGATCCTTTCTAGTTGTTAACAAGATTTTTTACAACTATTGGAGTGACTTAGCTCAACTTATAGAGAAGTCAATGAACTATTCTTAATTTTTTTTTTTTTTATTTCACACTTGGTGTGCTTCAATTTCTATTATTGGATTGCAAGCTTCTAGGAGTAAGCCTAGTATTTTAGGGGGATGATGCATTGTCTCTCCCATTTGATTTATGTAAGTCATCTTGATGGATGCAACCTTGATGCTCTTCCTTTGTAAGTAATCATGTTAGGTCTCATGAGTGGTCACAGCCTTAGAGAAAGCTAATTTAGGTGGTTGTTTTAGTAGGTTGGTTCTTCTTTATGTTTTATTTATGATGCATTATATGGTTTCACTAAGGTTTGTGCTAGTGCTAGTGATTATCTAGATTTATATGGTATCACAATTTTGTTCTATAAGTACCCCTAAGATGTGAAAAATGGTTACACTATGTGTTATTTGGTATGTTGTAGTTGACCAAGCTCTTGCAGCAATGTTGTTTAGTGATATTTTGGCCATATTCTTATGATGGCTCTTAATGATGTTACTTGGTTTATATTACATTTAAGGTTACTAATGTTTCTTTGGGATTTTTTTCTAAGACATTATGTTATATTGTACCTTATATGCTATTGGGTATTCAATTATCAATTCCATTACTAAATGCTTTGAACAATTGAAAAATGAGCTATCCATATTATATTCTCAATTATGGATTTTAATTGTATTTTGAATGTTCTCATTTGATTCATGGAATATTGTACCATGGATATTTATCTTGTTCCTTTTTAGTAGTTATTTAAATGAAATTAATTAAATTATTTATTACGTGACTATACATACTTGTTTCTTCTACTATTATGTATTTTGCATCTCCACTTGATGTTTCATTATTTTGGGAATGCTTGTAAAATGAGTTTTTTATCTCATCAAATTTAAAGATGTTTGAATTCTAAGTGTTTTTAGCATCACCTCATTTTGTGTGCCATCTAGTTTTTGCCTGTTCCCCTATTTGTCTTGGTTAGATGTATGATTTAGTAACCCTTACTACAATGAGTATGAATATGAAATCATAATGATTATAAAATATTCCAATTTATTTTATTTCTTGATCCGAAGTCGTGTTTCTAGGTTGATTTAGTGGACTTGTGATTCTTAGCATATTTATCGGTTGTGAATTTGAAATTGGTTTATGATGTTTGTTGGACCCTTGGTTGTTTGACCATATTTTTCTAATGGGTTTTTAGTTTCATTGAAATCTAATAATTTTGGATTCTGGACAATTTCCTCTTGCCTTATTTTGTGTGCCACCCATATTTTATTGGGATTTTGGCAATGTTTTTTTTTTAGATTGTGAAAATGGATTTTATTCTTTGTTTATTTTCATGTCATGGTTTTACTTTATGGACATTGGGATTTGTGTGGAATACATACTCCTAGAATTAAGTTGGTTAAGCAAGTTATGTTTTACTTGGTGGTTTGTTGTCCTATTGGGATTCATGTTGAATTTTTACTTCTCGCAAGATACTTAGTTTAGGTAGTTTATCACACTTGTATCATTTTTTACATTTCTCATATCCAACCCTTGCATTGGTATTACTTGATTATATTTGTGAAGTTGGTTGTGCCCACACATGATCTTGTGAGTATGATGACATCTTTGAAGACCTGAACTCTTGGATATAAGTTGGTTGAGATATAATTCATCTGGAAGTTGGGTTGGGAATTTCATTTCCTACATACACTTGTTATGTGATGATCATGTGTATGTAGGGTAGATGTGTGGAGTTGCTTCTCTTGTGTACCCTAGCCCATAAGTGGTTGACAAGGTAACATGAGAGGTTTTAACAAGTGATAACTAAAATATATACTTGGGTAATAAAACTCAATGAAAGATAAGATCATTGAATACCAAGTCTGTTGAGGCAATTGAAATGAAGGTGTGTGTTTGGGCTCCTAAGGGATCTAGAATAAAGACATGATAACTGGCCTACTGAGGGAGTTTGAATGAAGATAAATTATGAGTTTGACCTCTTGAGGGAGTCAAAATAAAGGCTCAAGTACTTGTGCTACTCGAGGCAAGTAATGAAACTCTGCTAGAGTCCCTACATAGTTATCCCATAGAGTGTTTGACTAGTGACCCATTGTACAACATTGACCTCATTGTTGGTTTCATGTTCTATTTGGCATGAGTATTAGCCTTGAATGATTATTCTTTGTGTTTGTGGCTAGATAACTATTTCCATCAACAGACTCAGTGTCAACCTATTGGTACCACATGGTTGGGAGCATAACTTGCATAACTACCTATACAACTTTAGGGAGTGGTGTACAGGGATGCTCTGATTCCAATTTTGAGGTTGGAGCTTGATGTTCACTTGGATTCTTCAATTTTTTGGAGTACATGTCCTTGTGCTTTATGTTTTTCCTTTGACACATTTTGATCTCTTGTATATAATGGTGTATCTTATTTTTTACTTGATACACATGTGTACTTGATGTTCTATTAGAATATTGCTATGCATTGGAGATATATTATGTGTGTGCTAAAATTTTGACACAGTCATTATATCCAAGATTGCTTATGAATGAGGTCTCAAACGACAACTCATAGCTCTCTATTCATGGAGTGCAAGGGTTTGTAATGAAGGCCCTCAATTTGACCTAGTTTGTGCCCAAGCAAGTACACCATAAAGTTATAAATTCAAAGAGGAAAAGCAAGAATTCTAGTCTCCATGATTATCAAATATGCATGAAAATAAAGATGTAAGATAATGTAAATAATAGCAATGCAAAGCAATGCAAGAAAGGAAGTCTAATATATGAAAGAAAATAACAATGTAAGATTAGTCTATGAAAGAAAATATGACTCTAAGATGATATGGAAATGCAAGGATGAAGCATGATGATGGTAGCCATGGATGCATGAGAGAAGAAAATGAGAAGAGAGAAGTTGCAATGAAGCTCCAATTTCCAAACCCTAAGGCTCAAACCCTAATTCTCAAACTCCTCCAAAATCACTCTCCAAACCTACAGCATAACAATACTATAGCAACTAACATCTATCCAAATGAGAATGTGAGAGCTCCTTATATAGTCAATTTTGGAGGTGGGGGGCTTCTCACAACTAATATGGGATAATAAGGATTGATCCATATGAGACAAAATTCCACCAATGAGAAAAGAGGAGTGTTTGAGAAGAAAGTGGAAGAGGAAATTAAGGGATCCCACTTAGAAATATGTGCATTTGAGTGTAGAGAAAAATGATTTTTATTTATTTATTTCCATTTTTTCATCATAGGGAGAGATTTAAGTGAAGATTTTATTTTAATTAAAAAGGAGCAAGTCCTTTAATTAAATAGGAGCTATTTTATTTGATTAAAAGAGAAGTTTACTTTGAATTAAATAAGATTTAGAATAAGATGATCAAACCTTAGGAAATATTGAAATAATTAAATTAATTGTAATTTGATCAAAGAAAATGATTTGAATTGATTCAATAAAATATTGTGATGCATTGACTCAAGAAATTGATAAATTGAAGAATGGGGGCCCATAGTTTAGGTGGCCATTTTAGGGTGCATATCTTTGCCCCTCTTTGACTAATGTGTGGTCATTTTAGGAACACATGTAGTCAAAGAATGTAGTTGAAGTGTAAGATTGATTTGGGATCACAAAACAACATAGATGTGTGGTCAACTTAGGAACACATTAGGAAGAAGAAAAAAAAAATTGATAACAATTTTATCTTGACAAAGACAAGGTTGTCCTAGGAAAAAGAAAGATTGATATAGTTGAATCAAGGATTCAAGTTTGATAGGTATTGCCCCCTTGGGATCAAAATTGAAATGAAATAGAGCAGAAATAGAAAATTGATAAATTTGATCAAATTGAACTTAAGATAAGGTTCTTTGTGCAAAATAAAAATATATGGATCATAGGACCAAGGTCGATCATCAAGCATGAAAGATTATGCCCCAAAATTGAATTAGAAGAAAAGAAGCGAGGTGACAAAAAATGGAAGATAGAAGTTTAGAAGAGGTAGAAAGAAATGGAAAGAAGAAAAAGATTGCCTCAAAATCATTCAATTGTTTAAGATATAAAATTTTGATTGAGATCATGAAAGAAGATAAGGAAATGAGGATCAAGACATGACCATAATTTATTAAAAGTCCACAAGAAAGATGAAGGAAAACCCTCTCAAACTCATAATGTAGCCTAAAAATGCAAATTAGCATGAAGTCTAACAATGCAAGCTACATGAAAATGCAAAGCTATACTTGCAATAGAGCAACTATAACATAGGATTTTGTGTTCATCATTCATGAAAGAATGCAAAGGAACTTATTTTCATCACTGGACCATTATCAATGAACATCAAAAAATCACACAATCATCACTAGTCATAAGCACAACTTGCTAGATTATGGTGACTGGTTAGGGAAGTATTCTACATGTAATTACTAATTATAACCCTGAATCTGTAAAAATAATTGTATAAAAGGGCTTAGGGTTAGGGATTGTTTCATTGTGGTGATGCAAAAATTGGTTCTTGTGGTGGTATTGAGCTATAAGGGATTACAGATTATAATTAAGTGGTAATAATTGGACCATAATAATATTGGACTTGCTATTTGGTGGGTGTAGCCCAAGGATTGGGTGAACCATGTTAAATATTGGTTTCTTGTGTTCTTTTTTGTTTGATCTATTATTTTCTAATATTATGTATATTTGCATATAATTGCTATTTCTATTTGTGGTTTAATCGTAACACAACTATGAAGATATGAATGTGATTTTATCAGATTGGAATGTGGAAAGATTATAACATAAGCATCAAAGACATAAAGATCAAGATGAATTTGATGTTAGCTTACCCAATTTAATGTAGCAAAACCATGATTGGATCATGGCATATATGCTAGGAGGACCATAAGAACAGTTGTGCAAAAATAGTCAAGGATGATGCCTCAAATCTCCCAAGTGTTTCAAGGGGACAACAAGAGACACTCTAGAGTTTTAAGACCGTACCCACAAGTAGAGAAAAAAAAATGCCCCATGACCCAAGTCCTCTAGCTATGTATACTAGAGAGACTTATTATACAAGGACACTCAACAAAAAATAATAACAATTAGCACACAAAGAAAAGATCATGACATAGCTCAAGCATTAAGTATTTGTATTTTAAAAATTTAATTGTGTTAACAGATACTAAGTTTTGAGGATAAGGATCAAATTCTTGCAAGTAAGTAAGATCACATGACAAAATTGGGTAAGACCAAACCAATAAGTATTAAAAAAAATGCTTGATGTCAGGGGTTGTATTGAAAAATACAATTGGGATGGTGTTGAAAAATATTGTTTGTGAGGTGTCCTAAAGACTAATGCATCCAAGAGACCAAAGATAACATGTTTATACCCCTAGAAAAAGACAAAGACCAATTCCAAACCAAGGAAACAAGGACAAGGAATGATGGAGGAAGGCTAAGTGTCGAGGACATGCTCAAGAAATAGGTGTGCAAAGGCCTCAAGTAGCGCCCATGTCTAAGTTTTCACCACTTGGATCTTATTGTAAATTTTTCTTTTTCTTTTTTTTTTTTTTGTATTTTTGAAGTTTTTTTGAAGATACATCAAAGCACCTATTGCTAGGTTTTCGCTAGGATGATCATTTTTTCAGGACATTTTCCATTTTTTAGAATTTTTGATAATATAATTTTTTTTGGGTTTTTGAAATATATCATTTTTTGGATTTTTGAAATACTTTTTTTTTGGATTTTTCAAGATCAATAAATACATAAAAATGATGCCCCCAAGCATCATGGATAAAACTTCTTTAGGTGCAAGCTGATAATGATAGGATCAGGGAGTTGCTCTCCCTCTTCTATACATAGTAAATAAGCACTAGACCAAAAAGCTATTGTAATGATGTAAGATCCAAGCCAATTAGGCTCAAATTTCCCCTTTTGATCTCACTATTATTGATCCTTAGGATTTTCATGTAGGACAGGATCTCCCACCTGGAATTCTTTAGGGAAAACTTTTTGTTGAAGGATTTGGACATGCACTTTTGATAATCCCTCATATGGTCAAATGATGGTTTACATTTCTCATCTAGAAGTTCTAACTATTGAAGTCTAATGGCATAGTAGTATTCATCTGTAACTAAAAATTTGACAGAAAATCTAAGTGAAGGAATCTCAACCTCTAAAGGTAACACTGCTTCAACACCATATGTGAGGGAAAAAGGAGTAGCCTTAGTAGGAGTACAAATACTCATTTATAGGCCCACAATGCTAGATTTATTTTTAAATTCCAATCTCTACCTCTCTTATTAACTATCCTATGTAGGGTCTTTGGAATGGCCTTATTTGATGCTTCTTCTTTACCATTTACTTGTGGAAAGTAAATGGAGGACCAATGTTGTTTAATCTTCAAACTCTTGCAAAGTTGTTTGATGTCCTTATTTTTGAATTGGCCTCTGTTATCGGTAATAATCTCATAAGGAACTCCATATCAACATATGATATGGTTTAGAATGAATAGAGAGAATGTTTTGCCTAAGGCAATAGAAAGTGGGACAACTTCTATCAATTTAGAAAAGTAATTAGTAACTGTGATAGTAAACTTGTCTCCATCTAATGATTTGGGATGAATCTGCCCAACAAGATCAAAGGTCCAATGCTAAAATGAGCAATGAGAAATAGAATGGATGAGCTCCCTACTTGGAGCATGTATCAAGTTACCATATTTTTGACACTTTTCACATGACTTTGCAAAAAATATTGTATTAATATACATCATGGCCCAATAGTATCCTACCCTAAGAAACCTTTGGGTCATAGAAAGACCACTAGAATGTCCCCAATAGATTCCCTCATGGATGTCAAGCCACACTTTATTGGATTCTTCCTTTTCTAAGAATCTAAGAAATATTCTATCTAGACCCCTCCTATACAAATCACTAGAGATAAGAGAATGGCGAGAGGCATTTCGGATAGGGTCTCTATGTTTATATTAGTTAAAGGTTTTGGGTATAATACCATCACAAATGTGTAAATAAATGACACCATAACAGGATGACTTGCGACTAATAAGGGTGCAAATAACATGACTTTCTTCAGAATTATAGATAGGTTGATGGAGCTCTTCCACTAGGAATTCAAATTTGGATTCATGTTGTTCTAACCGAAGACGTGAAGCAAGTGTAGCCATGGCATCAACTACTTTATTTTCTACTTGAGGGATTTTTTGAAATGTGACAAATGTGATGTATCATCTCAAGGAATTAAAAATATGCTTGTAAGGTACCAATTTCTCATTTTTAGTTAAATATTCATTATTGACTTGGTTGATTATTAGTGGTAAATCCCCATAGATGTGTAAATTTTTGATTCTCCATTCTATGGCCATCTTAAGTCCATTTGTTAAAGCTTCATACTTTTCTTGTGGTGATAAGGATTGAGCCATATGTACCATTTGTGGAGCCTCATACGTACCCAATTTGACTTCTTGTATTGGTTCAATGAGTACTAAAGAGCTATCTTGAAAATAGCTAGGGAGACAATCAAGTACCTCATCCTTAGGCAGCTCGAAGAGGTTTTCACCCTTGGATAAATCCTTTCATTTTACTTTTTTTGGTTCTAACACTGCCACATAGTGGTTTTTGCCATTAGAACTCTTATTCTTATTCTTTTCTTTTCTTTTCTTTTTTATGACTAATGTAGTTGATGTCTATGTTTGTCATGTTGGTAATCAATTCACTGATGGAAGAGACTATAGGTTCAATGACATTCAAGTAACAGGCTACCTCATAGTCATTTTGAAATGTTAAAAGCTCATGTTCTTGATAGCATTGGCACCAATCAATAAGGTCGAGATGAACAAGGGGAAAATTAATGACTAGTTCAAGGTTGTGAATGTGAATGAATTCATCTCTAGTGACTAAAGACTCAAGTCCATTAAGTAACTTCCTAAGCGACCCAAAATAAGATTCATCCTAACAAGAAAAGAATCATCCACTAAGGAAACATGTGAGTTCAAATCCTTTAATCCTACATGTGACCCATTAGCTACCTTAGGTTGAGAACTACTAAGAGTGGATGACATAAATATCCATGTCAATCATGGAAGGCTCCGAGAAGGAATCCCATTCATACTCATGTGAACAAATTTATGAACTTCTACTAGGGTGCTTACACCATGAAGGCTTGGGACACCTTGATGTGGAAGCTTTAATATCATTAAGGTAACACCTTCTCTTTTTATTAAACTGTCTAAACTTAATTTATTTTATTCCATAATTGAAACTATCTCATGAGTGACTACACTATCTAAATTTCCTAAAGGAGACTAGTTGTAGGAACCCAATCTTCACACATATCTTGCTAATTTTCCAAATTAGGTGCATATTTTGGTTCATCTTCACTATCCAACTTCTCAATAATAGGAGTAGTATTTTTATTATGATTTGAAAATCCTAGGTCAACTGTCTTCTTAGACTTGCATCCAAAAAGAACATGATCAAGGGGTTCGGCTCTAGCATCCAATGTATGACTTAGAGGGCCATGTCTAGGATAGCCTATATTATTGACAAAAGCATACCCTCTTCCATAGGCCTTAGGAGAGGGAGAGAAGTTCTTATTGTGCATATGTTTCTCTTTTTTATAAATCCACTCTCTAACCACTATGTCCTCTTTCTTGTCTTGAATAGGCATTGATGACTGTACAAATTTGTCAAATAATATCATAGCTGAAGAGGAAGGTCTCATTTCTTATGAAGGCTTGCCATAAGACCTAGGTGACATTGGTAATGTTGGAGGGAGCTAAGTTGATACCCTCCCATGTAAAGGTTTATTGATTTGAACCTATCTCTACATTCAGCTAAAGTTGCATCAAAATCATATGCTTCTCTATTGAGGGTAACATGAATACTCACTGAAATTGAGTTAATAGATAAAGTATTATCCCCATGTATAAAATTATTTGTTCTATTGTAAGGGAACTTAACACACTGATGATAAGTAGACGAAATTTCTTACATATCATGGATCCATAGCCTACCGAGTAATATATTGTACGTAAGGGGACCAATGTCAACTATTTGAAATAAAATATCTTTCTCAATAGGGCCAATCCTGATAGAAAGGATGACCAACCCCTTTGAACTTCTTTTTGCCTTATCATAGGCTTTGATAGTGATATTTCTTCTGGTATCTATAACTTGTTCAAAATAACCCAACATCTTTATAGGACTCAAAGAACAAATATTAAGCCCAACACCCCCATCTATCAACATGCTCCTAATATAGGTTTTGTGAATCATGACTTCAATATGGATAGATAAATTATGTGGGTGGCTCGAAGATTTATCATCTTCCTCTGAAAAGGTGAGGTGATGAGGGCTAGCAATATGATTAACCATGTTCTAGAATTGATCAACATCCAAATTGTTGGGAACATTCATTGTGCACAAATCATCGTCAAGGACTTGCTTATGCCTCAAAGACAACTCTAGAGCTCAAAGATCAAAATGTGAGTTGGGGTTCTTTGCAACTAATTGGAAAGACTATAGTTTGACTTAGGATTGACTGCTAGTTTTGAGGTAATATTCTTAGATGTCACTTTCTTTGGATTACTTGGTTAACTTGAATTGGGTCCTTTAATGACAAGGAAACCTTGACTGCATGTGAAAACTTTGAGATGGCACTCTAGAGTGAGGACCTCTTAGCACCAAGATGGGTTTTTCATCAAAGATAGGAGGAGAGTCCATGTCTAGATTATAACTATAAGAGTCTTTATTTCTCATCATGTTGGCATTCTACTCTACTACTTCAAGCATGTTGACAACATTCTCTACATTCATGTAGGTGTAATTAATCTCAGCTTTTCCATTCTTAGGTTTAGAGGTCTCCCCCTTATCATACTTGGGAAAAGGTTCTTTGAAGGCCTTGTGATCAGCATTAGTGTTCAATCCTTCCACTTGAAGCTTACCATTCTCAATATGATTCTGAATGATATGCTTGAGTTTCCCATAGTTTTCAACATTATGTCCAATGTCATTGTGAAACTTTTAATTTCTCATCCCACCACCATGGCTTAACCTTAGGTATACAAAATTTTTTGGGATCAAAAGGATGCACCAAGTTGTGAGAAATAATCTGTGTCAATATCTCGTCATACGATTCACCAAATTTTGCAAAATCTTGCCTTTCTCCCTTTGGCCTATCTTGGTATTGTGGCTTACTTCCTTGTTGATTAGCACTAACCAAATGAAGGACACCTTGATTAGTAGATTTGGAGGAGTCCACAACTCCATCATTGACCACTTGTCTCTTTTTATTCCAATATGAATTATTTCCTTTATCTTTGTTGTTGTTACGTTGGCTATTGTTGTTATTGTTTCCATGTTTGGCAAAAATTCCTTGTTATTCCAAAATATCCTCAATTCTAGATATTGTTTCAACCATCATGTCAAAAAACTCAAAAACCATCTTCTTAACTTATACCATATTTTGGGAATCATGTTGCTAAAAATGATTTCGATCTTTTCTTTTTTAGGGATAGTCCTAGAGTAGCGAGAGCATTGTCATCTCCATCTTTGCAAGAAAGTGACAAAGGATTATCCTTGAGTTTTCTTTGTGTTACACAAGTCCAATAGGGTGAAAAATCTTGAAAGGTTGTATGCAAAGTGTTGAACAAGTCTCTAAAAAAGCTCTTTGAAATTTTTAAAAGGAGTTATGTTGGTGAACCATTCCATTGATTGACCCTTAAGCCTCCATGGAATCAATCTCATAAGGTATGAGTTTTTGTGGTAAAATTCAAAGCTCGTGGTACAAAACTAATGCACATGATCACTTGGATCCCCATTCCTATCATACTTGTCATATTGGGGGCTCTCAACCTTTCTAGGAAAGTCTTTCATATCAACACTCTTATCAAAAGGGTTAGGAAAAATCAAATCAAGTGAGAAGGAACTCTTAGGTGTCATGAACTTGTCCATCATACTTTTCATTGGATTAAACTGTTCTTCCAAAGATGGATCTTGCCTCCTAATTATTTTGTCTACATCATAATTATAGGGAACTTTAGCACCCTTATAAATTAAAATATTTAGAAAAAATAATTTTTTTTGATACATATACTTCTACATGGACTCTTGGAAAGAAGGGCCTCATTGCATTCTGATGAAATCTTGAGAGTCATGGTAGAAATTCAAACTAGCTCCTCCATATTGTGAACCATGATGAGCATGCTGCAAAGATTTTCTTGAAATCCTAGGAGGTGTTGGCCTCCTATAATTATCATGTCTTGAATCCCCTCTTCCTCTAGGGATAGGAGATCATGAAGGTGTTCTTTAATATCTTCCACTTCATGGAGTCTTAGGAGGGGTGGATGGAGGAGAGTTGTTTCCACCACCAACATGCATGTTGTTAGATTGACACTTAAGTTGTTGAGTCAAGAGTCTATTTTGTTCCTCTTGGAAAATTTTCCTTTCTATTTCTAAAAAATATTGTCTTTCTTCTTCCATATGTTTAAATCTCTCTGCCTTCATAGCTTCTTTCTCTAGGAAGACTTTCTTTTTACGCTCGAGTGTCTTAAGTCTGTCACCCATGTATCTTGAAGGTGTCTTGAGTGGTGAACTTGGTCTTGAATATCTAAACAAGTTATTGTTATATGTTGCATTCACATGAGTGCCATGAGGATCATCATCTTGGTTTTCATGTTGTGATGGTTCTTCTTGATAGGCTTGTCTCTTATCTCTTTTAGCCCTTTGGTGTACATCCAAATATCTAGTTAAGATAAGGGATGAGACTGGTCAATTGTCATGAGAGGGGCTACCAAACAAAATGGTATCTTGATATTTTTCAAATATTTCATCAAGGCATTCATCCATTTCTTCCCTCTCTTATCAAGTCATCAAGAAGGTGCTAAGGTATACTCAACTCACTAAGGTTACTCTTGGGATCAAACCAAACTTCTGAGTTGTTCCTTGATGATTGATCAAATACAGGTTATTTTCCCTTATGTCTTTGGAAAGTTTAAGCTAAGAGTAATTGGTTAAAGACTACTTGAGGTCACTTTCCTTGATCTACTTGATATCTTATTGTAACTAACATGAAAGAGAAGGTGCTAGGTGATACGATGACCCTAAGAAATGTTGGTACATAAATAGGATAGAAAAAATAGTCACCTATCTAAAAGAGAGATGATAAGATAGAATTTTTGCAATAGGCATAAACCAACACTTCCACAGAAGTTCCTACTACTTTGGTTGAATACTCTAGCACAAATGGACCAAGAGGATGATTTATCCAAATTATAATTAATTAAAACTGAATTTGAATAGAAGTGAATAGAAAAGAGATTACTAAGACTCTCTAATTGTGTTATCAAAGAATTCAAAGGTTTATCTTCTCAACAAGGATGGTTTATAACTCACTGACTCGAAGCAAGGTCACTCGTAAAGTCAAAGAATACTAGTTCAAGAGGTCAAAACACATAATCCAAGGTATAAACAAGATTCCAACACTACAGTAGGTGACCTAATCTAATCCTTATTAACTAAGGCGGACTGAAATGATAGGATAACTAATTGAGGAAAGGTTTCAGCTCAAGAACATAGTTTTTGGTTCATTTTAATTGACCAACTAGATGCATCAATATATTTTTATCATAAATCAGGTACACAAGACAAAACTCAAGGAGTTCAATAAAATGTCTACAAGCAATGGGTAAGGGACAAAGCAACCTTGTACATAAACAAGAATAGTGTCTTAGTATGAATATAATCCATAGAACCACTACTATGTATGTTCTGAAAATGTTTTCCAATCACACAAATAGTCCAAGAAAAGAAAATTGGACTACAATATGGTTCTTAGTAATAGTCAACCTGCAACTCTTATAATCTCAAGTGGGAAAAATCTAATCCTAGTGCACCAGGGTTTTGACACATGTTAAAAATTTAATCAATTAGAGATACCGAGGAAATTTCACAACCCAAAAAAAGACTACACTCATGGAGATTCTTCCACAAGGATATTTATATAGCAAGTGTTGCTACAATGACAAATGTGGCTACTATAGCTTGAGGTTCCATCCATGTGGTTTACCCAATAAAGGGAATTTCCACTATGGTTAACCCTCTCTAATCAAGGAAGACTCATAAAATTAGACCGCATGGGGACTTAGTTCAGATTCAAGGGTTCCAAGTTTATGATGTGCCCAAAGGAAACAAAGCATATTCCTCTAGCCTCTTTACCTCACCCAAACATAGCAAATAGATTCATTCACATGTTAATTTGAAATCACTCCACTAAGGTTTGGAAAGACAACAACAATCATCACCAATTTAAAGAGAGAAAGTACTAGCAAATGTTGAAGAAAAACCAAGCAAGACAATGAAATAACATCAAATCCTTCCCTACCTACAAGGGGATATATTGCCAAGAAGAGATTTTCATATAAGGAAAGTGAATGAACCCACTCTCTCAAGATCACCACAAATAGTGTTCATAAGGCCTAATTACTATGTGAAACATGTATACAAAAATAATAGATCTAGGTCCAATTTTAGATCACCAATCGAAATTGAATTACGAAAGCATATAAAACACTCAAGGAAAACACATGAGAGGTTCAATTTTAATTATAAAGTCCAAATTTTATTGATATGTATAATAATACCTCAAATACAAAGCAAAATGTGTGCATCACTCCACTAATCTAATGAACCAAGCAAGCACTCCAAGAAAATAACAAGTGAACCAATACAAGATAGATATGTCTTATGCAAACCCTAGGGTTAGATCTCAAAATTTGATTGTTAGGAGTAATAATAACTAGAAAATAACTCAAATGAAAACTCACATCATGCATTGAACCATGTGAAATTAAATGCAAGTTAATCATTATATGCCCTTTTTGTTACTTTTGATTTTTGACCTAGTCAACAAGATTAGACCTATATACTATGAATTATGACCCAAAATCTTAAATACAAAAAAGAGAGCCCTATTGAAAAACAAAAACCTTTCCAAAAATGTTAGAATTTGAGAAAAATATTTTTATTTCTACCCTAGGGACCCATTTTTCCAAAACAGACCATTTTTTGTGAATCAAGTATTTGAGACCTCATATGAGATCTAAACTCAAAACACAAAGAAATAACCCAATTTAGAATTCAAATATCTTTCCAAAAAAGTAGAACTTTCTAGAATATTTTCTAATTTGCATCCAAAAATGATTTTTAATTAAAAATAAAGAAAAAATTATAGAAAATATGAATTACCTCTGGAAACTTTGAAACTGAAGCTTCTCTAATATGTCGCCACCCTACAACAAAAAAAATTAGACGAAAAAATCAAATTGTTTGGGAGATAAGATCAAATATTTAAGATTCTAGGATTTTTTGTCTCCAAACAAATTTGCACAAAGGGGGTTAGCTCCAAAAATAGTCAAAACCAACATGTAAATGTGGGTTGCCCCATGGTGGGTGCCAAAAAAATGTGTGACAAAATGTTGACACACTTATATGAGTCATTATGTCCAAGATTTCTCAAGAATGATGTCTCAAATTGTGACTCATAGCTCTCTATTTATGGAGTGCAAGGGTTTGTAATGAAGGCCCTCAATTTGACCTAGTTTGTGCACATGCAAGTACACCATAAAATGAGAGATTCAAAGAGGAAAAACATGAATGTAAGTCTCCATTATCATCAAATATGAATGCAAATGAAGATGCAAGCTAATCTAAATGATAAAAATGGAAAGTAATGCAAGAAAGGAAATCTAATCTATGAAAGGAAATAACAATGAAACATTAATCTATGAAAGCAAATATGACTCTATGGTAATATGAAAATGCAAAGATGAAACATAATGATGGAAGTCATGGATGCATGAGAGAAAAAAACAAGAAGAGAGAAGTTGCAATGAAGATCCAATTTATAAACCCTAATGCTCAAACTCCTCCAAAATCACTCTCCAAACTTGCAGCATTACAATACTATAGCAACTAACATCTATCCAAATGAGAAGGAGAGGGCATCTCATATAGTCAACTGTAGAGGTGGGAGGCTTCTCACAACTAATATGGGATAATAATGTTTGTCTTGTGTGAGACAAAATTCCACCAATGAGAAAATATGAGTGTTTGAGAAGAAAGTGGAAGAGGAAATTAAGTAATCCCACTTAGAAATATGTGCATTTAAGCCTAGAGAAAGATTATTTTTATTTATTTATTTATATTTAATTTATTTCCTTTTTTCATCATAAGGAGAGATTTAAGTGGGGATTTTATTTAAATAAAATGGAGCAAGTCCTTTCAATTAAATAGGAGCTATTTTATTTAATTAAAAATAAAAGTTTTATTTTAATTAAATATGACTTATGAAATATTGAAATAATTAAATTAATTTCAATTTGATCAAGGAAAATTATTTGAATTGATTCAATAAAATATTGTGATGCATTGATTCAGGAAATTGATAAATTGAAGAATGGGGGCCCATAGTTTAGGCAGTCATTTTAGGGTGCATACATTATGTAGTAGGATGTTAGATGTTTTCTTTCTTTTCATGTTATTCTATTTCTTGTCTTAGAGTATAGATTTACTTGTAGACTAGTACGTTAAACCCATAGGATTCCTTTTCATGCCATCTAGTGTTCATTCCTCGAGTTTTGTGTGTCTGGTGCTCTCGAGTGTGAAGTTTGATTAAATTTAGCTTTAATTTTTATGTTTCAGATTTTGTCTTTGAATTCTCATACAATAGAGCATTTTGTCATTCAATTATACATTTCATCATATGGGAATGCATATGCTCGCATGAGGAAGCACTATCTCGTATATCTCTTTCATGCATTTGTATGTATTGTAGAGAACACTCATATGTTATTTGATTTTGGCTTGTACAAGGATTGAACCTGAATACTTGTATGAAAAAAATGATCATTTCTTTTTAGATTTTAGGGGTGCAAATTGGATAATTGGATACCCTTTTGGGTTCTGTACCTTCCTAAGTTAGAATAGATTGGATATTGATCACCATTGGGTTTAGCTAGTGTACACACTAAAAAATGGTTCACATCTATGGTTTTATCACATTTTCATTCTAATTCATCCCATTTTATCATTCCACTAACTTTGATCTTTTGGCCAACTTCATCATATCTCAACAGTGTCTGTCATCATTTGAATCCTCTTTCACATCAATTGCAGATCATTGTAGAACCATTTCAACATCATGAAAAATCATATCAAATAAACCTAGAATCACCCCAAATCTACATGGAATTAGTCTTAATCAACTTGGAATGTGTCAAAAATCCCAAATCTATCATCATTTGTCCAATCCTAGGCATTATTGTGGCTTTTAGTGCCTCAAAAACCTATCAATCTGACCTTAGTATTGTCATGGCTCTCAGTGCTAGGTCAAACCGTCATTCTTGTCATTTGATCATGGACATGGTTGAGTCCCTTAGTGCTAGATCATGAAATCATTAAATTATCTTTATAACATTGACAATGTCCATTGATATTATTATGATCAACCATATTAATCAATCTTGATCCTATAGCGTTTACAATATCAATTAAGTGTTACATGTCCTTAATTCATGTCATGTGTCCTTGGCATGTTATCAATTTTAATCAATGAATCAATTTGACCATGGCTTTGGCCTACCAATCATCATCCTAGTCAATCTCAACAATTGTCACATTTTCATCAAAGGATAATGTCACACTTATTTAATCAAATTGGCCAATCACTTACTAATTTTCTTTACAAAATTAAATAACCCATAATTTAATCCTTTGTCATTTTACTAATTATTCTTCATAATTATCATCTTAATTAATTATTTCTATTAATTAATTGATTCATCATTCACAAACCAAGGAAATTCACAATTTCCTAAGTCATATACTCCACCATTAATTCCATTTTTTAACTAATTTCTATTTGTGTGGAATAATGGATCTTTAATTCAAATATTCCACATAATATTGACATCATCATGACACATGGGCATAACACATCGTGGATTCCCCATTTACACTTGGCTAAGATATGTCATAATCCATGTATTCTTATTCTTTATGCATGTCCATATTTAGCTTCCATTGTCATAGATTATTGGCTTTAAGTGGGTTTGAGGTGTCACATGACACATCATAGATCCTCTTCCATTTATAGCCATGTTTGACTTCCAAACTTTACACAATCCTACATTTGGTATCTTGCATCATATATGTCATGGATTCTCAAAGGAATCTCTTACCAAGTCACATATCCAAGGTGACAAGTCCAATGCTTTCATCTTGCATATTGATTATAAATTAAGCATTCTTCCTCTCAGTTTCGGTCCTAACTCCTTGAGCCCTAAATCCTTCAAGCCCCTAGGTCCTTGGTCTTTTACTCTCTCAAGCTTAAATCACTTCTTCTAGTACTCTCGTATCATTATCATAGGTTTTTGCTGCCTAATTGTATGCATTGTAGGCAATTGGAGATGCATCATATGAAGAAGAAAGAAGGACATGAAAGCTACAAATGAAAGAGGGGGTTTCTTTGTGTTGCTTCCTTTTTTTTATTTGGCTTTCATGGTAGACTAGAGGGTTTCAATGTATGTTTATTGAGTTTGTTATTTTCTCATAGTATATTAGCCCATTTTATATTCCTACAATTGGTTAACCCGACGTGAACATGATTAATTAACTTAGGTTTCTTGTGTTTGTGCTTGTAGGTGCAAGGAAGGAGCTCACTTGGAAGGGTATAATGACTATTTTCATTTCCTTACCACATCTATGTTAAGTAGGGGGTCTAGTAACATAGTTGTATGCTCTTTTTTTATGCATTTGTTTAGCTTATTGTCCTAGGGTGCACTCTGCTCTATTAGGGCACACTTGGGACCCCTAGGAGGTAGTTTTAGGGGCCTAGGAGCCACCATAACCCCCATCTATTGTTCTTGATTCACCAACTATACTTAGAAACAACCAACTGCACCCTTGTAGGCACCAACTGCACCATGGGTGTAGTCTACACTTTTTGAGTTCACTTGGTAGGGTAGATTTCAAAATTTTAGTTTCTAGGTATCATTTAAGGCCCATTTCCCCACAATCTGCAACTAGTCTCCCAACTGCACCCAAAAACTAACAACTACACCCTTCTAGGCCCCAAGTGCACCATGAGCATAGTTATCACTATCTAAATGCACTTGGGGGCATCCTATGTCATTCTAGCCTTATGGGGTACAATCTGCTTTGTCAAAGCGCAATTGGTCCACAGAAAGCACATACTTCACTCAAAATCTGCATCTAGGATTTGTATTTGTTTCTAGGGCCTAGATTAGATGTTTTTGTGTTATCAATGTTTTGTTTACAACATGTGGCAACCATTGGATGAAGACATAATCATTAAAAAATACTAATGCTTGTTTACAAGATGTCAAAGACCATATATGCTTATTTAAACTATGTGTGTGGATTTCCTAGATTAAATAACACTTCATTTGGTGCATTAAAATGAACTTTTTCTATTCTTCTTGGTATGTATGCAATGTTTAAAACCCTAGGAGTTACTTGGACATATCCTCTCCCCTCGCCATTTGTGGATCTTGGGTGTAAGAGAAATCCATGTGACTTCTATAGAGAAGCATGCCTTGGACCAAGATATCCCATATTAGATATGTCAAGGGACTATTTCAGAGTAGTAATAGGCCAAAGCCAAGTCAACATTCTAGCCACTATATAAAACTCAATATGGTTAATGTCGTGTCGATGGTATTGTTGTGTGATAGCTCTCCTCTAGTACCCTTGTGGTGTGTCAAACCCCAGTTCTCAGGGTTGGGAGACCTTCTAGGGAAGTTTATTGTCCTACCATGTGACCCAAAATAAGTTCACCTAAAGTTTTACTAAGTTTGAAAAACTTTTTTTTTAAAGATAAAGATACAACAACAGTAATAGAATAGTAGAAGCAATTAACATTCACATAAACACATAACATGAAACAGATTACAATTATCAAGGGTCCCATGATGTTGAATCACATTTAAGTTTAATCAATAATAAATCTAATATATAATAAATCCACATCAAATAATAATATATTAGTATGAATCCATTTAAATGATATACAATTATATATGATGCCACTTAATAACAAATAGAATGCACAATCATCCACTATACAAGTCACAGGGTATGAAAGGCTGAAATAATATACATCATGAAATAGGTTACATCATCTCTTAAGATCTTATGAAATCAAATACAATACAATAGTACAACCATCCATCATATAAATACAGGAATAGATAGAAAGGAACATCTATACAAACACATCTAGTAGTGACATCTAACATTCAAATCTTTATGGTATAAGAAAAAGCACTACCACCCGACCTCGTAAAACCCACAAAGGTCCACTTCCACTGCACGGAGGAGATAGTCTCAAGTGCTAGATAGGATAACAAAATGAACAATCAAATCCAACATCTAGGTTCAAGGAATCACCTGAAAGCAATCTAACTCATAGGTACCAAGACACAAGAATCAACTAATCCTAGAGGCAACATAGACACTTAGGAAATCTACTATGCAAGTGGGTAAGTGTTATTACACGAACTAATTCTAGGGTTACCTAGCTAGTCTTTTTATCCTTCATCACTCTAGTGACTCTATGTGGTACTAGTATCCTTTCATACTAACAAGGCATACTAACGAGTCAACTCTAAGGTTACCCGGTGAGTCTTTTAATCCTCTTGCCCCTTAGTGACTTTTGTGGTGCCAATATCTTGTTAATTCATTTTAAATCCATTTAATGAAATGTTATCACTTATTAAATAACCCTGGCAGCCACTTTGGGCCCCAACCTCCATTGCAAGTCACTTCCCAACATTATAGATAGATAACCTACCCTAGACTCATAAAAGTATAGATCAAAGAATCACGAATTTCACATCAACCCTATACAAGTGATTGGAAAGTCAAAAGATAATTCATAATAACACCTCAGTTCTTTATAGCAACTGGAAAGCATCCAAAAAATAACTCATTAAAGATTCAAAAAGGTTAAGTCAAACATGTCATAACATGACATCACCAAAAACAAATCATACAAACACCTCAGTCTTATAAAAGCAACTGGAAAAGAATCCAAATACAACAGATCGAAGACTCAAAGGTTATATCAGATGGGTCACACCATTCACCTTAGTTTCACATAAGAACACTAGAAAGCAATAATAATCAATAGATCAAAACACCCCATAGAGCATACAATACACATTACCATGGTTGAGTATAAAAGATCGTATACAACGCATCATCATGACATCATAGACAAAACTCCTAAGCCTCTAGTAATACAACCTGACTGGTTCAAGCTAAGTCAAACCCTGACACCCAATAGTAAAATCACACATCATAAAAAGTGCATACAAAAGTGAATTTCATAATTTATTAGGTTTTGAAAACCCATAAGTCCAATGTTCACTATATGTTTTTAGGTTAAATCACAGACAATTCTATAGTGGAAATCAATTTTCTCAAACAAGAGTTTCAACCAAGAGAACTTTAAAAAAAAATAGAAACATAATAGACATGAATAAGATAAGAATTCGAAGAATGAGCAACCACTACACAAACCCACAAGATCCTACCTAGATTTGACGTTAAAATAATGAATGCACAAACACGCAAGAATCTTCTTTTTCCTTTGAAAACCCTCTTTTTAGAAATTGGCTCCTCCAAACCTGTGTATCTAGAAATGAGCTCTAATTTCCTTAATAAAGAGTTTTTCCCCCAAATCAAGGCTTTGATCATGCAATCATGTGAAAACCCTTTGTCTTTAATTACTATATTTTAATTTTCATACACACTTTAAGCAATTTAATTAAAATAAACTTTATTAAATTAAAGTTTTCTCTCCCTTATTAAATAATGCAATGTTTTAATATAATATTTATTAATTTAACTAATAATATTATTTAGAGTTTATTAAAAATAAAACTCCTAAATAAATTATTATTAAATTAAATAAATATAAATATGCCTAAATTATAACTTTAATCAAACCTTTTAAATTTAATTCTTTCATGCACATTTAAAAAAAAATTTAATTAAAATATTCTTTTATATTTTCTTTTCCTCCACTTATTAATTAGTGTAAGCACTATTTAAAGCGTAGTTTATTATTTAATTTAATAAGAATAACTAAAGCTCATTATTTAAATACAACTCTAATTTAATAATTTTTAATTAAATAATCATAATAAAATAATATTAAATCTTTAATCTTTTAATATTTTAATTCTTTTTTATTCAATTAAAATAAATATTTTATGAAGTACATATTTAATTAATTTCTAATTAATTAGATAACATCATATTCTAATCTTTCTTTAACCAATTTTCTAAATTTATACCTCCAAATTAGACTTCTAAATTTAGACTTTTAATTTAAAGCATAAATTTATTTAGTTTTTAATTAAATCAAATATTAACATATTAACATATTTTCTTTTTAATCAAATAATATTTTTTACTTAACTAATAATATTATTTAGAGTTTATTATTAAAATAAAACTCTTAAATAATAATTATTAAATATAAATATGCTAAAATTAGAACTTTAATTTAATCTTTTTAATTTAATTAATTTTTAAATTAATTATATATAATCAAATATTGACCTATTCTATATATAATTTGCATACGCCATCTTTATGCACTTTAAATTAAAATATCTTTATTACATTAATTTGTTTTCTCTTTTAATTAATTTATTATATTTTAATTTCATTCATAACCTTTATGCAATTTAATTAAAATAAACTTTATAAAATAATTGCTTACTCTCTCTTATTAATTTATTATATTTTAATTTCATGCATAAGCTTTATACAATTTAATTAAAATAACTTTATTAAATTTATATTTTATCTCTCTAGTTAATTATAAGATGTTTTAATAATATATTTATTAATTAAACTAATAATATTATTTAGAGTTTATCATTTAAAATAAAACTCTTAAATAATTATTATTAATTTAGATAAATTTTATTACGCCAAAATTAGAAATAAAATTATTTCTTTAAATTGAATTCTTTTATTTAATTAATTCATGAGATATTTTTTAATAATATATTTATTAACTTAATTAATAACATTATTTAGAGTTTATTATTAAAAGAAAACTCCTAAATAACTATCATTAAATTAAATAAATATAAATATGTCAAAAATAGAACTTTAATATAATATTTTAAATTCAATTCTTTTATTTAATTAATTAAATATAATTAAATATCAAATTTATTTATAAAATTTTCATTAAATTAAATCATCAAATTATCTTTTAATTTGATTTAATTATAACTGAAAATCACCACATACCCACAAAGCCAAAAATAACAACTCAACTGAAGGCAAAGAACATAATTAGACTCTAGGGACAAAATCACAAATTCACGTCACTTAATGAATCCAGATGGGTAAACTAACTCAGATACTTGTCCTATTTTTTAGGACAATTGGATTAGGGTTTAGGATTTGGATTCAAGAGTTATCTCCCCACTTATACCACTGAAATACTGGGATAGGGTACGCTCATCCTGGTAATTCAAGGAAGTCGATACCCAGTCCTGCAATCTGCATAAAATTTGCACATGTAAAAACACAATATTCTAAACTAAATAGGAAATGGCAAGAAGTGATAGCATTTTGAACTTCCAGGTAGCATTTTGAGACTTCAAAAGTGTCCTTAGGTACCTAGATAGGCCCCCCTATCTCAACATGCCCTAATCTATATTCTGCATTCCCTAGCCATCATTGTCTTCACTTAGGACATCATTCCTTAGGTCATAACCTTCATTCTATATATCCAATCCAATCATAAAATCAACCCCAACATCCTAGCTCTCTAGTATAGCAACTTAGCCATCACCCAGCTCATAATCAGCCAACATTCAACCCAGCCTCCCAATTGCACCATGAAACTAGTAACTATACTCAAACTAGCCCCAAGTGCACCATAGGCATAGTTGGTGATGTTGGAGTGCACTTTGTGTTGTCAGAGTGCACTTGGGTACTTGCATGACCATTTTGGGCCTCCAAACTACATTTTGGGACCTGAAAACTGCATCTAGAAGCCTCTGTAGGTCTTCATTCTACATCTGACACAAAATAGCATCTTCCACCCAAAATCTCATTTTACATCTTAAAACCTTTGCATAGTGCATATCTAGTTAGCATAACCATCATTTTGAGCCCCCCAAACATCATTTTGAACCCAAAACCTTTGAATTTAGTCCAAAATTTGAATAAAAGTATTAACCCCAGAGTATTACATTGTGTCAATGGATAATGGATCTTGACCATGGTCATTTTGTCATTTTCTTTTACCATTTTCTTTGGTCAAACTCTATCTATGTCAAGATGGATTTGACTTTGTCATTTGGATCTTTTCACTTTTATCTCTTTTTGGTCAAGATCTAAAGTCTATTGTCATAATATTAAACTCTTAGGTTAATACCTTTCAAAGATTTCACCTAAGTTCAAAACCTTGCATATACCCTTACCATAGCATTATCATATTCCTAGTTTCCCTAAACATCATTTTGACTTACCCTAGTGGTATATCCCCCTCATATTACATTGTTTAAAACCCTAGCATCATTTCCACTATCAAACCCTATCAACTTGTCTATCAACCAACTTGTCTCCTTGATCACCTATCCTCATTTTGCATAGCCCAAATGTCATTATGAACCTTAGCACACCATCCCTTGCATAGTCCACCTTGCATACATCAACTTCCAACATTATTTCCAAGTCCAAAAGTCTAACCCTAGTCATCATTTTGCATACCATTGAGTCATTTTCATCTCCTTTAGTCAAACTCCAAAGTGCCATTTACATTTGCATTTGCATACTTTTCCTAGGAAATTTTCATCTTTCATATCAAAACCCTAGTTCATTTGGCACCTCCTTAGGTTCCATAACAACCCTAAACACCTAAAAATCCAAAAAAACACTCATATCTTGTATACCCACTTCCAGATTTTCAAGTTTTGCCACATTTTACTGGCTGCACACTTTAGGTGCATAGTTGGTAGTTTCAATGTGCAGTTCGTAGTTTCAAAGTGCACTTGGTAGTTATGTATTTCATCTTAGGTTCTAGAACCCCTAATCTACACTCCCATTGCTTGAATTGCATCCTTAAACTCAAGAAAACACTTAAGATCACTCAAATCATTCTAATTCTACATTTTAGTCACCCTAACACCTCTATTTACTAACTGCATACTTTCTGCTTACCAATTGCTTACCTTAAGGGTCCCAAGTGCACCAATGGGAACACTTGGTACTACTTAAGCATAGTTGGTAGTTTAGGTGTGCACTTGGGAGGTAGGGAGTCCATTTCGGTTTTCTTCCATTACATCTGCATCCTTAGGTATCATGCCAGCACTTATAAGGACACCATCAGCTTAGAGACCTAAAGAACTATACCAACTCTTGTGTCTTGAGGCACAAACACAACCAAAACCTCATCCAAGACCAAAGAAGAGAAAGAAAACCCAACAAACATTTGACAAAGACCAAATTGAGTCATCACAACCTTTACTTATGGACCCCTTAAACATGTATCTACAAGATCACAATAATCAAGAGATGACACAAAAAACCCTAAGAAACATACCTACTATGAGGTTTCCTTCAAACACTTCTCCCACACATGGTATGGTTCAAAGGAGTCCTAACTTTAAACCATATTTGTACCGATACCACTTGGAAGTGAAAGTGTTCCAACCACACTCGAGGATGAACACAGTCTTTCAAATTTAGCAAACCCAACACAAGTACCTTCAACCCTAACATATCAAACAGACATCAAGGTACTATACACTTTAGCGATGACTCTAACACTAATGATGACATCATCGATGAAGAAATGGCTAGGGCATGTCAAGACAAAACCTTACGAAAAAACTTTAAAGTTTTGGTAGCCCAAGAAATTTTCAAATTCAACCCAAACTTTGAAGTGCCTAAGTCCAAACATCAAACCAACTCAACACTCGAAACCATACAACCTATGATCCATTTGGACCTAGATAAGGGGAAACAACCTTCGAAGTTCTCAAACATAGTGATGACACCTATAAGGTGCCATCAAGAATCAACCATTGAAATCCTCCAAGGTACATTTGAACATATCAACATTAATCCCTTGTTTGACGAACCACCACCAATAAATGGAAAAAAGACTCTTCCTAAATATCCCAAAAGGATGTTAAGACTTGATCTCAATCACATAATGCAACAACAAGATGTGCCTAAAGGGACTTGTACTCTAGGGATGCCAACGTACCTCCTTTGGAGGAAAATCAACAAAGCACACCTTTACTCCTAACTCTATGAAATGTTATGATGTCAAATGTTATGGAGCCTCCCATGAGTACACCATGTGAAACATCAATTGCAATGATCCCTATTGACATACAAAGGAAAAGTCTTATTGACATTTCACCCATTCCCAAAAGGAACATGTCTCATTTTCAAATCAATATGATGTTCCAAGGAGAAACATCTAACACACAAAGGTACCGAAACAACAACCCAAACATGATGTTCAATTCTCAAGGACATAACCAAGTTCATAGACAAAAACCTACCATGGTACAAGGACTTAACATTTCCAATGCACAACCAAGTTTAAATCCACTTAACAAACATTTGACATATCAATAGCAACATCAACCACAACAACAACCTCAAGTGGTGCAAGGATCCAACATCTCTAACATGCACTCCAATTGAAATCCACTTGACTTACACACAATGTATCAACATCAATTCCAACAACAACAAGTATTATTTTCTAAACAACAAGAGGAACTAAAACAATAATTGGAATACCAAAGATGCCTCAAGTAATAGATTGTGTATCAACAACATTTGTTACAATAACAGCATGTGTCACAACAACTTCAATAGATACCTCTACAACATTAGTCACATATATGGTCTGATATGCAACCAACAGAGGTATCTCAACAACAACCTCAACAAATGGCACAACAACTACCACAACAAGGGATGCATCAATAACACATGGTATAATAATCACAAATGATACCGCAACAAGTAACACAACAAATACCACAACAAGTACCCCAACATCTACCACAGTAGGGACCCTTTGTCTTTGAGGTACTAACATACCTCCACCTCCTAGTAACACATCACCTAATTCATCAGACATAGAAATGTTAGAATTAAGTATACATAGTTCTCACCATAGCAAACAATCTACGCATAGACACAAAAGGCCTAAAGAAAAAACTATCATGCAAAACCCTAATGAAGAGTTGCTAAAACAATTCAAACAACTTTCCACACAAGTTGAGGCTTTGGGAGTCTAGAAGAAATAGGCTCTATAAAAAAAAGGGACTTACATCCCAATCCATTTGATAAAAGTATGTATATGCCTCCATTCCCAAAACACTCCGAAGCTCCAAGATTCAAAAAATATCGAGGATAAGGAAACCCCAATGATCACATTAGAGAATTCTATGCCTCTTGTACCAAACTCGGTGATAAGCCCACCTACCTCATGAGATTGTTCCCTTTTTCTTTAGGAGGTCCCACACTTGAATGGTATTCCAAACTTCCCACTACTATCAAATCTTGGTCAAAGCTGGCAGACAAATTCATTTCCCACTTTGCCTTCAACATTACAAATGAGGTGATACTCTCTGATTTGTGCTCAACTAAACAAAAGATGAGAGAACCATTTATCGCATTCTTACTATGTTGGAGAAGCTTATTCAGCTAATGCTCACTAAACATTCCCAAAGAACAACAAGTTACCATGTGCATTGAAAACCTAGTCGCTAACTTAATGTATGAACTTCAGATCAAAAGTCCAAGCACCATCTCCAAATTGATGAAAAAAGGGGCTAGTATTGAAGATGTTCTTATCCATAATGGAATCCTCAAGATGAATAAGGAAAACACAAATAACAACTCATCTAATGACAAGGAAATTTTTTTCTCCAAAAACAAGAATGTGACTAATGATGGTATTGTGCATGCACGAACAATTAGCATAGCAGAACTGCAAATAACTTTGGAAAGGTGTGAACCCTACAAATTCACAAGCTCCCAATCAAACATCACCTCCACAACCAAAAAATGAGACATCCACATAGAATGGACCTCAAAGAAATCTTAGAACCAAAGATAGAAAATACACACCCTTGGGGATACCTCTTGAGACTGCACTTCAACAATTACTCGGTAATAACTTCTTGTAGTTACCCCCAATCAAAGATGAACCACTAAGTACATCTTCTTGGTGGGATGACAAAAACTTATGTGATTACCACCGAACCAAAGGACATAAGACCTCATCATGGTTCCCTCTAAAATATGTAATACAAGACCTTATTGATGATGGTGTGATCATAGTCAATCCATCACTACTAGCATCCAACTCTGATCACACTATTTTTAAAGATCCTTTGGGTAATCATGAAAAAGAGAAGGTCTCCAGTTCAAACTCAAAGTCACAAGCCAATGTGAATTACACACGCATTGAATATTACTACACCATCAACTATTTCAATGAGTTTGATTCTTGCATATCCACATTCACCTTAAAGGCTGAAGACCATCATTACACTATCACTACACGACATACCAAAATCACCCTACCTGGAGCTCCTTCTATACCTATGACCTCTACTAGACCTACACCCCCTAGTAGACCTAATGCTCCTACTTCATCTAATTATAGCCTTGTTGAATAGCTTGATGAGACCCCTATGAAAATATCCATCTTGGACCTATTGTGTGTGTCTCCCCAAAATTAGAAGATCTTAGGCGAGCCCTTAAAGAGTCAGCAGTCCCAGATAACATCGATGTGTCCTAGTTCTAGGCCATGGTTGGAAACCTATCTACATCACAACATATCACCTTTTCCCCTTAGAATATTCCTAAAGATAGACCCAACCACAATGACCCCCTTCACCTAGGAGTCTTTATCCATAATGTTAAGGTTAGACGTGTCTTGATAGATGGAGGAGCAAGGCTGAATATCTATACCCTTAAAGTTGTCAAGGGTCTAGGTTACTCTAAAGATGATATAGATCCCTCTTGCAGAATCACCATAAAGGCTTACAATGATGGTTAACGCTTCTCCGTAGGTCATCATCTTGCCTATCAGAGTTGTTCCAACTACTAAGAATACTTTGTTCCAAGTCCTAGATATCAAAATAAATTGCAACATGATACTAGAATGCCCTTGGATCCATGCTATGAAAGCAGTGCCCTCTATATATCACCAATGCTTAAAAATTTCCTATAAAAATGTAGAGGTTGCCATCCCTGGTGCTCCAGACCCATCCCAATTTTGTGTCAATCTTAGAGGAACCACCACATACCAAGTCCTGACAACCAATGCAGCAAATCCACTTGAGTCCTCCAAGTGTATTGATACTTCTACGCTCACACCTGCATTCAAAGGAAAGCTCAAAATCAAGGTCCAAAGCTGCGACAAGTATTCTATGTCACATGCCTTTCACATTGAGAAACTTCCTCCCTTTCCCAAGTCATATGGTAAACCAAAGCTCATGCAAAACAAGCCTAAGTCCACATTTCAAAAGAAACTTAAGTGACTTTCACTAGTGGAGGTGGACTGTATGAAGAACATGTCTATGAAAACACATCTATGTGGGTTGAAAAGGCTAAAGAAAAACAAGAACCTAGTTCTATATGCTCCACCAAGTATGGACCTGGATTCACCATCATGCAGAAAAAGGGATATGATGGATGTAATGGCCTGGGACCTCAAAAGAAAGGCATTACTCATCCCATCAGTACATCAGGATGACCTCTTAGCTTGGGACTTGGATTCAACCCATTTGTTTTGGGTCCCCCTAATATTGAGTCATCCTCATCTAAGAATGTGAATGCTTCATATGATGAAAAGGAATCTAAGGATACCCTACCTAAAACTAATAGTCACAATAGTCCTTATGCACTTTACCATATCTTTGCTCACCCTAATAGCCTACCTATGGAGCATAAACATATAACTCCACTTACCACTCACCAAATTTGCACCTTGGATCAAAACATTATGGGATCCAAGTCCTCCTACTTTTGAACATGATCTCAATGTTACCAATGAACCAGATATTCATATATATGGCTTTAATCAAAGCTTATTCAACACTGATGATGGCATTTCCCTAGTTTACCCCAAACTTAATGATTGGGACCAACAAGGACTACCAACATTTGACTAGTTTGAAAATGATGATGTCATCATAGAATTCTTTGAGCTTTGTGACTATTTATCACAAGGTGATCACAAGTCGGGGTTCTCCATTAACCTAAACATCATGGCATATTTTGGGGAATCAACTCCATCTTCCAATTCTAAAATTGAAAAAATAGAAAAAAAAAATACAAAAGTAGGTCTCTTGGTGAAAATTGAAAGGCACCATTAAACCATGAAAAAGTAAAAATAAAGGACATATTTAAGGGTGAAAACCTCTTTGAGGTGCCTAAGGATGGAAGATTGGACATATCCCATTTGAAAGAAAGAATAACGTTATTTGTGGAAATGATAGAAGAGATAAATCTGGGAACACCTAACAACACTAAGATCATACATTTTGCAGCCTCATTATCACTAGAGGCAAAAGCTGAATTTATCAAATTCTTTCTAGAGAGGTAGATCAACTTCACCTGGTCTTATGCATACATGCTGGGATTAGATCATGAACTAGTCCTCCATCACTTGCCACTAAAAGTAGGAGCGAAGCCAATAAATAAAAAGTTGAGAAAGATGCATCCTCAAGTTGTTCTCCTTGTTAAAGTTGAATTGAAGAAATTATTGGATGTCAACTTTATCAGACCCATTGGCTATGCAAAATGAATATCTAATTTAGTACCAATAAGCAAACATTTTGGGGGGGGGGGTTTGGATATGCACTGACTTCCATGATCTTAACAAGGCATGTCCCAAGGATGATTTCCCTTTACCAAATATAGATATCATTATAGACATGATAGCTAGATATGAGATGTTATCATTGATGGATGGATTTTTGGCTACAATTAGATAAAAATAGCTCCTGAAGATCAACACAAAACAACTTTTACATGCCCTTGGGGAACATACTGCTAGAATGTTATGTCATTTGATCTCAAAATGTTGGGGCAACATATTAAAGAGCCATGATTACCATCTTTCATGATTTCATGCACATTCACATGAAAGACTATATTGATGACTTACTTTGCAAATCCCTTAGAAGAAAGGATCATTTGGGCATCCTAGATCAAGTATTCAATAGAATGGAAAGCTATAAGCTCTGTCTAAATCCAAAAAAGTGTGTATTTAGAGTTTTTTTTGGAAAGCTCCTAGGATACATTGTTTCTCAATGAGGCATTGAAGTGAATCCTGAGAAAGTAAAAGAAATAATTGAAATGCCTCCTCCAACAAATCTAAAAACATTAAGAAGTCTACAAGGGAGATTATAGTCTATCTGTAGATTCATTGCACAACTAGCAGATAAGTGCAACTCCTTGCAACACCTATTATGTAAGGAAGTATGCTTTCAATGGAACAACTAATGTGAATAATCTTTCCAAAAGCTCAAAGATTATCTTCTACATCCACCAGTTTTAATGGCTCCTATTCCAAGAAAACCATTCATTCTATACATATATGCTACAGATACCACATTAGGAGCTCTCTTAGCACAAAATGATGAATAAGGAAGAGAGTGTACCATTTACTACATTAGAAGAACACTTTTTGACTTATGTTTGACTAAGTTGACTTATGTTTTGAACTCTTTCTAGGGTTTTGAACATGTCTACCAAATTTTGGGTCATTAGAAGCTTGTTTTCATCATTTTGACCCTGTAACTATCCCTCTATCAGCTTTTTCCTCCATCCAAGGCACGTCTAACTAGGTTTGAATTTTTTTTAACATTTTAACCTAAGTTGACCTATTTTTTCAACACTTCCTATCGTTCTAAACATGTGGTCCAAGTTTTGGGTCATTATGAGTCTGTTTGCACCCTTTTGAGCCCTTTGCATCGCTCTTTGTCAACAATTGCCTGAGTTTGACTTACATCTACCCTAAGTTGACCAATTTTAACTAATATGACCACCTCTAACTAAGTTTTTACCCTTATCTAACATCATCCTAGAGTCTTGCTAGTGTACCCCAAGTTTCGGGTTGATCCAAGCTCATCTAGACCCCATTCGGAGCCCCGGAGCATCCTAGGGCGCAATTGGGGCCCCCAACTATGCCCATGGTACACTTGGGCATGCCAAGTGTGCTCAGTGCACACTTGGGCATGCCAAGTACACCCATTACATAGTTGGTTGCATTTTGGGTGTAGTTGGGGTGTCTTGATGCCCTAAACTAGCCCTGAGACCCCTGTTTGACCCCTGACTAACTCCTAAGTGCCTAGAAAGCATAAAAAATCATGGAAAAACATGGAAAAGAATGGAAAATCATAAAAATAAAAAAGATAGCCTTGATGTACTCATTGGAGGACTTGCATCTTCCTATCCTTAGAAGGTATGCACTCGTTTGCCACGATGTTGCTCCCTAGGTAACTAGTCCATTGTCCTTGCTCCAAAGCCCTTTTCTACCAAATGTGAGGGTGAAAATGGCTTTCACAACCCTCTCCAATCCATTTTATAGTTTTTTTCTACCTATATGGATGTGCAAGAGGCTCTTTCTATGTTGTTTGCGATGCCATTTTGCACTCCAAAGCCCATAACTTTCACATTTTAGCTCTGATTTGTGATCTATCAGTTGTTATGGTTTTCTCTTCTTGTTGTCGATGAAATCAACCTATCATATGCCTATGTCAATCAATTTCTTGAGGGGGAATCAATACGTACCACCATTACTAAGGCATGCTTTTATGACTTTTTTGTTAGCATTCTTTGACACAACACTCTAAATCACATTGTATCAATGAGGGGCAAAATGTAGATGCTAAAAAATGGTTTGCATCTACAATTTCATCACATTTTCATACTAATTCATCCCATTTTCTCATTCCACCAACTCTAATATTTTAGCCAAATTGATCATATCTCAATAGTGTCTGTCATCATTTGTATCCTCTTTCACATCAATTGTAGATCATTTTAGAACCATTTCAACATCATAAAAAATCATATCAAGTCAACTCAGAATCATATCAAATAAATTTGGAATCACACCAAATCTACTTGGAATTAGTCTTAATGAACTTGGAACGTGTCAAAAATCCCAAATCTATTGTCATTTGTCCAATCCTAGGCATTGTTGTGGCTTTCAGTGCCATAGAAGCTTATCAATCTCTCAAACCTATCAATCTAGCCTTAGTACTGTCATGGCTCTCAGTGCATTCTTGTCATTCAATCATGGACATTGTCGAGTCCCTCAGTGTTAGATCATGACATCATTCAACCATCTTCATAACATTGACAACATTTTTTGATGTTATTATGATCAACAATATGAATCAATCTCGATCATATAGCATTTATGATATCGGTTAAGTGTTACATGTCCTTAATTCATGTCATGTGTCCTTGGCATGTTATCAATTTTAATCAATCAATCAATTTGACCATGGATTTGGTCTACCAATCATCATCCTAGTCAATCTCAACAATCATCACATTTTCATCAAAGTATAATGTCACACTTATTTAATCAAATTGGCCAATCACTTACTAATTTTCTCTACAAAATTAAATAACCCATAATTTAATCCTTTGTCATTTTACTAATTATTCTTCATAATTATCATCTTAATTAATTAATTCTATTAATTAATTGATCCATCATTCACAAACCAAGGAGATTCACAATTTCCTAAGTCATATACTCCACCATTGATTCCATTTTTTTACTAATTTCTATTTGTGTGGAATAATGGATTTTTAATACAAATATTCCACATAATATTGACATCATTGTGACACATGGGCATAACACATCGTGGATTCCCCATTTACACTTGGCTAAGATATGTCATAATCCATATATTCTTATTCCTTACGCATGCCCATATTTGGCTTCCATTGTCATAGATTATTGGCTTTAAGTGGGTTTGAGGTGTCACATGACACGTCATAGATCCTCTTCCATTTATAGCCATGTTTGACTTCCAAACTTTACACAATCCTACATTTGACATCTTGCATCATATGTGTCATGGATTCTCAAAGGAATCTCTTACCAAGTCACATATCCAAGGTGACAAGTCCAATGCTTTCATCTTGCATATTGATTCTAAATTAAGCATTCTTCCTCTCATTTCTGGTCCTAACTCCTTGAGCCCTAAATCCTTCAAGCCCCTAGGTCCTTGGTCTTTTACTCTCTCAAGCTTAAATCACTTCTTCTATTACTCTCTTATCATTATCATAGGCTTTTGCTTCCTAATTGTGTCCATTGTAGGCAATTGGAGCTACATCATATGAAGAAGAAAGAAGGACATGAGAGCTACAAATGAAAGAGGGGGCTTCTTTATGTTGCTTCCTTTTGTTTATTTGGCTTTCATGGTAGACTAGAGGGTGTCAATGCATATTAATTGAGGTTGTGATTTTCTCATAGTATGTTATATATTAGCCCATTTTTTGGTTCTATAGTTAGAAGGTTTCTTATATTGTGATACATTATATATGGAAATGAACATGTATGGCTTAACCATTTAGGAATTGGTATTTTGGCTTTAAAATAGAAATTGATTATCATGCTAGTAGGATTAAAGGAATGAACCTTATATGATTAATTCACATAGATGGAAATGAATGAGTTAGAAAGTGATGAACACTTGGGGATCTTTGGTTTGTTGGTTAATTAAGTCTTCCATTGCAATCTTATGATTATTTTATGCATGTTTTAATATAATTGCCAATAAAAATAATATGTTTGTCTTTATCTATGCTTGTTTCCAAGGAATTTTAGGCAAGGAATTACATGGAAAGTAGTAGGAAATTTATTATAAGAATCACATAGATACTAGTGAAAAAATTATGGGATTAATGTGAACAATAGTGTAAAAATTTGTATCTTAAGAAAACTGTTGGAGTTGAGGAAAGCCAACTCCGAAGACGCCAAGATCACCTGCATGCGAACCTGTCAAAGAGAAGCCATAGAAGGGGAGGAGCATGGAGCACGGGAAAAAACCCTAAACGGACATGAGAGCCATCATAATGCAAACACAAGAAGAAATGTATTTACAATAAGAAATGATATGATGAAGATCATGTTACAATGAGAGAGAGCCCGAATATAAAGAGCTCATGGAAGCTTGTAGAACAAGCTGGAAGGAGGTAGAAGATAAGATTGACAACTCAGCACACATCCACAAAAAGTGGAATATGCTAAAAAAGGAGAAAACTCCCGAGTTGTCAACAACTAACCACTACATGCATTAAATACAAAAGTATTAAATAAATGCATGACCTAAGTAAGCTTAAGCAATAGAATAAATAATTAAATATTAATTATTTACTCTAACACCCCCCCTTAAGTGCAACTTAGGGAAATGCCTTAAGCTCACAAAGCTAAGATGAATGCATAATGGGTCCCGGCAACGAGGCCATTTTAGGTACCCAAGTACAATGCAAGAAAATGCAACCTCTGTAAACGGGGAAAGAGAGAAAACCACATGGGAAAAACCCTCCCCTAAAAAGAGGTAAGAACCCAGTGAAGAGCTGAAGAAGTCTCCAACTAGGGAAAATGTCCCCTAAATCAGGAACAATGAGTGATCATGAAGAAGCAGCATCACTGAAGCATGAAGAAGTCGCAAATCTGTCAAACTGCTGATCTGAAGAAACCTCCATGGAAGAAGAAGGCACGAGCCGAGCATGTCTATATGGTAGATGATCCATCTCACCGAAATGCATAGATAGCCAGCCACTGCAATCGCCTTATACACAGGATCAACCACTAAATACATAGTTCACACTATTGAACCATCGAACCATGGATGCATTAGAACACAGCATAATCCCCCCTTAATGCAGACGGGGTGTGATGACAGGCAACTGAGAAGGTGAGCCAAAATCTTCTGCAAACGAACCAAGAACGAGGAGAGAGGAAAAGAAGTACAGACACCGATAAAGACACGGTCTAACTGAATTTGCATGGGCTAATGTCATGGAAGGGACACTCACTTGACAAAGGGAGAATGCCTAAAACAGCAAACAAATAATCCCCCCCATGGTGCTTTATGAAATAGTGCAAGTACACCTGACTCAAAACAACGTTCATGACTCCCAGAATGTAAAAGTGACAGTTTATCTCAGTGCGAAAAAGAAAAGTGCTTCAAAAGGATAGCTACAATGATCAGAACTGAAAAGGAGCTGAACCAAAAGAAAGTACAGCCTAAAAAAAAGCAAACCATGCCAGGAAAACGATCCTCGGGCCTAAAACACTCAAAATATCAACCATAGAGCAAAAATGCCAAAACTATGATAGAAAGAGAAGAGGCCAAAAGTGAGGAAAAAAGATGACAATTCTGAAAAGATGAGAAAACCAGCTTTCCAAAAATATAAAGTTTTCCAAAAACAGACATGGGACGCAAAAGATATGCATGTCGGAGTCAAAAATAGGACTTCAGACTTCAACTACAAAAACAGGCAATAAAAAAGCATCAAAACCAAAAAATACCTACATCAAAATCTCCGTCTCGGAACCAGCTTTCCGGTGCTTCTTTCGGATTGGAAAAATACCTCCGTATGCAAGAGTTATGGCCAAAAAACCACAAGTAGGTCCAAAAGTGAATCAGGAGAGGTGCATGCAAGGGCTGATGCAGTGCTGACGTCAGCAAGTCATGCGATTAAATTTGACGGCTTGGAGGCCATCGCAGCAAAAAAAGACTGCCACGTGGCATAGCCACGTGGCAGCTGATGTGGCAGGTACGGATCATGACATGGCAGGGGCCACGTGGCAATGTGCCACGTAGCACGCCTGCCACGTGTCACACGCGGATTTGATACCTTCCGCTGACTGTGCAGTAGGGCCAACTGTCTGGCAGGCTGAGCTGTCGGCGGGCGGAGGCGGCCGCAGGGGCAGCGGAGCCGGGAGGAGGTGGCCGCAGGGCGGCGACGCGGGCTGAGAACTGAAGAGGCGCCACTGGCGGAGGGCGACGGCCGGGAGGCGGCCGGACCGCGGTGGTTCGCGGGCGGCGCTACCTGCAGCGGCCGCTGTGGGCGGCGCACGGGTGGCGCGGTGGCGGCCCCGCGGTGGAGCTGCGGTGGTGCGCCCATAAACGCCCTTTTTTTAAAAAAAATTTTACGCCCTACGTCCGTACGATCCGTATGGCAGCGACCCTGGAGGCCTCAAAAAATCGCCAAAATTGCCCTGTCTCCAAAAACGACAAGTTTTATATGAATCCTGACTGCAAACGGCCTTCCGGATCCAATGGTGATGTCTGTTTGGGCTGAAAGTGCTCCGAAAAAATGTTGATCCCCTGATTTGAAGAAAAAATGCACAAACAAACTAGGGTTTGTGACTTCAAATCACGGCTTCAAAGTTCTTCAACGAAGCAGCAGCAGGAAGGCTCTGATACCATGTTGGAGTTGAGGAAAGCCAACTCCGAAGACGCCAAGATCACCTGCATGCGAACCTATCAAAGAGAAGCCATAGAAGGGGAGAGCATGGAGCACGGGCAAAAACCCTAAACGGACATGAGAGCCATCATAATGCAAACACAAGAAGAAATGTATTTACAATAAGAAATGATATGATGAAGATCATGTTACAATGAGAGAGAGCCCGAATATAAAGAGCTCATGGAAGCTTGTAGAACAAGCTGGAAGGAGGTAGAAGATAAGATTGACAACTCAGCACACATCCACAAAAAGTGGAATATGCTAAAAAAGGAGAAAACTCCCGAGTTGTCAACAACTAACCACTACATGCATTAAATACAAAAGTATTAAATAAATGCATGACTTAAGTAAGCTTAAGCAATAGAATAAATAATTAAATATTAATTATTTACTCTAACAAAAACAATGTGAGGAAACATGTTTCCATTTAATGGGAGGCAAACATCTTATAATGTTTTCACCCATGATACCACAATCATGCCATCTAATGGCATTTTTTTGTGTGAAATTAAACTTAAGATGTATTAAATTAGTCATTACATAGTGTTTGGACATTCTAGGTGCTATAATTAATTGAATGCTTTTGCAAAAAAATAGACATCCATGCAATGTGATAACATCTCATATTATCTTTCAATGGCCATTTCTAAGCATTTTACTACCTGCTATGTGTTAAAACCAACTAATAACTATCTAGAATTCAAATGAATCTAAATATTGTGGAATCTTTCATATTTCTTTGTCAATATCAGATTTTGACTATATCTTATTGAACCTCACAAACATGTATGTCATTTACTCACTCAATCTATAAAATTTATGCTATTTTAAAGTGTACTCTAGCACTCTTCAACATAGAAATATTCACATGAACATAATTTTTTTTAAGTGATCTATTGAAGGTCTTAACATGTTACACCTAACCTAGTCTCCTTTGGCTTCTTGAATAAGTTGAGGTCACTTCAAATTTTCTCATTTTTGTATTTAGTGTTGTTGTTTTTAAAGCTAAATTGAGGTTTGGAGACTACTAGACACCCTTTACAAAATATTGTTTAATAGAATAAACATTGCAACATGACATAAAATCGAAAACCTATAATGAACGAACTAGAAGACAATAACGAAGGGAACATAGGAATTGGTTAAAAAGTTAAGAGATGCCCCGACAAGACTCAACCACACAAAAAACAAGAATTACCAATCATAGAGCTTTGAAGGTGATCTCGACAAAAGAATTGCAAGGAGAATCTTGATCCAAATGTCCATTCTAATGTTGTTTGAAGAGTAAATGTCATCCATCAAATTTTGATATTTTAAAATCTTAAGGGACTCCCACCTTCGGATCTTAATAAATTCATTCACATACAAACACTTACCAATACTAAAGAGGAATCATGACCCAAAAGGGATTACGACATCTTTGCTTTCCATTATGGAGGATCCCTAATAATTTCAATGAAACCTATGTATAGAGGATTAAAATATTTCCTTCAAAACAAATTACCTTAAAAGAATGAAAGGAATTTTTTTATCCAAATAAGAGGGAAATTATCGAACTCTATGATAGTAAGGGTCCACTTAAAAGGGAGACCTACAGTGAATAATTTTCTCCCAAGGACCCAACTTGGAATGAAATTTGTAATTTTTGGTTGAAGCTTACAAATATGAAAAAATATAGGAAAAAAGAAAAGAAAACAAAGAAACTAAAGATTGCACATCTTTCATGATATTTCATATGGTTAAAATAGAGCCAAGCCCATTAGGAATACCTTGAAAGACCCTTTCATGACATAATTCCAAGGGAAGTGTTGGGAGCCTCACCCAAATAATGATTTGGTTGATTTTTTTCTTGGATGCAAAAAAAAAAAAATGATTGTCTATCTTTTTAAAAAGAGAGTACAATTGCCACTAAACATTTTTCTAACCAAGACTAACATATTTTCTTCTTCAAGGTTTTTAAATGAGAAAAAAAGTACCCATTAACCATAGCAACCACTTGTGGTTGATTGATGGCATTCAATCTTGTTGTAGCCTAGTTGTGAACAAAGTCAATAGTTGAGTGTGTTTAACATATGATATATAAGAGGGAGGTTGAATTAGTATATCATTTAAATTATAAAATCCTCCAAACAACCAACCATATAACAAAATTAATTATTGAAAAGTAAATAGAAACATTACAAGCATGATACAACACATAACACCAATATTCTTACTTGGAAAAACAAATGGGAAAAATCATGGAAAGGATTAATTATTAGTATCTCATAATTGTTTAAAAATATTACAATGATCATTCTCAGAGAACTAATTGCTTGAGAAGTTTGATTCACTATAAAGATTTAAAATGAGCTATAATAATTGCATCTTAAACATGCATGAGGTACATTTCCAATGAAGTTCAATAACATGTTTTACACACTTCATGTAATTACATTCAAAATTATATTGTCACCATGAATCTCTAAAATTACATATTGTTGGTGTAAACAAGTATTTACTATTTACAATTTAATTAAGTTAATGCATTATTTTATTATTTATTTAGGCAAGACACTTAGGATTTTGTGTACTCTCATGAGTTGTCATGTTGACAACATTGGAGTAAGCAACTCTAATTCAGCATATGGTGTCTACAACACTGGAGTTTGCATCATTCACTGAGTTGTCATGTAGACAACACAGTTATTCACACTCCCATTTTAGCACATGTTGTCTACAACATTAATTTGCATGCTACACCGTTGTAGGCTTATCCTCACATCATCACACTTACTCCTGTGCTTAATGGAGGATAACCCATATTTGGCGGACATGTGCCTAGTTGTATGATTTATCATGTTGCTGACTTCTATGCATTTTAGAAGGTTTCCAGAGACCTTTATATACAGGCACTCCTAGTGTACTTTCACATTGAATATTGAATAAATATATTGTCATTTTAATCATACTCTCTTTGGTCTATTGTTGTGCTTGTGTTTGAGTTCCTTGTTCTTGGGTGAATTCTGCCCCAAGGCAAATTCTTACATGGTATCAGAGCTCAAGGAGATTCTCTTCACATAGTCATTCAAGACCATAGTTGTTTCAGCACCTCAACCCAAATCTAGAGAATCTGTAGAAATTGAGAGCATCTAGAGCCAAATCAGACCTCACCATTGTGTTCGAAATGTCATTTCAATGAAGATCGACTATAAATTCACCTATGCTGGGCTAAAGTTGATCATGAGGCAAAATGTTTTTGCAAATCGGCACCTGAAAGCACTGATTCGTAATTTGGGTATGGTCATTCTAATCAATCTATGCATTCATTTTTAGATCTAAATTTAATTTATTTTTTACATTTTTTTTTATTTGTGGGTATTTGCAAAAAAAAAATTTGCCCAGTCGGGCTAGTAGAGAATTTTTTTCTAGAATAATCAATTCCCCGGCCCTGCAATTTGGGTGGAATATTCCATTTAATCCTTAATCGGTGGGCATCTACATCTATCTCTGGCAATATCACCGACCTTTACTAAATCTGGCAAGTTCATCATAATAATTGCAACTTGGCCCTACCTTTCCATCTCCGATGGGCTTTGTTATTTGGTGTCCATGTGCTGAGTGTTTTGAACACTCCACTTGGACTAACTCCCATAAATGTGGGATTAAAACTCAATAAATGATAGTGGTTTTACCCATCCGGTGACATGAAACAGGGTTCCTGGTAGCTCACAAACCACAATCTGGCAGCTGTGAACCTGATTCTGGCCTCCTGCCAACAGGGCAATCCAACACTGCAAATTTTGAAGTTCCTAGTGTGAAAGCAATTACGGCCATCGATGTCTATTTACTATGAAATTTTTTGGCATCATTTCAATTTTCCAAGCACATTTCCCCTCGTCCACATCATTACAGGACAACATAGTCACCACAAGATTGCTATCATGACTCGTCAACACCAACTGTCATGCCTAGTCAGCTCGCCTAGGCAACAGGTCAACAGAGCTACGTCAGCACTGTGTCACTTGACCAATCAGTGAAGTCGTACATCTTAGTCAGCAAGCATACATGGTGACATGTTAACTTCAATACTTTTTCCATGCAATAGGACACATCATTTATTTGTACAGGCCATACAATCTATATAGTTGATGTCATCATTATGTCATGTTGATGTCATCATAGGGCCTGGGTACATTAATGTCATCAATTCTTGAATCTAAATTTGACGGTCATCTAACTGTCATTTAGGGGCAAAATAAAACTAATGTGATGGTCATATGACCACTAAATTTTACCCTATCTTTTTCTGATACAACCTCTCTCCAGATTGATTTTTGATTTTGTAGTCTGACTTTGGGAGGCCATATCTCAGTCATCCGAACTCCAAATCAGGTGCAATTTTTTTGAAATTGTGTAGAATTTCCTAAAAAATTTAGTGGTGCAACTCTTTTTTTCTTTTTGTGCATGGTTTGTCAAAATTTGTGTCTTTTGGCCACTATACCTATCTAATCCTACATTTTACAACTTCAAATGCTCCGTACGGGCTCATCTGGACATGAAAATAGGTTTCATTTTTTTTTTAAGTGCATTGTTTTTTGTATACCTTCCAAATTAGTAATCAAATTATAGGGTTGTGTAGACAAAAGTGTCACTTTTAGAATTAGGTCATTTTCTGCATTGTAATACTTTGATATATCTTCAGAATTGTTGTATATCTAAGATACATTGTAATGTTCTAGTTTTGAACTACATAAGGAGGTTGTAAAAGGAAAAATAAGAAGTCCACTAAGGCCAAATTTGGCAAGTGGCCATTGTAATTGCACTACATATAAAATGCCCAAAGCATCTTTTTTGGAGGGTTTCTTGATTTAGTGAAAAGGGGGGGTGTTCTTGGTGGTTTTCCTCTTTTTCTTTAGTTTTCTTTCATTTTTTGCATCGTGGGACATTTTAAGTTTCCAAAATTAACTCCACATAAGTATGTTACATGGTCCATTAAAATGTAGTTTCATTTAATGCATAAAGGAGTTTCTCAATATGTAGTTGGTACCCTTCCTAAACCAACAAGTGATCAAGTATTTGCCAGTGAAATCATTGATTGGCAAACAATGGATAGGAAAGCCCTAGGTGATATCTATTTGGAGGGTTGATGACAAGATCATGTATCAGATTCAGAAGTCTCGTACATCCAAGGAAGCTTGGGATACCCTCCAAAACCTATATGGAAAAGTTTCTGAGGAGGATGTTTTTAAAATTGAAAATGAGCTTGTCTCCTTAGATCCTAAGTCATTTGATTCTATATAGGATTTCACCATTAAGGTGAATGAACTAAGGACAAAGCTTAATAATTTTGGGAGTCCTATCAAAGATGATAGATTGATCTATCTCATTCATAATAAGCTACCATCCAAGTACTCCACATTTGTTTATACTTATAACAGCTCAAAGACTACATTAGGGTCTGTCTATCAGAAAGTCTCTTTTGATGATTATGCTGACCTTTTGGACAAAGAAGAAAAGAAGTTGAAATCAATGGGGATTATCAATTTGCCAAAGTCTAAGGCATTGGTGGCCAATAATAAGGGTTCTCAAAATTTAACAAGAAAATCTTCAAATAAAGGAAAGGGCAAAATAAGAAATGGAAGACTAACAAATTAGAGGATGCAGAAAAGGCAACAGCACAATCAAATCAACAAGGAAAGTCTTTGGATTCAAATAAGAAGGGAGACAATAATAAGGACAAGAAAAAGTGTGCTTATTGAAAGAAATTGGCTCATGAAGAACATGAGTGTTATCATAAAAAGATTGATAAGTTGACCTCTATCATGAAGAAACATAATGTTCCACTGCATAATGCTTACAAGGAGAAAGGGTCTTCTTCAAATTCAAAGGGCAAAGGGAAAGCACTCATTGTAAATACAAATTCTTCAGCGGAATGGATTCTTGACTCAGGTGCCTCCTATCATATGGGTTCTTCAAAAGGAGATTTTTCTTCATTGAAGCAGTTAAAGGTACTGCACATCTTTGTGGGAGATGATACAAAAATGGAAGTTGGAGGAAAAGGAAATGTGGAAATGGAAAATGGAGAGTTCAAATATGTTCTCTATGTTCCTCTCAATTTACCAAATCACTCATCTTGGAGATGGTCACAAAGTTGAGTTCCTTCCTATCTCAATAAAGGTGCACAATCTAAAAGATGACTCTATGGTTGCAGTGGGGAAAGTTAATCATGACAAAAGGTTGTATTATTTCTTCCACTTTGTGCCCAAGTCTCCTTCACAAGCCTTGTTGACACAATCCAATTCACAAATACAATTATGGAATGAGCGGTATGGACATCTTTCCTCCCACTATCTTCAGCAACTTTTCTCAAACAAAATGGTCAAAGGTCTACCTACAATCAACTTTTCCCAAGGTGAATGTTTAACAGGTTCAATGGATATGCATCTAGAGGAGAAGTTACATAAAGGGAAGTCTTCAAGAGCACCAGTTGTTCTTGAGTTGGTTCACATGGTACTAGCAGGTCCTTTTGCAATGACATCAATCAGCCAGGGTCACTATATACTCGCTTTCATTGATGAATTTTCACACTTTAGTTGGGTCTACTTTCTTCATCACAATAATTAAGTGTTGGATAAGTTTCTATCCTTCAAGACTCATGTTGAATAGAAATCAAGGAAAGCCATCAAAGTTCTAGGGATGGACAATGAAAGGAGATATGTGAACAAAAGACTTAAAGACTTTTGCAAACTTGAGGGTATTGATCTTTAGAATATACCAGCATTCAGTCTGCATAAGAAAGATGTTGCAGCATTGAGGATTAGAACTCATAAGTCTATGGAAAGTTGCATGATTAAAGCCAAGTCTCTAGATCCATCACTTGAAGTCAAAGCAATCAGCTGTACCAATCATATTCTTAATAGATCTCCTCATCTTGCCTTAGATGGAAAAACTCCTTTTGAGGCATGGTCTAGTAGAAAACCAATTGTGACACACTTCAGAGTCTTCGGTTGTCTTGCATGGGAAAATAGATCTTCCAGGGCATGCAAGGCACCATCACCTTGGCCTTGTACTTTCATCAAATATGAAGATGGTATGAAGGCATACAAACTTATGAATCCTAAGACACATGAGATCTTTATGGAGAAGGATGTACATTTTGAGGAAAGTTCACCCAACTTATCCTCTAATCCTCTCTACACTTCATACTTTGTGGAAACTAATAGTGACACCAGCGATAGTGCTTCAACAGATTCAGACATGTGGGGTTTTATTGATAGTTGGAATGAGAGGTCACAACATTGGCATACTCCACATGCATACATTGCCACAATGATATGTCAAGCAAAGCAAGGTACACCTAGTCTTCCAGCTCTAGCAACAAAGGATGACTACATAGCAGATATTTCAAGTTTTTTTGTGGAGTTATACATAGCGTATTTGGAGGACATCATTGATGATATACATCTTCACTTTGATGGAGAAGATCCTTCTTTAGTTGTTGTGAGGGCTCACTCTAACCCTCATTTCCATTCTTTACATGATTGATCTTCACAGGTTGGTGTGATTGTGGATACTTATGAACAACAGTTGCAGGATGTCTCTTTATCAGTTGAGGAGACAGTATATTCTTTGGGACATGTTCTGCATTCATCCTTGACAAGGATAGTTGAGCAAGTTTTAGAGACATCATTGAGATTCTTTCCACACACAGTGGAAGCATCTCACTTGTACCTATGGCATTATTTCTTCCAAAGGGGACGAACAGTATTCTGCAGTCTTGGATTAGCTTCTACATTGGATTTGCTATCACTAATCGACACTCTTCATTTAGGGGGGGAGACTACCTTGTCTCTCTTCTTCTTCTCTCTTGTGGGGGGACCTTTTCCTCTTTTGAGATAGTGTTCTTCTCACATTTCTCTATTGTATATACTTGATGTATGTTGTAATTGGGGGGGGGGGGGGGGTGGTTTTGATTACATTATCCATCCATGCATCTAGTTTTTTCATCTCTCTTTTTGGGGAAGGGTTTTTCCCATGTGATTTTCCCTCTTTCTCCACTTTATGAGAGATTGCATTTCATTATGTACATGGGTACCTAATATGGCCTAGTAGCTAGAACCCATTATGCATTTCATCCTAGTTCTTTTGAACTTAAGTGCATTTCCCTAAATTACACTTAAGGTGGGGGGGGGGGGGGGGGGGGGGTGTTGGTGTAAATAAGTATTTACTATTTAAACTTTACTTAAGTTTACTTAGGTTAATACATTATTTTATTATTTATTTAGGTGAGACACTTAGGATTTTGTGTACTTTCATGAGTTGTCATGTTGACAACACTGGAGTAAGAAACTCTAATTCTGCATATGGTGTCTACAACACTGGAGTTTGCATTATTCACTGAGTTATCATGTAGACAACACAGTTATTCACACTCCCATTTTAGCACATGTTGTCTACAATATTAATTTGTGTGCTACATCATTGTAGGCTTATCCTCACATCATCGCACTTACTCCTATGCTTGATGGAGGATAACCTAAATCTGGTGGACATGTGCCTGGTTGTATGACTTATCATGTTGCTAACTTCTATGTATTCTAGAAGCTTTCTAGAGGCCTTTATATATAGGCACTCCTAGTGTACTTTCACATTGAATATTGAATAAATATATCATCATTCTAATCGTACTCTCTTTGGTCTACTATTGTTCTTGTGTTTGAGTTGCTTGGTTTTGGGTGATCTTCCCTAAGGCAAATTCTTACACATACATGTGGGCATTTTAGAGTGTATTAGACACACACACACACACATACATGCAATCCCACACATGTACACGCACACACCAATTTTCTAATACAAAATATTGGTTGAACATACATGTTACGTCCCAAGAAAATGAGTCAGCATCAAGAAAATTTCCAAGCATTGTTTGAAACAGCCCCACATGTTATACCTAAGAAAGTCAACCAAAAACCAAGAAGATATATTTGCAAAACTGATTTTCATAAAACACCCAATAAGTAATTTCTCCATAAGATACAAAGGCAAATGATGACCAATTGAAGAAATATGGGCAAGTGATCTTGTTTTATTCTATTTTGTTATAAAGAAAAAGATAGCTTTCAAACCTATATCCATACTGCTACGTAGATCATTTGAATTATTGAATATCATACTTTCTTGTTAAATAAGACTACTAACAAAATCTTGTGACGATAAGTTATTTCACATGAAGGAATGTGAAACAAAATGCAGGCCCACAATTTGTCAAAATTACCAAGGCACAAGTGCAAGGAAACTAGCGACATCAATGACAAACATAATGAGAACAATGAGTACACAATTATTAGGATATATCATGTAGCTATTATATTCTTATTCCCATCATGTATATCTTATGAATAGAAGGCATAAATCTAATAGTTACATGCAAATATAATCAATAATGCAAATGGATAAATCAAACATAAGTAGAACAAAAGACACAAAGATTTAATGTTCTTCACCCAATCTTGTCTATGTCCACCAAATAGAGAGTCCAATCTTATTATCTGATGAGTATAAAATTATAATGTGATACATTTTTTACTACACTGTCACTTATTTATAGCCCTTTAGGCAGTATACTAATATTGGTTAGCAAGTAAACCTTGAACCCCATGATAAATGACGAGTTACAATATTTGTCTAACCATTCACTACAACCAACAATAAACACACATATATGTCTAATATATGTCTCCCCCTTTGACGTCATTGGAAAAGGGTACAACATGCTAGAACATTATGACTAAACAATATGCCCCCTAATAAAACTATTAAAAACTACTTTGTGCAAGATAGAAAATGTATACAAGAAGTTGTTGAACTCTAAAATTTCTAAACTTGAACCTTTTGAGTGTCCTTATTGCTATTCCAAGCTAAAACTACATCCTCTAGGAGACAAATGTGGACTGCTAATATTTTTAAGAGGTTATGAAGTCGGAGTTAGAATAGAAGGATTAAATTGATATGATTTCAAAAGGGAATGATGTACTAATGTTAAATTCTCACCACTAGAATCTCTTAGATTTGCAAGTGGTAAAATTATATTATCTTGTTGTCTTTGAAGTTCAATTTTTTTTGTGTGCAATTCTTAAATTTTGGATGATGTGTACTATCAAACATTATTTTGACCAAATCCATTATAGGGTATATAGATCTGAGGCTCAATAAAGTCTACTTCTTTCCTTATGTTTTTGGTAGCCTCGAGCCATTGAAAGTTGGGGTGACATAAAGAATGAACCTTCTGAGGAAATGTTGACCCATGATAACCAATTCAAAATCTTTCTTGTTTGTGATGATACAACCAGCCTTAAGCACATATAATTCATTATCTATTTTTCCATTTCATTTTTTATTTCTTCCTTGACACTTAAAGAATATTCTTTGAAAGACAATATAAGAATTCTAATTTTTTTATTAGTATGCATGAAACGATTAATGTGATGAAAGGATCAAATAAATTTTCATGAAAAAATGGGATAAGAATGGTAAAGTTGTGAGAAAAAAAGATAGACATGTATGTAAGGCTTACTCTTAGATTGAAAGAATAGATATATGCAACCGTTGCTCATATGGAGGTCATTAGAATGTTCCTAACATTAAAAAAATTCATAAAATTTAGGGTTTATTAGATGGATGTCAAGTCAACATTTCTAAATAGAAATTTGGAGGAAGAATTTTACATTGAGCAACATAAAGGATTTAGATCAAAACAATATCAAATGTAGTCTGCAAATTGAAGAATGCACTTAAAGGATTGAAGCAGGCACCTAGAGCATGACATAGAAAGTTGGATAAATATTTGATCAATCAAGGATTTCAAAATGGTTAGGTAGAAAACAATCTATAATTCAAAGTAGTTACTAAATAATTCTATTTCTTGTGGTATATTTAATTGATATCATCTTTGGAGGCAAAGATGACCTATACAAGAAGTTTGCTCAAGATATGTAGAAAAAAAATTGAAATGTCTATGATCGGTGAATTCATTTTTTTCTTAGATTGCAAGTGAATCAAAACAACAAAGACATTTTTATCTCTCAATCTAAATGTGTAAAGGAATTTTTGAAGAAATTTGTCTTAGAAAAGTCAAAGCCAATAATAACTCCTATTGTTACAAGTTGACTAAGGAAGATGACTCGCCAAACACAATTGCAAGTAAGTGTAGATCAATGATTAGAGGTTTATTGTACCTAAATGTATCTAGACTAGATATCATGTATACAATATGCCATGCAGCTGAATTTCAACAAGAACCAGGAGAATACTATCTTATGGAGGTGAAGAGGATTTTTAGATACTTGAAAGGGACTACAAATTATGGGTTATGGTATTGAAAAGGATTAGATTTTATGTTGACAACATACACATATTCTGATTGGGAATAATCTTTTGATGACCATAAGAGTGACAATGAGGGATTCTTCTTTCTTCATTGTTGGTTAGTTTCTTGGTGAAGCAAGAAGTAGGATTTTGTAATGCTTTCAACTACTGAATTATAATATACTGCAACATCCTTATATTGTACACATGTATTATGGATGAAGGATCCTTTGAAGAATGTAGGAATCAACTTCTTTGTACCAATTCATATACTATGCAATAACACCAGTGTGACAAGTATGTTAAGGAATCCAATGATGCATTGCAAAACAAAACACATTGAGATCAAATATAACTTTATCAAAGAACAGATTGAAGCTGGAGAAGTCAAGCTAGAATTTGTGTTGAGAAAAGAGGAGATCACAAATATATTCACAAACCTTTCTCTAAGGATACTTTTGAGTATCTAAGAGGAAAGCTAGGAGTTATGCCCCTTCCCCAAGTGGTTTTGCAAATCTATTTCTTTCTAGATTAGCATTGGAGAGATTCCTCATAGAGGGAGAAAATATGCTAGTAAATGAGAGTAGTATTTGTTTTCCTGGCCCTTTGGCATTGTTGAAAAGATGGTCTTTCTATGTTTTGTTATTGATGAATGTTGTCATCAATGAGGAAGGGTATATTGTTAGAATGTGAGGTTAATGATTTTCATTGATGTCACATCTTTCTCCCAACCTTTGGTGTTTTTGTACCTATGTTCTAGTAGCTTTGTTGTATCAGTTGGTTGCATATTGGCTATCTTTCACCAATAGCTTGTGTATTAGGTATTGTGAATTACTATTGGATGAGCATTAATTATTTTACCACTTAGTGCCTCGTTGATAGTGTGTAACATTTTAGTTGATCGTATTTTGGATTGATACTTTATGAAGCATGGGGTTTTGATATCAACCCCAATAGCCTTTTGCAGTGTGTTCATCATAACCATTGGAACCAAAGATCATTGTAGTGTATTGGAATTCTCAAGGATCATTGTATTCCTCAAGGTGGTGTAATTTATCTCAAATCTATTTTAACCAATAGATTTATGGTGTGTATCTAGTATAAACAAATTATCATTTCATGTGGGATGTATACAAGTTTGTGTATGCAAAATTCATGTCATCTTGATTTCTTATATGCAATCCATATGTGATGCAAGCACAAACTTACTTATTTTATCCATTCAAGGAGGTATAAACAATAGAAAACTATAATCACAGAGGATTGGAAACTATAGCCTATTATGGTTTCTCCTTCATCTATTATATAATGACTATAATCTTATTAAAAATTAGCCTTATTGTATTTTTGGGACGTAACCACTCTGGCAGTGAGACCTACTGACATAACCATTTCTTATTGTAGTAGACATTTCAAGTAGTTAGCCTCTTTGTACAATATCTCCTTAACCAATGTCACCCTAATAGGTGTTTCCACTTCATGTGAATTATCTTCTTTGTGGGTTTTTTCCATTTTGGGGTTTCTATTTAAATCCTAGTATTGATTTTGTTAGTGTTCTTGTGCTTTCATGCTCGTATTTCCTATGCTTTAATCGAAAGATCTTAAGTGAAAGTTGATAATTATTAAGTGTTAACTAATAGATCAAAAGTTTTTATAAGTGTGTGGGAATAATTGATTCACCCCTTCCAATTTATCCCATTAGTGGCATATCCCTAGGTATAGGATGAGTTCCCACCTCATCCCCTGCACTCTTATCTCATATTTTACCCACATGTTAGATCTATACTTTGGTGTTTTTTTATATGCTTTTTTGCTCTCCATTTGTGCATATCATTTTGTTATTTATGGCTTTTAGTAACTTGTCTAATTCATCATCTACATTACATTTCCTCATTTCTCACTTTCAACATTTTATAGTTTGGAGAAGGATCATTCTCTTAATAGTACTTGAATCTCCTCTTGAACCTAGTAGGTCATCTTCCTTCATAAATGTGCAATTAATAAAAAGGATGAGTGATTTACCTCTCTATGTGTTGCTTCTATTTTCACCATTGTACACCTATTACCAAAATCTTGTGATAATGTTATTTCACATGAAGGAATAACAATAAAACATAGACCTATGATCTGTCAAAATTGTTAGACCATAAGCATGGAGAAGCTAGTGATATCAATGACAATCATAAAGACAAAATTACAATAGAGTGGATACCTAAGAACCTCTCATTGAGAGTATTTTACATAAAAATGATACTTTTACCAACCAATACATTTGATCCTAGTTGTGGGGGAGGAATGCACTGTGGAAGATGTGTTGGGGATACTAATATTCTCCTTACCCTTAACATGGATGTAAATGATATTAGAAAAAAATGTATAGATAGAATCCCCTCACACAAAGAGATTTAGAGAAAGGCTCCTTCATAATAGTTTTGTTTAGAATACGAGAATTTATCCCAACCTTCATAATTGGGGTATTTGCTACATTCCACTTCACATGGATGAGAGATGCTAAAGAAAACCTATCACAAAAATAGTCAAGGTCAATTGACCTAAATGTAGAGAACATATATTACATAGTTGTATATAAAACCTTCCTCTGTGTTTCATGCATTCCTAAGCTTCGCTCTCTTGAAAAATATTTTGTTGAGTCTCCATCTATAACTTCATGAGAGATTTATTCTCTTCAATGTCATCCTAGTTTTTCCACTTCTTAGTTAGTTCTTCATTCTAGTAATCCTAAAACCTCTTATCTTTGTACGAGATGTCTACTACAAGATAGGGTTGTCATTGCACCAAAAGCTCGAGCTTTCAATATTTGATGCAACCACTAGACTTATAGACTACACCAGGTGGTTAATCCATGTCATGAATCTAGAAGGGTAATGTTGGCAGATAGTCCAACAATGCCAACAAAATGTTAAGGATATTTCCCTCTCCTCCTTAACCCAATCATTCCCCCAACAAACCATCTCATCATCTTCTGAATTGCCTCCATTATCTTCATCGTCATCAAAAGCACCCTCTCTATGTCTTTTGCAAGAGGAAACACTCATCTCGTCACCATCTTATATTGTTAGGAATTTCTTTTCCATCACTCTAGATTGTTTTTGTTGTTGTTATGTTTACCTTTATAATGTGAAACCCTTTGTTTTTTCACTTGATACCATTGAATTTTCATTTCCTTGCTCTTATACAAACTAGTTTGTCTCTCCTTGTGTATATAAATGTGGCATTCATATATTTCTCACTATTTTTTTTCTCTTAGACACAAGTAGAATAAATAAACACAATATTTTCTATTTTTAGCTTCTCATGGGTGTCAAGAGACCAAACTAGGAGACATTATTATTGTTCTAGCTATATATATTTAGCAGGCTACAATCACACAAAAGGTCTTTCATCATTATGATACTTAGTTTTTGGCTTAGATTGTGTAAAGATTTTTGCCATCAACATTTTGAATCACACTACGTGATCCATCATCAAGATGAGAGAGCAAGAGATGCAAAAATAATGTAAGTTGCAGATACTCTATGCTTTCAAATACATTGATTGAGATTACTTTTAGCATCTTCATATCATTTGGTGTATTGGTTTTGTTGTCCTTTGCATTGTGTAGGTAGATTTGAAAATTTGTGAAATCTTTATATTTTATAACTTCCTAGGTGATTATACGAGACTAGGACAACAACATTTAAGGATAATATCACATGGGCATCCATGTTTTGATATTGCATCCTATGCAATAGGATTCATTATTTAGCTCTAGGTTCTTCTTTTCTAGCTTTTCTATTTCTATGTTTACCTCATCATTTTAGTACATCTATCTTTTATAATCTATAAATCCTTCCTACCTGTCTCATCACTTTATTTAATATAATCTTGAAGATAAAAATAATTTTTTATCTCTTCAGTAGAATTTATATGCAAACTGATTTAATGTAATAAACAATTAACACAAGTACAAACTTCCTCAATTATAACTAAAGACTTTGCCTCTGAGGTAGTGTCACATTCTTTTCCTCCTTAGTCATTTTAACTTACCTCTTCTTTTGACATGTATAGTTACTCAATCATTGGTCTTTTCTTCAAGTTGCCTTATAATAGAGATATCTTCTCTTTTTATTACCTTGACATTAGTCTATATAACTTTTTTTCCTAATAAAATCTCATGGCCTCACTAGAGTATCTTTGACTTTAAATTTTTGATGAGGATTGGAAAACCCTGTAAGAGTTTAAGATATCACAATTCATGATTAATGGACTAGATGGTTATCATCCTTTTCTGACAAGACTCCAAAATGGTTAGAAATGACAACTACTTGTTCATTGTTCAATTTTTCATATGAACCAACTCGCAGAGACCTCAAAATTTGTCTAAAAATTAGGAGGAAAATAAATTGATCTACTGGGAGATTTCAACTAACCAAAAGGGTGAAGACGAGATGATTTGCTTAGAGTATAGCAAGAAATGGTAGAGAAAGAATATGGTCCTACCCTCTTCAAAACCCCTTCATGAGTCATAATAGCATCTCTAAATGACCCCATTAAGAGGGTTTAGAAAGAGAAGAATGATTTTTAAAAAAAGGAGTATAAAAGAGTTTTTAATGAGTGACTTTAACTACATATAAAATTATTGACAATGTTAAAACATCTTGCAAGTGTGTATATAATGTGAACTCAAATAACCATAATTGTTAGAAAAAGTCCATTATTGTAACTCTCCTCATCTTCACATGAAATGAGCACTTTATTGGAGACTTCGAAAGAAAAGGTTAACCCATAAACATCACTATGAGCATTGACTTTTATCTTTTCGGTTAGGAATTGTAGAAAATGAACGTAAGCTTGATTTAAGGTGATGGGATGATGGTGTAAAGGGAAGTGCGGTTACCATTAAGGAAGGGGAAGCACATGACATTTTCATGTTTTTCCTCAACTTCACCAAACAAAACGGACAAAATATGACGGCTGAAAAAGCTACCCGTTGAAAAACTAACCAAAAAGTACGCTTTTTAAATTTGTATTTTGAAGATTTTGAAAACACCTCCGTATGTAACTGATTTTCTTTCAAATCATTTGGCCAGCAAAGCAGATTTGAAGCCAAAATCTCCTTCGCTTTAAGCAGACGTCCTCATGTGAAGAACGTGCAACCACGCCTCGAATTCAACCCTCGTCCAAGACCTTCTATTTAAAAACAATTGTATCCTATTTTTCAAAATAATCTAAATTTTATTATTGTAATAAAATGAGATATATTAATATAAATTAAAAAATTGAAAAATGGTTGGAAAGATCATCAAGTTGTACATATAAGAAAACACAAATTTCTAGAATAGAAAGGAATGTGAAAAGTTTCTAATATTTAAAACTTTATTTTTACTTGTTTTTAATGTAATAGATTAATATTTCATTTGGAACAATATGATGATCAAATAGATTTGTGTGTGTGTTTTTACATTATTTAAAGTGTACAAACTAAAAGGTAATGTGATTTCAAAGAGGGTCATTTGGAGAATTTATATGAATAAAGAAAGATGACAAACACTTTATAAATAAATTACATAGAAAGAAACATCTATAACTTCATACCCAAACAAAAAATGAAAACATCGTGCCCTAGAGTATATGCAATTTTACATAATTATCCCTATGTGGAAAGGCTCAAAAGTTAGTAGTCCTTAAGTTATCATATATAATATTACTTTTTTGTTACCTTGTCTTCATGTTAATAAATGTCCAAACTAAAGAAAAAAACATTAAATAAAGGAATACAAGAACAACACAACATGTTGCCAAAAAAGAGAGAGATAATCATCATTATTTAGGCAACAATGATCATTAAACATAAATGATCACTTTCAAAATTCTATCCAAAACCACAAAGAAATAAATACAAAAGCCAAGAGACGGTGAGATAGTTCATTATCAATCAAGATATTTTGATCTCCTACACTAAAGAAAGAGACCTATGAGCTTGAAAATAACCTCCTCTAAGAATGCACTTCAGAGAGGGATGGGGTGTTTGAGAGGGATGAGTTGAATGTATATGGTTGATGCTCTATTCTTGTGCATGGGCTAGGAAAACCTTGGTCGAGATATTTGTGCTTGATTTGATGTTTAGGGTGGGGTTGTTATTTTCTTCTTGTTTAGCTAAGAAGGTGGAGAGAACTTATTTTAAAGCAACTTGAGTTGGATATTTGGCAACAACTTTGTTCTTATTCTTTAATAAGCATATTTCTAAGTTTGTGAGTTTGAGGGAAAAAAAAGGTAATTCTATATGTGTTTTAAAGCCAAAGAAAGCAAGAAAATATGATTTCCTTGCAAGATAAGTAAAGCAACATGGCTCTATATATGTAAGATTGCAATAGCAAGGTTGAACTGAATTTTATTGTATTCGAGAAGAATAAGTTTTTTGTTAAGCTAAATAGAAGATCCAAGAGTTGAAGGTTTTTCACCAAGATGAGGTTTCCTAGGTATATCTGTGTTATTGTTTATCTATGATTGGCTTCTGTTATTTAGCTTCCGCTATTTAGTTTCAGTTAATTAACCCAGAGTATTGATTGTAATAAATTAGATGAGTTTCCTTCTATAAATTTGTTGTGAAATTAATTTGTAGTTGGATTATGTGAATTTAACATGGTCATATGCAATTTTATTTCTAGATTACATCGTGTGTGTGTGTCTTTTAGCATCCAGGAATAAAATTTCATATGACAAATGGATTGTGGAAATCTAATAATGCTAATTTAAATGGTATAAAGAGCTATCAGAGCAAAGGAATATAGAACCAATTTTTTTTGTGCACATTCTATGAGAGTTGTTTTCTTAGCAGAGAGAGGATTGTGAAGTTGAAGTTTTTTTTGTATAACTGTTGTAGCAATCTTATAGTCTCTCAATGCTCTTGAAGCTAGATAGAAGGTGCAATTGTAGGTTTTATTCATCAACAATTGAGTGGAGAATTGGACAGAGAAACTCCAATACTTTCCTATTGGCAAATAGATAGAAAATATATTGATAGAGGCTTTGGTGAAGAATAAGTTTGTATTCTTTAGGGGTAAGTCAGAGGTTATGTAGAACACCTTCATCGCTAAGAGGGAGTTTTTTTTTTTTTTTTTAAAGCTCGGAAGGTGGAGAGAATTGTTAGAATATTTAGAATACCTGCGACTAGGGGGGTGTGAATCAATTATACTCAGGTCTAGATGTAAAAAATCAACTTTTAACAACTCCAACAAACTTAATCAAACTCATGAACAATATAACAAATGACATTGTTCATCACGATTCAACTTATTCATTCCATTTTAGCTCTTTGTTCAATATGTGTTGACTAGTAGAACAATATCACAGTTAACTTTAAATTTCAAACTTAAAAATACTAAGTAGCATAAGCACATAACAAACATTCACACAAATGTTTGACATTGGGATTTATCGTGGGAACACAATTTGGGAAAAAAAATACCAAGTAACATGTTACCTCATTTTCACTCTTATGAAGTGAGCTCTGTTAGGAGTCAACCCTGTTAAAAGTAACAAAACCACTATTATGTGTGACCATGTTAAAGGATTTAATCACCCTATTAGGAGTGGCTTTGTTAGAGGACTTTAGAACCTTCCTTTAGAATGTCACCTTGTTAAAGGATTTACTAATGATTGTTAGATCAACCTTAATGATTAGAAAGTAATGGCTAGGTTTGATCTGATAACATACAACTCACTTTGGAAATTTATATCTCTATTTAGCTCAATCTTGGTTCATTTATTGGACTCCATCTTTCTTAACAACTCATATTTGCTTTGCAACTCTTGAAGCAATCTCCCACATCACAAAATGTTCACTTCTCCCTTGAAAGTATGTTCTCCACTTGTCTCCACAAATTGTAGTCCAACAACAACACAAAACATCTCATATGACTCCTTATATAGGTATCTTTTATGCTTTTTTTCTTAAACATAATCATAGATTCAACAGATTTAATGAATCTAGTTATCTTATGTGCTTCCTTTCTCCTTCTTAATACTTCTAGAAACATTCCCTCAAATATTAGCCTTTGATCACTCAACTAATCCTTTCCATTCATTAAATAATCTGGCTAATCTATCTGTATCATCAACACATTTTGATTATTTTGAGAATTCAACAATGTTAGCCACAAATCTTGATTCTTTCTCAAACTGTTAATTTTTTGACATTCAGTCATAACTATGTTCTTTTCCTCGATCATCATTAGATCACTTGGCCATCACTAAACTATCTTACTCAGCTTACAATGTACAACTCGGTTGTTACTGTCACTTGACATTCTCTATCACTTGACATTCTCTATCACTTGGCCAATACTGATACTCATACAACTCTTTTCTACTTGACAATGCTTAAGTTCCTTAATCTTCTACTTCAGATACTCAATCAAGTTTATTACCTTTGTTGCTTCAATTAACTCTTTGGCTTCTCAACTTATCTTTCTTCCTTATTGTAATGAATAAACACCACATTATCTTATCAAGTACTAACTTATCAAGTGCCCGTTGTAATTCCAATATGCTTTCACATTTCAACTCAAGCTTTCACTAGGTCATCTCATAGTCTCTTCTTTTCAAATAATCTTCATCAATCAAATGATATAGCACTCTACACTATTAGTAAAAGTCTTACCAATAAGGTTTGACATCAATGGCAACATAAAAATTGTTCCATATTTTTAGTTCCAACAATATCTATATTTGGCATTGATGGAAACACCTACTAATTAACATATTCGAAGTTACCATACAATCCAAAAAGTAACCAACACCTCAAGTGTTTCACTACTCAGCTCCCTTTGTGTTCAAGTGGGTATATTTTCATTAATATACTTAGTTTAATTTTGATTCTCATCCATCATCTCAAATATACACCCTCTAGATATTAGCTTCATGTTCTCGTCATCTTGTGTATCACTCACTCTTGCTTCAGTCATCATACATCTCCTTCTACATTATCTCTCTCATCAATTAGTCATGCTAATTGCCACATCTATTTCTCCATCTACTCCTCTATTCTCCCTCTTTGACAACATTTCTAAAGACATTCTAGTTACCATATCAATTTCATTTTCAGACATCTTAGTTTTCATGTGAATATCATATGTACTTGATCTATGGTATTACTTCCTTGTCATTAGGTAAAAACTTTTGTTTCGTCTCTTCTCGTTGCTTCATATCACTCCACATCTTTAGGCATATCCTAAAGTGTGAAATCTGGCATCAATATGTAAGATATTATGACAACAACATTTGATGCACTGTAACATCTCTTCTTAGTTTGTTTTGGATAGAGGAATGACCCCTAACTTGCCTCTTAAGTACTCATGTGCTTCTTTAGGTAGTGTCTTAGTGAATGTGTCATTTATCTGCTCCTTTTTGTTCACATATTCAAGCTTCACTTCTTTATCTTGCACCAACTCTCTCAAGTAATGATACTTGATCTCAATATGCTTTGTCTTTGTATGCCTCACATAATTCTTTGAAATGTTTATAGCACTTGTATTGTCACAATAGATCACTAAAGGTTCAGTAATCTCTTCCTTCATACCTTTCAAGAATTATTTAATCCATACAATGTTAGAACAATTAATTGTTGCAACAACATACTCACCTTTTGTTGTGGATTGAGAAATACAGTTTCACTTCTTGCTTGTCCATGAAATTATCTTCTTTCCTAGAAATAAAGTGCCTCCACTAGTATTTTTTCTATCATCAACATTACCAGCCCAATTGATGAAGGAGCATCTTGGGTTTGCTCGATGACTACTTTGGAGTTCATGGGAGGAGGCTCAGTAGTTTCTCTAGAAGGCGCTTCCACTGGTACTCAGTTGAAGAAGGACTGGTGCTCGGCATGCTCTGGGAGCTTGGCATGCTCTATGGAGTTCAGTATGGTCTTGGAGCTTAGCATGCTCTAGGAGCTCGGCATGGTCTATGGAGTTCAGTATGGTCTTGGAGCTTGGCATGCTCTAGGAGCTCAACATGGTCTTGGAGCTTGGAATGGTCTTGGAGCTCAACATGGTCTATTGTGCTCGACATGTATTAGGAGTTTGGTGATGCTTGGGAGTTTGGCGTCACTTGATAGTCTATTGGTGCTGATTGGAGTTATGTGATCGTGTCATGGATCGATTTGGGAGCTTGTGTGGACCTATATGTGGTCTTAGTTATCTCTCCTATGTGCATTTAAATTTGTATTGTAAACTTGGGCTTGTCCTAATTATTTTGTGTGACTATCATGTGTTAATTACGGGTTAATGCGAGGGTTAACATTTTGTATTTAGTGTTTTTTGTGAGCCAACTTATGGCTTACATATGCATTTAATGCAAGAGGTTTATTTAATTTTTAATTTCTAGGCTGACTTGTGTCTTAGTTGGGTATAAGTAGGGGGTCTTGTGGAGTCTTTTAGGCATTCATTCATGGATCCATTCATTCATTTGGAGGAGTGAGTCTAGAGAGTAGCTAAAGAGTGAGTTTTCTTGAGCCTATAGATAGAGCACCAAATGTGAGGTAGTTTACAACAAGATTTTGGTGGAGTTGCAAGTTTGTGAGCAGAGCTAGGGCTATGACTTAAGAACTAGAGAATAGCTTGGTGGACCCAAGGGTACAAGTGTGGATTCTTCTTGGTGTTCTTATCCAGTCGAGGATCTGGACTAGTTAGGGTTTGGATTGGATCTTGAGGGATCTTGCAAAACTATTTTTTTTGTTGTATTTGGCCCTAACCCGGAAGGCCTTATATATGGGCATATTACATGAAAAAAGTTGTTTTATAAATAAAGAGTTGATTTGGTATCATTTCTTGCATTTATGTTGTATTATTGTTTTGTTTCCATTGTGTGGTTATTTGCTAGGGGTTAGGACATCTCCTTTGGGAATTCTCTGGCCTTGCACTACGTCAAGTGGTATTAGAGCGAAGGTTATTCCTGAGTGTGTAGTCTAATCATCAAAGTTGTGGCAGTTTGCACCGGGACTTGGGTTGGAGAATTATATCTGAGAAGATCTTGATCTAGTGGTGGATTTTATTTTTGGAGTCCTAGATCTCTTGGTTGTGAGGTAGCAGATCATGGATCTAACTTGCAATTGTAGAGGGCTTGTAGATGAATCGATGGATGCAAAGATGGAAGGTTGATTTTTTTGAGACATGATCACAGAGAGTTTGTGGATTACAAAATTTTGGTCCTGGACTTGTGATTTCATTCCTGATTGTTTATGTGAGGTGACAGGTTATGATTTGACTTGTGAATAATTTGGGTTTATCACAAGGAGCATGGGAAGGATTTGTTGCAGGGTATTTGCAAAGATCTTGGGAGATGGCTCTGAGAGGATTGTACCCTAGTATGATTGCAAATCTTTGTGTTGTGGTGGAGAGGAGGTTTTCTGAGATTTCTGCTCAATTTGAAACTAGTTTGGCCAATCGAGTTAAGGATGGGATAAGGAATGAGTTCCATAGATGTTTATGGAGTTGGAGTCTACCAATTTAGAAGAAAGTTATCTGGCTAGTTAAGAGACTTGTTTGAAGGTTGTGGTGGAAGTAGTTGGTTTTGTTGATTAGTTTGTGGAGTCTAATACAGAACTTGCAAATCAACTAGAGGTTGTTGTTGAGGATATTCCTAACCATGTTGATTTTGGGATGGAGGTTGGTTTTCATGATCATTCGGTTGGGTCTGACATGGAAATTACAGAGCACTTGGTCGTGGATGATCTAGTTGTTGTTGGTGGTGAGTTGTCTGTTGCAAAGCATCTTTTTGTGAGCAATGAGATTATTGGTGTTGTGAGTTTGGCATCTATTGATGGAGATCTACATATTTTTGCTAATGTGGAGTTTGTTGTTGCTGGTGTGGATTCACTAGTTTCTATTGTTGATGAGGATTTGATGTTAAAGCATTATGTTTAGTTTGTTCCTAGGAGTGAGCATGTTGATTGGGTGGTTGAGATTCTAGTGTTTGACAGAATGATGCAAATCTGGATGATGTGTAGATTTTTTTTATTGTCCTTGATGGATTAGAAGTCTTTAGTGAAGATGACGATAGTTATTCATCTTTCTTTGGGCATCAAAGTGTGGGACACACTTTTCTATTTACCTGGGGATTTTGATGCAAGAGCATCTTGGGTTTTCTCGGTGACTACTTTGGAGTTCATACAAGGAGGCTTGGTAGTTTTTTTGGAAGGTGTTTGGACTAGTACGTGGTCAAAGAAGGAGTGGTGCTTGGCATGCTCTGGGAGCTCGACATGGTCTATCAAGCTCGACATGGGCTTGGAGCTCAACATGGTCTATTGTGCTCTACATGTATTAGGAGTTCGGTGATGCTTGGGATTTTGTTGTCACTCAATAGTTTGTTGATGCCGACTGGAGTTCTTGGTGTATTTAATGCATGTAGCATGTGATCATGTCATGGGTCAATCCAAGAGTTTGTGTGGACCTATTTGTGGTCTTGGTTATCTCCCTATGTGCATTTAAATTTGTATTGTAAACTTGGGCTTGTCCTATATATTTTGTGTGGTTATCGTGTGTTAACTATAGGTTAATGTTTTGTATTTAATATTTATTGTGAGCCAACTTGTGGCTTAAATATGCATTTAATGCAAGGGGTTTATTTAATTTGTAATTGCTAGGTTGACTTGTGGATTAGTTAGGTATAAGTAGGGGGTCTTGTGGAGTCTTTTAGGCATTCATTCATGGAGTGATTCATTCATTCAGAGGAGTGAGTCTAGAGAGTAGCTAAAGAGTGAGTTTTCTTGACTTTATGGATAGAGTGCCAAATGTGAGGTAGTTTACAATAGGATTGTGATGGACTTGTGAGTTTGGAGCAGAGCTAGGGCTATGACTTGAGAACCAAAGAATAGCTTGGTGGACCCGAGGGTAAAAGTGGGGATTCTTCTTAGTGTTCTTATCTAGTTATGGATCTAGAATAGCTAGGGTTTGGATTGGATCTTGAGGGATCCTGCAAAACTATTTTTGTTGTTGTATTTGGCCCTAACTGAAAGGCCTTACAGTTGGGCATATTACATGAAAACAGTTGTTTTCTAAATAAAGAGTTGATTTGGTATTAGATCTTGCACTTATGTTGCATTGTTGTTGTGTTTCCACTGTGTGGTTATTTTTTGGGGGCTAGGACATCTCCTTTGGGGATTCTCTAGCCTTGCACTATGTCACCAATCAACATATGTATATACTTTTAGTTCAAACTTTTCATTCTTCTTGTACTATAAACCATAGTCTTTTGTTTCTTTTAGACATCTCATTATTCTTTTCACAACCATCATTTGATTCTCCTTAGGATTAGTAGGAAATCTTCCAACTATTCCAAATACTAATGCAATGTCAAGTCTACTGTAAACAACATATTTCAATTTTCTAATCATTGATCTATGTAATGTTTGATTTACCTCTGTAGAATTATCGTTCTTTGAAATTTTATATCCAATGGCTATAGGTGTTCCAACCAGTCTTAAATCTTCCATACCAAAAGTTTTTAGTATCTCCTTGATATACTTTTACTATGTAATGCATATTCCTCCTTTCTTTTGATAGACTTGTAAACTAACAAAAAAATTAATTTCTCCAAACATTGACATCTCAAACTCTTCATTTTATTTGTAAAAGTCTTACACAATTAATCTTGTCCTCCAAATATGATAGCATTAACAAAAATTTCAGCTAGCAATACCTTGTTCTTAGATTCACTCTTCAAGTACAAGTTCTTGTTATCATTAGTTCTTGCAAAACCAATTTTTACCAAATAAGTATGTAACCTTCCATACCATGCTCTGGGGGCTTGTTTCAAACCATAAAAAGCTTTGTCCGACTTTCATACCATATTTCTATTTCTAGGTTCAACAAATCCTTTAGGTTTTTCAATGTAGACTTCTTCTTCCAGTATGCCATTTAGAAATGTAGACTTCACATCCATTCAATAAACTTTGAAACCTTTGTAATATGCATATGCAAGAAAAGTTCTTACACCTTCCAATCTTTTAACTAGAGAAAATGTCTCTACATAGTCAATTCCTTCTTCGTGTGCATATCCTTTGCAAACTAGTCTTGCATTGTTCCATGTGACTTCACCTTTCCCATTTAGATTGTTTCTGAATACCCACTTTTTTCTTATCACATTCTTGTTCTAATTTGGTCTAGGTACTAATGTCCATGTCTTGTTCTTTTCAATCTGATCAATTTCCTCATTCATATCTCTTATCTAGTCTTCATTCTCAAGTGCATTCTTAACTGGTCTAGTATCAAACTCACACAACAAACATGGATCATTCCTTAATGTGTTCCTTGTCATAATCCTTGAATCTTTATCTCCAATTATTTGGTATTGGTATGGTGTTTGATTTATCCTTACAACTTTTTCTAGTATAGGTTTAGATCTTCTTACTTGTAGTAAAAATTCAGTTGGTTCAACATGTTCAATGTCTTCATGTCCCTCTTGTTGTATTTGTAGTTGAATGATATGTTCATCCATCTAATGGTTGGAAGTATCTACTTATTGCTCAGCTTCAACAGTTTGAGGCTCGCAAGGTTTTTGTTGGTTGACAACACTCCTCTACCAAGACTTGGTAGTGTCCTTAATCTGCACCACTTCAATTGGTCTCTTAGGATCATGAATGGTACTAGGTTCTCCTTTATAGACATATACAATTTTTTTGTAATCTTTAGGTTCCTTTTTGTATTCCTCTTCATTCTTTTATGAAAATTCATCAACTCTAACATTTTCACTTTACACAATCTTGTTATTGTTAGTATTCAAACACTTATATGCCTTACTCCTTGTGGAATATCCTAGGAATATGCCTTCATCACTTTTATCATCATTACCTTTCCTAGTATCTTTCATACTATAACATTTTCTTCCAAACACTTTGAAGTGATTCACATTAGGTGCATGACCATACCAAAGTTCAAAAGGTGTTTTGTCAGTACCTTTCTTGACTTGTGCTCGATTTAAGGTATAAACAATAGTACTTATAGCTTCTCTCTTAAATTTCTATGAGACATTATTTTCCATCATCAGAGTTATTGCACAATCCATGATAGATCTATCCCTTCTTTTAGCTATGCCATTATGTGGTGGAGTTTTAGGTATAGACATCTTCCTTTTGATCCCCCTATCATTGTAGATTATATTGAACTCTTCAAATATGAATTCTCTTCCTCTATCATATCTCAAGCATTTCAAGCTCCTACATGTTTCTTTCTCACCTCTACCCAAATACCAGTTAAACATTTGAGAAGTATTAGATTTTTTTAAATGAATATCACAATCATCAACCTAGAGTACTCACTAACAAAGAAGATAAAATACTTATTACCGTAGTAGCTTTTGTAATATCCCCAATTAGGACATTAGTTTATAATTTTGACTCTACATATATTTCCTATATCTTTCCTCTGATTTATCCGTATTCCCCAATCTCTGGATATATTTCACTTTATTTCCTCCTTTGTTCCTCCTCTTCTTCTTTGTGTTTGGAGTCATTTATATATTCCATTGTGTGAAAGGATGTGTCTATTAGTTTTATTATATATTAATACTTTAATATTAAACTATTATTATCATATTATAATTATAATGTAATATCATATTATATGATAATAACATTATTGATATTATATTATTATTACAATTTCATTTATTAATAATGATTCAACCTTATTATTTCATTAGTTACTACCTCGATAACATATTATTATTTTTTAATAATATATTATATCATTTAAACATATTTTAATAATCATGAGATTATAATATGTTTATATATATATATATATATATATATATATATATATATATATATATATATATATATATATATATATATATATTTGTTTATATATTTATATTACTCTAATAATTTAATATATATTTATTTGTAATAATTAAAACTATTAATTTCATTCACCTATATTACCATAATTAGGGGACATGAGAGTCCACCCTTCCTCAAATTGCTTGTCCTCAAGCAATGACTATTTACACTAAACCTTCCTTGTGAAGTCCATGTATGAGTTATACACTAAGATGCAAGAGTACATTAGGTATGCATACAGTTAATATCGTAATGATGAAGTAAATATATTAGTACTGTAGACATGAAGCATACACAAAGAAGACACATTAATGCATGAAGACATGAAGCGGACACGATGCAGACACACAATACACATGTTATGCAATTCCTTGATTGTGAACTTGCAACCACAAAGTCATTATTACACATTCATATACATGTACCAAGGAATATAGGTTAGTACACATGAATATACTTTCAAAGAAGCTAATAGTTTTAATACCATTGTAATGTCCCTACTTGCAAGGGCTTATAATATTGTCCTTTTTTTTTTTCCAAGTAATCAATTTAAAGATTATTATTGTATTATTTAATCAAAATAATTATTTGTATATGTATATATTCCTACCCAATCTATTACGTTGTAGGTATAGGCTAGGTCATCTGGAGATTGGACTAGGACACCACATTAAAGGCTTGACAAGACCTTGGTCTCTGCCTTTCAAATGTGAGCCTTCCATCTCTTACCTTGCCTAGATGTCATAACATACCTCAGTCCTCAAACTTGGGAATCATCATTTCTTAATCAACTATATCATTTATTCGTTCCTCTCTTTTTTTTGTATTCATCTTTGTTTCTGTAATAATGTGATAACTTAATTGGAATATTAAAGCATGTTTATTTCTTTTTTTTATTTTCATCAAACATGTAATTAATTTTTTTATTTAATATATATATATTTAAGTTTTTTATTCCATATCAAAACATGTGATTAATTTTTTTATTTAATATATAATTGGATTGTTCATTCCATATCCAAAACATATAACTAATGTCATTAATTTATCCATTTAATATTTAAGGTATATGCATTCTTATACAGATTAGGGTTTCTCTTTAAGTAGCATAATTAATTGTTATATTAGTATATCATTACATTGTCCATTTATTATTATACAAATTAGGTTTCCTTTTTAAATAATGTTATTAATTATTATGATGCCATATCATTATGTTGTCCCTTTCTCACTTACAAATTAGGGTTTTGTATTAATCTTTCCTTACCTTTCGCATGAGTGGGTTGTTCAAAAGGGGATCTGCTTGCAGATGCCACGGCTATACCTCCTTCACTATTATGGATTATCACCTCTAATTCCCTCTCAATAACTTCCATCGTATCATCTGTTCCTTTTTTCTTCTTCCATATTTGATGCTTATTTTTCCCTTAACTGCTTTAGGGTTAGGATTTTCCCACTTTTCAATGCTTATATTCATCATATACATCAAGTTTATATTCTTTAGGGTTATTCAATCTCTAATCTCTTTAATTTATTTGTCTTTGCTTACTGAATATCAGATATCTATGTATTAATGGATTTTTGCAAGCTTATTTTGAACTAAGTAATCCAAGCTATCATAGATTTGTGGATGAAGTTTATGACTGAATTTCAATCTCCCATTTTGATGTGTTATGGTCCATGACAATGTGTCATCCAACATCCCACACATAGAATGGTAAATTTTATATATGGATTTTATTGAACATGCTATGAAGTATTGTTCATTGTATTATCATCGATCATATGTTTTCTCTTAATAATTTTGTTCCTTATATCATACATGAGGAAATATTATTTTTCTTAATGTCCCATCTGCTGATGTAATTGGTTGGACAAGTTTCTTTACTGGTTTCCTTCTTATTGCCACTGCATTTACATTTGACGCACTTCTCTTGTTTTGAACCTTATTTTAAATCATTCTTCCTCCCTTGCAAATAGCTACCATTCTCCTCCCTATACAATCTGGATGATATTTAGGCAACTGTGTGTGGTAGCTCATCATGGCTAATTACTATCTCAATGCATCTATGCTATAATCTATGGAGGACCCAAGTTTTCTTCATTATAACCACTTTCCAAATTGACCACCTCTTTCTATATATACATGGGTTTTTGTCCATAGTTATTGAAGACTTTATGTACATGTCTTGAGTAATGTTTTTGATACAGATTCAACCCAATGTTCCTCTTTCTCATCCCGTGTTTGTTCACTAAATGTAATTTTTGGCAATGGTTATGTTCTTATTTTGCAATGATTGATTGTTCAATATGGTTATCTATTGCAGCTTCAATTCTATTTTTTTGTGTTTGTATTCTTTCAATGATCATCATGTTTCTAATAGCAATGACTATTTTTGTTTCTTCTTAGAAATGATAATAGTGAAACATCTCCTTGATAATTGTTAACCATTTACATTCATGATTCCTAACGTTGTTGATTGAGAGTTACACACATACTGGCATCTTTATCCATGATAAGTAGTCAATAGTACATTGAGTGGCTGGTGATCTATACTTTTTTCAGCAACTGATATAAATTTACAATTGTTTCATATTCGTTTGTTTGCTCTGCTTTGTAGTACAGAAATTTCCTTTTTCAAATCTTATCACTACTTGCCATATCAAAAGTCTTTTTATTCTCTTTAATTCCTATTTTTCATAGGTTGATAGGAACATGCTTTGATACCACTATAATGTCCCCGATTAGGACATTAGTTTATAATTCTTACTTTACATATATTTCCTATATCTTTCCTCTGATTTATCTCTATTTCCCAATCTCTAGATATATTCCACTTTATTTCCTCCTTTATTCCTCCTCTCCTTTGTGTTTGGAGTCATTGGTATATTCCATTGTGTAAAAGGATGTGTCTATTAGTTTTATTATATATTAATACTTTAATATTAAACTATTATTATCATATTATAATTATAATGTAATATCATATTATGTGATTATAACATTATTGATATTATATTATTATTACTATTTCATTTATTAATAATGATTTGACCTTATTATTTCATTAGTTACTACCTCAGTAACATATTATTATATCAATAATATATTATTATTTATTAATAATATATTATATCATTTAGACATATTTTAATAATCATGAGAGTATAATATATATAACCCTAATAATTTAATATATATTTATTTGTGATAATTAAAACTATTAATTGTATTCACCTATATGACCATAATTAGGGGACATGACAGCTTTGCACTACAATAGGACCACATAAATCAGTATGAACTAATTTCAAAACATCATTAGAAGAATAAACTTTTCTCTTGAAATTAGACTTTTCCATTTTATCCAGTTGATAATTTTGCACATCACTGTATCAAGTTTACTCAGCTTTGGTAATCCTCTTACTCTCTTCTTATTACTAATCTCAACAAGATTATCAAAACTCACATGACACAACCTCTTATGACATAGCAAAACATTGTCAAATTGTACAAATAAACATTTTTCATCATATAGGTCTAGATAGAACAATTTACCTCTGGTTTTCTCTCCACTTCCAATTAGTTCACCAATAGTATGATAGATCTTTTCTTTCCTGTTTTGAAGCTCAACTCTATAACATGAACTGCTCAACTGTGTCACACTCAACAAGTTATATTTGAGACCTTCAACCCAATATGCATTATTGCATTTGATCTTATCATTTAGTATAATTGATCCTTTACCTTTCAGATACTATGGTGTGTCATTTCCAAACTTGACATTACTTCCACTATTTTGTACCAATTTATCAAACTTACTTGTATCACTAGTCATGTGATGTGAACATCCACTATCAATTATCCATCTATCATTCTTGCTTACATGTGAGATTAAAGAAAAAATTTCATAAATTTCAACATCATCAAATTCATCTTTCATAGCAACATAGAAAAATTCTTCATCATTTTTATTAGTACAAGTATCAATAGTTTCTTCGACAATGTATCAGGATTTCTTACCTTTCCCCTTGTAGTCTCTATTTCCTTGGTTGTCTTTGTTATCTCTCCTTCCATAGTATTCATTGTCCAAGTCCTTTCATCATTTTCTCCTCTATCAGGACACCTTGTTGCAATATGACCAATCTTGTTACATGTAAATCAAATAATAGGGAGTTTACCTTTGTATATGCCTCTTCCTCTTGGTAGCCTTTTAGTCAATAATGCCTCAAGTTTATCATCTAATTCACCATCATTGTTCACAAGCTTGCTTTTTTTTTTCTAGATTCATCAAGAGTAAGTTTTTCTTTGAAAGCACTTTCAACATTAGTAGGTGTGTAATTATCAAAATTAGCCAACTTAAAAGTTGTGAGTCTACTAACTAGACTATCCAATTTCATATCATTACCAAGTGTACATCTAAGTTCTCATATTCCAAAAACTCTAATAGCATAGATAGGAAGTAAAGTTGTCAATACCTTTTTTTATCACTATTTCCTCATATATGATACCACCGACACTCATAATAGAATTCACCACTTCTTTGATTCTCATAATATATTGTGCTACATTTTCACTTTCCTTCATCTCCATGTCATCAAACATTCCTCTTAAGCTTTCTACTTTGGCTCTCAACACATTTGTGTCTCCTCGATGGGTCAATGCCAACTTATCCCAAACCTTCTTTATATTTTCATAGTCTTTCACTTCATCAAATTCAGAATAGCTTAGGGAAAATGTGAGTTCAAACATCATTAAGTTATGCTCCTACTTCTCTTTCATTTGCTCAATTGTTATTGGTCTAGGAAATTCAATGTACTGATTCTCTAGATAGTAAAGTGTAGAATCTCCAATACTAGATAGATGCAACTTCATCAACCTTTTCCATGCTAACAAATTTTCCTTGCTCAACTTGGGTATCTCTCTCTTATACATCTTGATCTTTAGCTTGAAGTCCTTCAAACTTTCACACAAGAACCAATCCTCTTATACCAATTGCTACTATATTTAGAATAACTGAGAGGGAGGGCTTGAATCAGTTATCAACATGTCTAGATGTATAATATCAACTTTTAACAACTCCAACAAAATTAATCAAACTCATGAACAATATAAAAAATAACACTGTAGACACCTAAATTTGATTACACTATTTTAGTAATCCTATTTAGTTATCTAAAAAGGCATTATTAATTAAATTTCTATTTAATTAATCCGTTGTCATCCCCTAGTTGATTAATTTAATTAATCATCTATAGTCCTAATTGATAAATCAAATAATCTATTATTTATCAATTAAATCCTATTCTTCTATCTAATTCCAAAAATCCCCATTTATTAAATAAATCTATTTGATAAATGAAATCCTCAAATTCAAAAACCCCTAACCTATCTCTAAACCTCCATTTAGCCTAATCCACCCCATCCACCCATACTAACCAAGCTTAGCCACTAACTCACCCACCCTCATTAATGCCATCCACTTGCACATCTCTAACATCCCTAATCTAATCCTAAACCCAAGCCTAATCCACCCCCTAATGTTGTCACATTCCTTAAACAAGTTTAAGACTTTCCTAATCCAAACCAAAGTCTCCCCTCAAAAAACCCAACCACTAAGTCATGAGTGCTCTTACAAAACATAAAGACTCTTACAAGCCCACTCATGACTCTTACACCCATCTTCCACACTCTTCCCTCTTCCACACTCATTCCTCTTACATCCCTCTTACATACTCAACCCCACTCATCATGCCTTTAACCAATCCTTTACCCTACCCTCTCACACTCATCCTCCTTGTGACAAGTGTCACCTTCCCATTGGTGCTAAACAAGCACAATCCATGTGCTCTCCTTTGAGTGCATCCTAGCCCTCCTTAAGCCTTCATCCATCCTTGCATCTAAGCCCTCCATCCCTCTACCCCTTAGCCTATAAATTGAATCCCATCCCAAGCCAATTCATCAACAATCTTTGAGCTAAAGTTACCATGCTATTTTGAGAACCAAAGCCATCAACCATACCCTTATAATGCCAAATTGAGAGCTCACAAAGCTACCAATTTGCCATTACCCATCTCCATTGAAGCAGCTTTTGAGCATCTTGAGCATACATCCATAGCAAAAGGACACATCTACAGAATCAAGAAAGCATGGAGTGCTTTTTCTTGTGAGGTTTGCACTTCTTGTTTTCTTCCTTTGTCTAAGGATATATGTGAATTTAGTTTTTGGTTTGTGAATGTTTACTTTATTTGTTAATGTTCTTTGCATACTGATTCTGGTTCTACAAACACAGTTCATCACCATTCAACTTATTTATTCCATTTAGCTCTTTGTTCAGCATGTGTTGACTAGTAGAATAATATCTTAGATAACAATAAACTTCCAACTTAAAAGATAGTAAGTAGCATAAAAATGTAATAAGCATCCACATAAATTTTTTACCCTTGGACACGTTAACCCAATCTAGGAAAGCCACCAAGTAACATACTACCTCTTTTCCACTCTTATAAAGTGACCTATGTTAGGAGCCAACCCTATAAAGGTTACAAAACACACTATTAGGTGTGATCATGTTAAAGGATTTAATCACCCTATTAGGAGTGGCCTTGTTATAGGACTTTAGATCACTCCCTTAGAATGTCACCTTATTAAGGGATTTATTAATGACCGTTTCATCAAACTTAATCAAAATGATTTTAATATTGCTGCAATGATTAGAAAGTAACAACTAAGTATGATCTAATAACATAAAACTCACTTTGAGAATTCAAATCTCTGTTTGGCTCAATCCTGGTTCATTGACTAGAGTCCATCTTTCTTAATAGCTCATAACTTCTTGGCAACTCTTCAAGCAATCCCCCACATCACAAACTTCACACTTCTCTTTTGCAATTCTATTCTCCACTTGCTTCCACAAATTCCAGTCCAAAAACAACATAAAACATCTCATATGCCTCCTTAAATAGTTAACTATTATCCTTTTCTACTTAAATGTAATCATAGATTATAGGATTAATATTAGATTAAATGAATCTAGCCATCTTCTATGCTTTGTCTTCCTTCTTGATACTTCTAGAAACATTCCCTCAAATATTAACCTTTTATCGCTCAACTAATCCTTTCCGTGCCTTAAATAATCCAAATCATCAATCCTTATAGTCAACACATTTTGATTATTTTGAGAATTCAATTGTGTCGGCCAAAAATCTTGATTCTTTCTCAAACTATTAATTTGTTGACATTTGTTCATAACTATGTTCTATTGCTTGGTAATCACTGGATCACTCGATCATCACTAAATTGCCTTTCTCATCTTACACTATGCAACTTGGCCATTATTGTCACTGGACATTCTTTGTCACCTAGCCAACAATGATACTTAGCCAATGTTGTTCTACTTCTCAATGCTTATATTCCTTAATCTCATGCTTTAGATACTCGATTAATTTCATTAGCTTGGTTTCTTTAATTAATTCTTTTGCTTCTCAAATGATCATTCTTCCTTTCTTATTGTAATGAATAAACACCACATTATCTTGTCAAGTACTAACTTATCAAGTGCCCCTTGTAATTCCATCAGACTTTTCCATCTTAACTCAAACTTTCACAAGGCCATCTCATGATTTCTTCTATTCAAATCCTCTTCACCAATCAAATGATATGGCACTCTATAATGTTAGAAAATGTCTTACCAGTAAGGTTTGACGTCAATGACAATATAACAATTGTTCTAGAGTTGTAGTTCCAACAAGAACTTGTTTTAAATAAACTTGACTTAGATACTTAGCAACAACTTTATTCTTATTCTTTAATAATAAAATTTCTAAGTTTGTGAGTTTGAGAAAAACAAGAAGTGATTTTATATGTGTTTTAAAGTCAAGGAAAACAAGAAAATATTCTTTTCTTGCAAGCTAAGTAAAGCAACTGGGCTCTATCTATGTAAGATTGTAGTAGAAACTTGAATTGAATTATATTGTATTTGAGAAGAATAAGTTGGCTATTAGGCTGAATAGAAGATCCAAGAGTTGCAAGTTTTTCCCAAGCTGGGGTTTCTTGGGTATATATGTGTTATTGTTTATCTATGATTGATTGATTTTTTTTTGCTTCCACCATTTGATTTCACTAAATTAACCCAAAGTGTTTATTTTAATAAATTAGATGAGTTTTATTCTATGAATTTATTGTGCAATGAATTTGTAGTTGGGTTATGAGAATTTAACAGGGGGGCTTATGGTGTGTGCAAGTTGTATGTTTCTAGAAGCCATAGGGTAGTTTTTATTTATTTTGACAATGTTTTATTTTCATTATTCTCATGGGAGTGTTGTGCATGCATTATTTTCTGGGTGGTATAAATTTTCCAAATTCATGAAAGTTAAGTTCACTATGTTTTGATAAAATTCTTTGTGGGCTTTGTGTTATTTTCTTGCAGGTTGTGTATTTTGTAGTGGGACTAATTTGGTTGAGTTTTTCTTTGGGGATTCTTTCATGGTCCTAAATGTTGGAGCTTTGGGAATGGATTTTTTGCTCAAAGATTCTTTAACGAGGGGTTTCTCTTCTTTTAATCTGCATTTGAACTCTAAGGTTTGAAAAAATTACAAATTCTTTGGTGAAAGTTGTTCTCATAATGAGGGTTTTTTCACCATGAGTATTTGGCTCAATGTGAGAAAAGGTTATTATTGGTGATTTATCCATAGCATATAGAATAATATGCTAGTTACCAATCTAGTCATGATTTGATATGAAAATTCATGGGGATTCAAGTTTTACTATCTTTCTTGGAATCATAGGCTCGACAAACTTGGAATCCAAAAGGTCAAATGGAGGTGATGTTGACTGCTAGCAGATACTTCCTAGTCATTTTTCTTGTATTTTAGATTGAAATAAGGCCTTGACGAGGCCCCATATTTCTACAATCAAGTGGGTCTGTTAGTTAAACTTTGGCATGTAGGTTTCAATCCCACAAAGGAGCTTCCTTCTCAGGTTTCAGTCTAGGTAAGACTTCCATTGTTTCCACTTGAATTTTAGAGGCATGAAATTTTCCACTTAGTTTCTCTATTGCTTATCAAAATGGTTGGGCCTTCAAAAAATACATGGGGGACCAAAAGGTAATCACTAATGCTCATTTTTGTATTGAAATGAATTTAACTAATGCCTTACTAGACTCTATGAAAAAAAAATTGGGTTCCTCATCTTAGATGTAATAGATAGACTATGAAACTTTACATTTTCATTGCCAAATCTTCCATGAACATGGTGATTCATAGAGAATGTGCCTTAAGTCATTTTCTTCAATAACATCTAACAATAAATGAGTTTAGCCCCGTCTTAAGTAGGACAAAGGAAAATATCCTTTATCAAAAGATAATAAAGGCTTTATTTCAATCAAGGCTTACTGTAAGGGGAAGGGGTAGAAAAGAACCATGAATGATGGATAGGTTAAGATATTTTTTAATATTTTGAGGTTTTAAAAGTACTTGATCAATTTAATGATGCACTAGTTTTACTTCCTACATAACAAGATCCTATGACTAGAAATCAAACTTGTTGGAAGATAGAGTGTATCTCACCTCTTGATTCTCAAGTTATAGGTAGAAATTTACATATGGACACATATATTAAATAGTGATCTTGCTAAGTGCTTTAAAACCAATGGAGATCAATATGGTAAAGGATGGTTTAGGTTTGGGTAACTCTTTGATTGGAGAAAAACATAAGTTGCAATATCTCTTACTTAGCACTAAGAACACAATAAAAAATTAATAAGGGTACTCCTGATAGGCTTCCTAAAGTGGGAAGAAAGAAAGATAGGGAGAAAGTGAAAATGATGGGTTAGATTTTGGTAAAGTTTGGGGTAGTTAAGATAATTGATTCTTACTTATCACCATCTCAAAAATGATTTCTTTATCATGGAATATAAGGGGGATGATCTCTTTTTTTCAATTTTATTCTCATGATCTATTATTTTCATCCAAGAGACAAAATTATCACTAGAAGGTATGTTGAAATGGGCTTCTAAGGTTTGGGATAGATGATAGTGCCAATGCATTAGATCTCAAGGCAATGTTCTTTGTGTGACATATTTTTGGGACCCATAAAAAGTTGTCCCTAAGTGGTGGGTTCTAATAGTGATTATTTGTCTATGGAAACTACCAGTTTGGATTCAGGAGAATTTTGGAATTACAATAGGAAAGGAAAACTTTTGGGGGGGGGGGGGGGGTTGTGAATAAGTAGTTTAACCTTCAACCCATAAAACTTTCACCACACATCCATCTCATACATTCAATGAGTAAACTGAAATAACATGTAAAGCATATACATCTAAATCATGTAAACATGTAAGCATTCACAAACATAACGCCATTTATGATTACCCAGAAATCCTCCAAGTGAGAAGGTAAAACTAGGGTGGGGATGACACCCACAAATTTTCACTACTACAATAATAAAGTGTATCCAATGAAAGTTACAATGTTTTGATCATGAGTCCTAATCTACTCTGTGAAAGTTCTATGCTATTATAGGTTTACAAAGACTATTAGGTCTCAACTTGTTAGAGGATTTTGACACCCTCTTAGAAGTGTGCCTTGTTAAAAGACTTTAACTTACAACTAAGTAAGCACCCTATTAACGGATTTCATATAGCTTGTTAGGACTACTCTATTAAGAGATTTTGACTGAAATCACCTGTTAGAATGTCTTAGCCTTGATCCTACGGTTAACACTTGCTTTCCTGATAATAGATCACCTCTAAACACTTGTCTTCTTGATCCTTCTTGATCATATGTCTCTATGTTGTATACTCTTCTCTATCCTCTATTCTACTCTAATTGATTTTGTAATGCAATCTCACTTCATAACTTCTAAGCCACCATGAATGCTCTATTTTTCATGAAAACTTCTCTCTTAGCTCCTTCTATTCCTTACACACTCATAGAGAGTTTAGAGTTTCATCCTTCTTAAGAAGAATTAGTGACTTAGGGTTAGGTATGAATCTACGAATGAGATTCATCCATTTTCTACTTAATCCTTCCCATTTTCTAATTGGTTGAATGTAATTGTATAGAAAATCCAACTAGAGATTCATCCTTATCTCCAAAATATCGAATTCAATCTTAAGTCAACTCAAAAATGGTTTATATAGTTTTTTGTGTCATTACAAAGAAATATGTCAAGGCTATGTCACTCGGCATCTGAAGTCTCTGATGCTTAGCATGCACTAATCTTTCTACTTTGACTTGGCACCTACATTGCTCGACATCTATTGTTTACTTGGCTCATGTGTCACTCGGCATATATTGTCTGCTCGACACTTGAGTGAATCAACACATGAGTGGCTCGACACTCATTATGACTCGGCATGGTCTATGGTTTGCTCGATATATGTTACTTTTTTGGCATGAACTAAGTAAATAACTTAAGTTTGTTGACACTCACTTGTCAAAACCAATCTAAGACCAACAATCTCACCCTTTGACATGAGTGTCAAAAAAATTTGAGTATACATTATCATCCTTAATCTTACGAGCATAACATATCTCAACTCGGCTTATATACAAAACTTTAAAATTCCAAAATTTTGCAATAACTTAGATACCTTAAAATTTGATACTCCCCTTGAGTTGATATGTTTGTTCAGTATCCAAAATTTGGTACTCCTATTGAGTAAATGTGTCTCTGCTAATATACATTGACTTCATGTTGATACTCTTTCATCTGATACTTCTTGTATTTTGATGCTTGCTCTCTCTTAGCTAATTTTGGCTTTTCTTGGCTCCTTTCATTCTCAAAAATATGTCTCCCCCTTTATCTTATTCTCCCCCTTTTTTCTTTCTTTGTCCCAAAAATATATATCTCCCCCTTTTTTGACACTTATGTCAATGGGCTATACACTGATTGTGTGTTTGTCCAAAAAAGATTTATGGACGTCTAATATCATCTTAAGGGTTGCATCCTAGTTCTCACATGCTACATCCAATGACTTGATTTGGTTTGCAAGCTTGACAACAAGGTGAAATAGACTATCTAAGGTAGAAAGATTAGGGTTTTTCTTCATTAGGGTTTCAACATAGCCTAGCTCCTTGTGTAATATTTCCATATTGGCGGTGAGGGTTGCTTGGATATTAGTCAATTTGGCCCTTATGTTGGCCTCATCCATTGTCAATATAGCTAACTTACTCTGCATTTGAAGCAATGTCCTGAAATGCTTCTCACTCTGAGCTGGATTCATTGGTAGTCATGCACCTGATGCAAAAATTTGGCTCTCTAGACTCAAAATGTGACTTTTGGTCTCTTGGGTGAAGAGTGTTGGACTACATAATTTTGTGTACAATGAAAATATGTTCTCAAGTACCTTCTTCACATCATCAACTTTAGTTGCCAATGCAACTTGTGTTAGTGCTATATCATCAAATATTTTCTCATTCACTTTGTTTTGGAACTTCTTTTCTAACTGTAGACACCTAAATCCTTTTAAAAATAAAGTATTTTTATTTTCTAAAAAAATTCCAGATGACATCATCATTTATTAATCAATTATTTATTTAATTAGTTTATTTATTTTTATGTCATTAAATCCCTTTATCTTAATTTAAAATATTTAATTAAGGAATCCCTCCCAAAAATGTTTAAATCTTATTTAAACATTATTTTCTTATTTATTAATTATTTAATTAATAAATTGACCAAAAAAATCTTCTAATCCTTCTATAATTTTGATTAAAGTTTAATCCCATCATTTCCTACCCCTAATCCCAACTCAAAATATTTAATTAAGATCAAATATTAATCCTCATGTTTATTAAAAAAGTTTTAATAAATATCTCCTCAACCCAAACCCTTGAAATAAATAAAACTTTATTTATTTCCTAAAAATCTAATTTATCCTCATGCTAAGAAGTTCTAGACTCTTCTAGAAAGTCTTCATCCTCATCCTAGGAAGTTCTAGACTATTCTAGAAAGTCTTTATCCTCATCCAAAGTCTAGACTCTTCTAGAAGATGTCTTTAAACCTAATCCTAATCCCCTCCTAACCTTGTCACATTCCCTAAACATGGGTTAAGAATTGCTAACCCAAGCCAAAGCCAACAAATATCTCCTCTTTCACCCACCCTCATTAAATGCCATCCACTTGCCTATCCCTAAGCTAATCCTAAACCATCCTAATCCATCCTCTAATCATTTGCACAATCCTGAGCAAGCTTAAAACCTTCCTAATCAATCCCAAGTCTTTCTCTCATCTCCCTCAAAATATCCCAACCATAAAATTTTATGAAGCCCACTAGGCCATAAATGACTCTTCCAAGCCCTTTCATTGCTCTTACAAGCCATTATGAGGGTTTTTATGAAGATTTTATCTCTTGAGCCTCCTTTGTTGACTCATCCTTCCCCTTTCCTCCATCCTCTCACCCTATGACATGTATCACTCCCTGATTGGTTGTAAGGAAGCACAATCCATGTGCTCTCCTCTCATGCAATCTGAGCCCTCCATGAGCTTTTCCCCATCCTTGCATCTTAGCTCTCAATCCCTCAAGCCTCTTTCCTATAAATTGGATCCTTCCCCTTTGCAAAAGAACACAATCCATAAAGTAAAGTCATAATGCCATTTTAAGAAGCCATTTTGCATCAAAACCATACACTCACACCCAAATTCCAACTCCATTTGAAGCCCTTTTTGAAGCATAAGCTTGAGCATACATCCTATCTATTTAGACAAAGCCACTCAACAGGAGAGCTTCTCATTGAGAGAGCACATTAATGGCTCATATTCTCAATTAAGAGATCATCTTAGTCTATCTTGAAATTTATGAATTTTGTTTAGTTTGTAGAAGCTTTATTTAAATTTGGTTTCTATTAGCATACTAACATTGCTCATATACATTTTGGCATGCCCAGTGGGACCCCGCATGGGTCATCTTCATTAGCTTTTTTAGTCAAGTTTTGTATGTCATTTGCTAATTTTGGCTAATTTTGCTTATTTTTGTGATTGGTAGGATTGTATAAATTGCTTTTGTAGGTCCACATGAGCATGAAGAAGACAAAGGAACTCATAGTCTATCTCATAGTGTTTGCAAATTTTTCAAGCTTATAGGTGGACAAAGCACTTGGAATTCTTCTTCCTCTTCTGGTCTATATTCTTCTTATTCCATCTTCTTCTTCTTCTTCTTCTTGTGGGAGATCTTGGCTATTTTTTTTTAAGGAAGAAAAATCATACACACTTCTTTTTAGTGCTTAAAATGAACCCCCAAATCATACTTAAATCCATTAAAAACTAAAAATTTGCAAAAAAATTAAATCTTTTAACAAGTGAAACTAAACCAATCCAATCATTTGCATCCTTGCAACATCAAAGTTTTAGATGCATTCATGCAAAGTTAGGAACACTTCATTTTTGAGAATTTAAAAAGAACTTCAAGTTTCCATTTCAAAAGGTTCAAAATCAACACTAAGTGCACACTAAAATCTAAATCAAACTCAAAGCATCAATCAAGGATAAAATGAACATCATTTGCAAATATTTTTAAGTTCTTTTAAAAATCTCATGAAAATTAAGAGTCCTAAATGGTTGCCAAAATTGTCCTAAAAGCTTTGTTATTTGTTCCAAACAAATGTCTTGTTGCAAAATCTTGAATGTTTCTTAGGTTTTTCATGCATCAAAACAATCTAGGAATATCATTTTTGGGCTTAAAACATGAAACTCGAACACAAAATCTTGAATGAAAACCAAAGTCCAAAGAATTCATTTTCACTTTTGAGTCAAAAAAAATCTTGAATGATCTAAGGTTAAAACAAAGCACTTCAAAGTTCTTAAAACAACACACAAAATCTCAATCTTGAATGCTCAAAGGAAAAAACTTGAATATTTAATCACTTGTTTTTTAATGCATGTTGCTAAAATCACTCTTGAGTGCCATGGATTAAAATCAAGTTTGTTTTTTTATGAATGCATGATTAAAACAACAAATCCAATCTTGAATGCAAAAGGTCAATTAATCATTACAATATCTCACACTTCATCTTTTGGGGCATAAAAAGAATCTACATTTTAGAAACTTTCTAAGTTACAAATAAAGACACTTTGAGTGAATTTGTTGTTGGACTCACCCTCTTTAATCACCCATCATTCTAACCATTGGTTGCAATATCAGTGCTATATATGGGGATGGGTCTACCTAAGAAGGTGTTAAGTGCTCCACAAAAATCAAACTCCACTCACTTGAGTTTTAATTGGTTTTTCTAAGTTAGAACACTTCTTGAATGAACATTAGTCTCGCTAACACTTCATTTGGGCATAATAATTAAAAAAATCTTAACGTGGAGGGCCTCCAGACATGCGCTTGAAATCGATCTTTACACACATCTTTTTTTTGGGCTTAAAACAAACTCACACTCAATCTTGAATGCCTTAAAGAAAATCAATCGATACTTGATGTGGAGGGCCTCCGAGCGCACGCTTGAAACTGAGTTTTACACATCTTTATTTTGGGCTTAAAACAAACTCACACTCAATCTTGAATGCCTTAAAGAAAAATCAATTGATATTTGATGTGGAGGGCCTCTGGGTGAGCGAGTTTACTTTTGTTGACCCTAAATCTTCTTGGTGTATTCATTCTTCGATCACTTCTCTTTTGTTGGAACATTTCAAATTAGAATTGAACCTTTGCATCTTAAATCACGTGTGTTTTCAAAAGGTCTAGATCAAAAAACTTAAAGCGTCAGTTAGAAAAGAACTCTGTCTTTTAGCCCAAGATCATCCAAGTCTTCTCTCCCCTTGTCATTTTTCGAGGCCATCTTGGGTGCATAATATTAGGATCCAAAATCTTGTTTAAGTTTTAGGAGGCCTGCTTGAGGATTTCATCACCCCTTGGGACAAACTCAACTCCAACGTTTCGACGAAGTATAAAGATCAGGAGGTGAATCCAAAGACATCTCTCTTGGGATCAAAATTCTGTCACTCAGGCTAAGCCTCAAGGATATTTATACCCTTGAGAAGTGAAAGAGGAGAAGTGGGTTACTGCTCCTCTCAGTTGTGTGACATCTTTTTAGTTTCATCTACATATTTGGGCCTTATGTACCTTGCGTATATCAAGAACTCCCTAGCTAAACCAAATTTCATTCTTGTAGAAAGCTTCCTAGGATGTTGGTGTGTTTGACGTGCTTGCTTCAAACTTTTTTCTGCTTGTTTGTTCATAGCTTTTGAATGAATGTTTGCCAACTTTGGTCAAAATCCCAGAAAAGAAAAAATTTCCCATCTCAAGGCATACTTAGCGTAGTCACTGCCTCATTAGAAAATCATCCAAGCTCCCCCGCCGCAACTGAATCTATCTAGTTCTTTTCTTTAGAACAATCCCAAATCCATAGTCCATCCAAATCATTCCCCCAGCCAGCTAGCAACCCAATCCAAAATCACCCAAGCCTTTAAGGAATTGTTGTTACTCTGCCAGAGTTTGCTATCCAATCAATCTATCCAAATCCCTCAATCTCCCCAAGGTTATCCCTTTGACAAAGATTTGTCTAGGGTAATCTAGCCTTGTCACTTGGCATCCCTCATCACCTTAAGCTAAAGGTTGGGATCCACAAGTGGTCAATCTCGTGTCATGCCCATAGGATCATTTGTCTATCCTCAAGTTGACACCAAAAGCCACCAATCCTGCACATAGGAAAGCAAAACTCTCACTTTTTGACAGCATACCCTAGAAGTCTTCCATCCACATGAAAGCCAAAAATCTCCAGCCAATCCTCCTTAGGTATGTCATGTAGCTTTGACTCTCCCTAGGAAATCTTTCATCAGCCAATCCAAAATCTGTGCTTAATCCAAATCCAACCTTGAGCTTTTGTGTTCATCCATATGCAAGACCCCATCCCCATCCAACTCATCATCAAAACTGGAAATCCCAACCCTATCATGATGAGTTTGGTCGCATTGTCCTTTCTCCCACTACATCCTATTCCAATGATGATGAAAATATTTTTGACTATGATGGGTATCTTGAGAGCCTTATATGCCTTCTGCCTACCATCCCCCAAAATCCAAGCATTCCTCCAAACTATCTAGTCATGCCATCTCATATCCCAGCTTCTCCTCCATCACCCAATCAACCAAGCTTTCAATCTTCCACCCCCATCACACCAGCTTTTCCTATCAATCCACCACCTCCACCTCTGACATATGAGTCTCCCAGGAATCTCCTAGAGGAAATACAAGAAAAGCTACCTCAAACAGTCGATAAGCCATTTCATCTAATCCAACCATGTGAAGTAGTCAGTGATGAAGCTTCCCCATCTATAATATCACCTCCATCTCCCATAGCTATCATCCCCATACTATCCATCAAATTGCTTAAAATCCTTCCACTTCTCGCAAGCATCAAAATCCCACCATCTATCAAATCCCTCCAAATTCTATCCACATCACCTCCAAGCATTTCCCAAATCTCCCATAATGACCCTTATGCATCCATCTTCTACTCACCCATCTCCACTACCGAATCTCCCATCTATCCATCCACTGCCTTTGAAGAATCCATCCCTTCACCTCCTATCCCACTATCCACTCCAATCCAATCCTATCAAGATCCTACCCAAAAGCATGTTGACATCCCCCAAAGCATAAATGAAGATATCATTGTACCATGCCTTCCATCCATAGTGCAATCACCATCCCCTCCATCTCCAAAACCTCAAGCCATACCTCCTCTACTGCAAGATATCTTTTCATCCCATCAGCTAGATCAAGATCCTATCCTACCATCTCCTTCGCTCCATGATTCCATCTTACCACCTATCCAAGCTATTCCACCATCTATAATCTACCCTCTTGGTTCACTTACATTCATCCATGGTGGCCCCCTCTTAGTAGAAGAATTAAGAACAGTATCTCCCCATTGCAATACATCTAATAAAGCACTTCTACCATTTTCTACAAGCAAAAAGTTTCCTCAGCTTGTTCAAATGCTTAATCGATGGCATTATCAAAGTCAAGGTTTAGGACCACAAGAGCAAGGAATCAAAAAGCCTATTATTGCACAAAAGAATCCAGGATTTAGTGGTCTTGGATATGTATCCAAAGGCTCACCATCTAAAAGTGTTGGTACACGCCATCCCCAAACCAAGCCTATCTCCAGGCCTCCCATCACTCCTTCAAGAAATCTTATGTCATCCCCCCTCCACCATCTTCGCAACCCAAAACAACCTACCTTATCCCCCCTTCATCCGCTAAATCCATTTTGGGTCCCTATGTCCCAAAATCTACCATCCTCCATCCTCCTATCAGCCATCATAAAAATCCTATTCCCTCCATTCCTACGCAAGATCAACAAAGGCACATATCAGGGCACATCATCTATCATCATCCCCCTACACGCTCTTCCATATCCTCTCCATCTCACAAAGCTTCTCCTAACCATCTTCCCAAAGCTTACCACAACAATGTGAATGCCAACTTCAAAATGCATAAAACTAAAATTCCACATCCTAGGCAATTGTAATAATGCAAAAGAATGCAAAAGCCTATGAAAAGAAAATCCAAAACCCTGTGGATCCCAAAGAAAAAAGTTGAAACCCAATGCATAATGGCATCCACCATTGCTAATCCCCCATCTAGTGACTCGTGTTCGCCATCTCCTAACTCCATCTTGGGTGCCTATATCCCCAAGCATGCTTCCACGAATCCTCCATCAAGCCCGCATCTACCATCTATCCCCCATATGCTCTTTTCACAACCATCCCAACATGTGCCAATGTTGATCTTGCAAGCATCCCCATCTCATGCTCCTTTCCAGCCTTTTCATCCCTCCATCTCCTCCATCAATCCCATCTAAACCAATCTATTACATAAATCACACATCCGGTGTACGAACAACTAGCAACAAAATTGAACATTCCAACAGCCAGTGAAAAATCTCAAAAAAGCCAAAAATATCTGAAGAAAGCCAAAATCATTCTAGCTAAGTCCAAAGTCGAAAAGTCAAAAAAATAAAGAAAAATAAAGCATCCACTGGTGAAAACTTGGCAATTCAAGCACCTTGGACAAGTACCATGATGAAAACTTGGCAAACAAGTGTCATGTGTAATCCAACCATCCCTAGCTCAGCCTATCAACCTCATGCTTTTGGTCACATCTTTCCATTCAACTCCATCTTCTAATTTATCCACCTATCTTTCATCCTCCAGCTTTTATCTATCACTATCCACTTATCTTCTGCAACCTCACCCCATCATCCCAGCTATCATCCATCTCCCTAGCGCCTTCAGCTTTTCCATCCTAGCTTCAATCCTATCACATCCATCGTAAGACCTCCTTCTGCATGTCATCTTCTGACTGGGGGCACTGTATTCCTTGGAGATCTTGTCTTGTCCATCCTCCCTTATCATTGGTATCTCACTCTAGGCTATCCTTATGCAAATCCAATGTCATCCTCTCATTAGCCATTCACTCTAGCGCCATCTATCAGCTCAACTACCACCAACCTTAGCATTGTCCCCATCCTTGGTCGCACATCTATCATCATCATTGGATGCATCCTGCCAAATCCATATCTTCTGCTATCACCTCATCCTTAGCTTCTGCATCTTGCACCAACTTGAGTCATTTCGCTATCTTATCATTCGGAACTCCTGTATAGCTTGTAAATAATCTTGTATCCAACGCTTGTATCATACCTTGTATCATAGCTTGTATATCCAATCTTGTCCAAAACAACTTGTACATTTGTACCATATCTTGGTCTGTCAGCTTGTACATCCTCTTTAGCTTAGTACCATTGTATCTATCCAACTTTTGTGTTAGTTCATCCTTGATCAGCATCTTGCACACATCACACAAATCTTGGTTAGTTATTCCAATGCATCCTTTAGCTAGATCTCCTGTCACCAAAGTGTTATCCTTCTTAGTTCAGCTTGCCAGATGCATCACTCATCCAAATCCACCAACTTAGGTGCTCTCCGATAGATCCTTGCAGGATATAGCTTTCCTCATGTCTGATCTTGGTCCATTAGTACCTCATCCTACCCATCTCATTGGCAAATGATTCTCTTTTGGATTTTCTCTTTCTTTTGATTTGGAATCTTCCCTTTTGGGTCTTGAAGTATCTTTTCCAAGAAATCTTTTTGTTCCCTCCTCAAGGTTTCCATGATCTTCCATATCATGGTATGTTGCGAATGGGACAATTTGAGCGTACGGTTTTGATCAGGTCTTTTGTTTGTTTTTCTTTTCTGCTTGTGGGTTACGCAATGTCAGTTCCACACTGCTTCCTCTGGGATTCATGTGTGATGCTGGGGCAATCCTTGCGTGTTTATTTTGAGTCAGTCCGTCAATCCTCTAGACAGTTGGTGGAAAGGCCTTGATGTTCTTGGTAACCTTGGTAATTAACCAACAATCCTATAGCAAATCTAGTGCTCAACTACATGGTGGTACTTCTCTTTTAAGTATCCCCTTACTCAAAAAAGCTTCAATGGTTTCCCTTCATCTCCATTATCTTCCATCCATATCCAACATATGTCTCTCCTACCCCAGCTTATGCATCAGTATCTCTTTGAATCAATCTGCACTTTTAGCTTTAGGGATCCACAATTCTAGTTTTAGGGATCCACCAATCCAATCAATCCACCAAGCCTCATCTTTCGAGCTCCACAATCCTAGTCCTAGGGATCTCTGAAACCCATCTTCTGCCAATCTAACTCTTTGAAATCCTATTGCATCAGCTTTATCATCCCATCATCCATCTCCCTATCCTGGATTCCTTTTTATAGCGCTCTGCTCCTTCATCCTCTGTAATCCCTAAGATCTTAAGCTTGCTTCCTCTTGTGCCTCTGATTCTCCCTTTATCATTCTCCCGTAGTGAGATTTTTCTCTAACTAAACCTCTTCTCTTAAGCCAATCTGAGTCTCCTTTCTCATCTCAGATTCTTGTACTTTTCAAGAAGCCGTCGAGCCTTGCTTTCTCTCCCCGCCGCCTTCTTGGGGGGCATCTCGCAGTCCATTCTCTCCTCTTTTGCTCTAGCCTTGGGCATCTTATTTTCTTATCTTTGATGCCATGCCACTTGCGACATCACATCAAAGAGGGGCAAAATGTAGACACCTAAATTCTTTAGAAAATAAAGTATTTTTACTTTCTGAAAAATTCTTGATGACATCATCATTTATTAATTAATTAATTATTTTATTTATTTATTTATTTTTATGCCATTAAATCCCTTTATCTTAATTAAAAATATTTAATTAAGGAATCCCTCCCAAAAATGTTTAAATCTTATTTAAACATATTTCCTTATTTATTAATTATTTAATTAATAAATTGACCAAAAAACCCAAAATAAATAAAAAATTCATTTGTTGCCCAAAACTTGGCCAATTTCCTTAAGACCACTAACCTCTTCCAAAATCTTCTAATCCTTCTTTAATTTTGATTAAAGGCTAATCCCATCATTTCCTACCCCTAATCCCAACTCAAAATTTTTAATTAAGATTAAATATTAATCCTCATGTTTATTAAAAAAGTTTTAATAAATATCTCCTCAACCCAAACCCTTGAAATAAATAAAACTTTATTTATTTCCTATAAAAATCTAATTTATCCTCATCCTAAGAAGTTCTAGACGCTTCTAGAAAGTCTTCATCCTCATCCTAGGAAGTTCTAGACTATTCTAGAAAGTCTTTATCCTCATCCAAAGTCTAGACTCTTCTAGAAGATATCTTTAAACCTAATCCTAATCCCCTCCTAACCTTGTCACATTCCCTAAACATGGGTTAAGACTTGCTAACCCAAGCCAAAGCCAACAAATATATCCTCCTTCACCCACCCTCATTAAATGCCATCCACTTGCCTATCCCTAAGCTAATCCTAAACCATCCTAATCCATCCTCTAATCATTTGCACAATCCTAAGCAAGCTTAAAACCTTCCTAATCAAGCCCAAGTCTAAATTCCTCTCATCTCCCTCAAAATATCCCAACCATAAAATTTTATCAAGCCCACTAGGCCATAAATGACTCTTCCAAGCCCTTTCATTGCTCTTACAAGCCATTATGAGGTTCTTTATGAAGATTTTATCCCTTGAGCCTCCTTTGTTGACTCATCCTTCCCCTTTCCTCCATCCTCTCACCCTGTGACATGTGTCACTCCCTGATTGGCTATAAGGAAGCACAATCTATGTGCTCTCCTCTCATGCAATCTGAGCTCTCCATGAGCTTTTTCCCATCCTTGCATCTTAGCCCTCAATCCCTCAAGCCTCTTGCCTATAAATTGGATCCTTCCCCTTTGAAAAATAACACAATCCATGAAGTAAAGTCATAATGTCATTTTAAGAAGCCATTTTAAATCAAAACCATACACTCACACCCAAATTCCAACTCCATTTGAAGCCCTTTTTGAAGCATAAGCTTGAGCATACATCCTATCTATTTAGACAAAGCCACTCAACAAGAGAGCTTCTCATTGAGAGAGCCCATTAATGGCTCATATTCTCAATTGAGAGCTCATCTTAGTCTATCTTGAAGTTTATGAATTTTGTTTAGTTTGTAGAAGCTTTATTTAAATTTGGTTTCTATTAGCATACTAACATTGCTCATATACACTAACCATTCAAGTAATTTGGCATTTGTATCTAGGTCTTCATTACTGACCTTCTCCACTATATCTATCAGTTGGTCCATTAGTGGCTTGGTCTCATTTGGAGTTGGTAGACTAAATACATCTAGAAAGATTTCTTTGATGTCTTGAAGTGTCTGCTTCTGTCTGTGCTCCCTTCTAAGCATTTCCTGATGCTTTTTCCTTGCTAGGGCTTGATGCAATATGCCCATTTTTTCTATTGTCATGGTATCAAAATCAAACTTTGGTAAAATTATCTCTTCATCAAGTCTCACATCTCCATATTGAATTTCTTCTTTATCCTTTGACAAACTCAGGCTCGGCACTGAGATATGCAATGGAGTAGCATCTATGCTTGGCTTCTGAAGAGTCTGACTTGATGGAGTGCCAGATACAGGTAAGGTTACCAAGGCTTGGATGGTAGTTTGCTCCTTTAGTTGTGGTGTCATCTCACTCTCTTTAGACTTTCCCTATTCTTCCACAATGACTTGACTTACACCTTGTCCTTGTATTTTAGGTGCAGATAAGTCTATCTGACCTATTTCTATAGTAGCAACTTGTGCTTCCACTGTGCTCTTCTCTAAAATATCAATCTTGGCAATTGTATCAACTTTATTTGATATGGCTTCTGGTATCTTTACCAAAGGTTGTGCATTAGTGACTAGAGGGATGATAGAAGGTGGTTCTTGTGGATTCACCTTTTCCCCTACAACATTAGTCATTGACTTATGTAGCTCATCCACACTGACCAAAACAAGATTGTCACAAAGTTTTGCCTACAATCTAGACTGATCTAAGATCTTCTTGAAATCATCTTCAGTAAGGGGATTAATGTTCTGAGATGATACATCAGAAACATCCTTGAAAGTTATTATCTTAGTAGTGTCACTTGTGACATGTGAAGGACTGACACTCGACAATTGTGTGTCTTGCACAATCTATTCTTCTAGTTGCTTAGGCTCAACTATTGCCTTGTCATCTTCTTGCATTTATGTTTCTCCTCCAACTGTCTCACCTTTTTCATCATCTTCTTCATCATCCTTTACTTTAATGGGTTCTTCATCTCCTTCCTTTACTGTTGTCAACCCATAAGTAAGTTTCCACATCTAAGTGGTCTTCTTGACAACATCCTCAATGTTGTTTTCCAAAATCCTGAAGGCTTTGTATTTAGGTACAAACCTAACTGCATACTTCTTCACAACCTTAGCAATTTGTGCCTTTGTTAATTTTGGCATCACTTGGGCTAGAGTTGTTTCTCTTATTTGTTTCTCCAAGTTTAGACAATAATGCCATTTTTTCTCAACTCTGTCATATAGACTCTTAGGCATTGAGTTGGCAATCTCCAGTGGAGTTATCTTGAATTTTTCCGTCATGGCATATATGGCCTTCTCCACTTGATTTTTCTATACTTTACCCAATTTATCAAAATCAACATGACCAAATCCTAATAGGTCTGCACTATTTCTAACATTTTCACATAAATTATCAAGATCTGAAAGAGGAATATGACTCACGAACTTAAATTGGTTGTTGTCATCTGATTTTTTTTCTCTTCGTCAGACTCTTCTTGTGCCACATACTTTTTTATTGGTCTCTTTTTCTCTTGACCTCCTTGTTCGGTTTGTTTTTTCTTTTCCTTTTCCTTTTTTGTAGTTTCATGTGTGTTGGCTCTTGTAGTAGGTGCAATGGGCTTAGCTTGACTTGGTTTAACAATTTTATTAGCCCTTTCCATAGGTTGTGCCTTGGCCTTCCTCTCCTACAAGAGTAGGTGCTTCCTTGGCTTCTTCTCCCTTGGCACCTTCAATCTCCTCCTCTTCTTGATCTTCTCCCATTCCTTATGTCAAAGATAGAGGTGCTTGTGCTTGGGTTTCTTCTTCCTCTTCATCCTCTTCTTCTTCTTCTTCTTCCTCCTCAACACCCTCTCTGATCTTTGCTTTCAACTTCTTTACTATCTTCTCCTTTTTCTTCAAAGCTGAAGCAGTCTTCAATTCCATGGTAATTTTGGACTTTACCATCTCATAGTTTTCAAATACCTTTGCACTTTTATCTACCACTTCTAATAGTAAATTTGTGATGGCTGCAGAGACCTCGTCCACATTTATTTCATAACCAAGTGGCCTCAACCATCTTACTCTTGGTGTATCGGCTTGCACAAATGTATAGTCAGCATCCACAAGAAAATAAACATCATCATAGTGTTTTTCAACTAAGGATATTGGTATTCTTAATATTTCCTTCATTGACTTCTTGAAGTCTTCAAAATAGCTTGTCATTAGAGATCCAAAATTCTCTCCTTACTACTCAATATACTCACCAATATGTAGTGCTACTGATCTATTGGTTTTCCATCCCATAGTGCCAAATGAGGTGAATGTGTTTTGCACATTAAAGAATATACAAATTAAAATTGAACCAAATTTGCATTGTGCACTCTTAGTTTTCTTGATTGCTCCAAGGTTCTCCATCAATTATTGCAATTGTAGCTCCGCTAGATCATATGTATGATCTTTCTTCACAATCTTATATCCCACATCAACAGCTATATAGGGAACACTATTTAATCTACTAGATTGATAGAACTTGTGTGATATTACTCTTACAACAAAATCAATTAATGGATCAATTATTGTATCTATTGTCATGCCTCTCTTGTTCTAGATAGCTCCAACGTTCTTCTCAATAACCTCCTTAGAATCACTTCTTAGTGTCTTAGGCTGATCTAGGGTTGGGTAAATAGTAATCTTATGGATTATTCTCTTAGTTATTTTAATAGGTCCATTGTCCAACCATAATGAACCATCATGGATTCGGCTAAGCACTATCCTAATCCACTCTGTCTTGACTACATTTGGAAAATCCAGTGCTCATGTTAATCCCTTTCTTTGGACGATTTTGAACTCTTCCTTCAAAACACTAGTATCAAAAAGTTTGTTATATGTCTCCCTAATCTCCATGTCACCAATGCTACGAATCTTGCAGTTGTAGCAAGTTCTTACATCTTGCACCATTATTACATTCGGTGGAATCATCGATAATGCACCAGAAGGGTCTTGCTTATATGCAATGTTAGGAATGGCTTTGAAAATAGGTTGCTTGACCTCATTACTTACTAACTAAATATTCAAAACTTCCCTTCTACATTCTTTGAACTAGATGCCATAATGAGAAACTAGGGTTTACAAAATTTTAAATTATATAGCTCAGCTCTTGATAAATACCTTGTGAAATTTGATGAACTGATGTAGAATCGCTACTTAGACCTTTTTGCAACTGCTTGGATGGATTTCCATATTGCCTTCTACTCTGCTCACTCTTTCTCAAATTTGAAATGATGAAAAATGAGCTAAAATTGATCAAATACCCTTTGAAAATCTTGTAATTAATGTTGAGTGCTGATACAGCTGTAAGCTCGGCATCAATCAATTTTAGGCTCACTCAACATCCATTGACATTTCCATCACTTGGCAACCACTATAAGCTCAGTATCAACTAGCCAAAATAATAGCTTAGTATCTTCTAATATTTCACTCGGCACACATAGGAAATATTTCATGCTCAGCAACAACATGAAAAACTCAAAGATTTATCTTGAATTTTTTAAAATATCTTGCATCTTTATTCATGCTAATGTAGTCCTCTCGGTACTAGCTTCCTTTGGAACTAATGTATGATATAGCTTTTAAATATCAATCCCATATACCTTCTAATTGCCTAGTTTGATGAGGTGTGATCACCTAGCCCATTAGGTTAAGTTATCCCTTCTCTATTTGATGTGATGTAATCATCTTTCTTTTACCATGTCTTATTCATCTCATTTCTAATGTGTTCAACATATGCCTTCCCTTTGCCTTTATCGAATTCACAACTTGGTGCTTTTAACCTAGTTGGAAAATATCTACTGATGTGACCAATCTTCAAATAGTTGAAACATGTGGTTTGACTTAACCACCTTTGATAGTTACTATTGAAGTGTGTCCTAATACAATCCTGAGGAACATGTCCATATTCTTGACAATAATGACAGCTATATCTTGTATTATAATCCTAGTTGTAAGAGTTTTCATTATTCTTTACCTTTGTTTGTTTGATGACCACATGGGTTTTGATCTGCATTCAAAAGCTTTATGTCCATAATTTTGATAGTTGTAACAATATCCTTCAAATATTTGTGTATGCATGTTTCTAGTTCTACATTCATGAGCCTGATGACCTTGCTTGTTGCACTTATGGTAGTGAACCATGCTCTTATGATTGACATTCTAATTTGTAGTCTTGCTCTTACACACATTAGCAGTATGTCCTTTCTTATCACAATTATGACAAGTAGGTTTGGATTTCTTACCTTTTTTGTTCTTTTCTTCTACACTTTTGGATGACTCTCCTCCTTCAGTACTTGTGTATCCTAGTCTAGATGTATCATTGTTGGATCTAGGGGATCTTAATAATTGCTCAAATAATTTCATGGCTTCATTTAGTTTGTTGAAACTTTTAGCAAATTCCTTTTCCCTCTTTAGGTCACTCTGCAATTGTTCATTCTGCAATTTCAATGTAGTCATCTCAATGTCCTTGACATTCAATTCATAGTTGGCATTCATCATTTGACATAGAGTATCCAATTGCATGTTGGAAATCTTGGTTAGTTTTGATGATTTCTCTTCCAATTTGTTGGCCAAAACCTTTTTGTCTTCTTCAATCATGGCTTTGTCTTCCATGGATTTCTTCTTTGTTCAACTACTTCAAATAGCAGTATAGCTTGTGATTCTTGCTCTAATTTGAGATTTCTAATTTCTTTAGCTTGGGCTCTATTCTTTTCCATTAGATATGCAACTGCTGCATCAAATTCATTTGAGTCTCCATTTGTAAATAGCTTAGTAGTGTCTATCTCTTTGTATTGTGTGTCATTCTCCGCAATGGCAATTTCTTTCCTTCTCTTCAAAGAATTATTTAGGTCTTCTCTTGCTTGATTTAGTTGATGTAGTATGATATGTATTTTAGTCTCCTGGTTCTCAATAGTCTTTCCCAACTTGTTGACTTTTATTTGAAAATCTTTTCTTAAAGCTGTAAAGCTTCTCTTTTAGAGAACAAGGCTCTAATACCAATTGTTGGAATTACAATAGGAAAGAAAAACTTTTGAGAGCAGGGGGGGTGGTAAATCAGTAGTTTAACCTTTAACCCATAAAACTTTCACCAAACATCCATCTCATACATTCAATGAGTAAACTGAAATAACATGTAAAGCATATACATCTAAATCATGTAAACATGTAAGCATTCACACACATAACACTAGATATGATTACCCAGAAACCCTCCAAGTGAGAAAGTAAAACTGGGGTGGGGATGACACCCACAAATCTTCACTACTGCAATAATAAAGTGTATCAAATAAAGGTTATAATGTTTGGATCATGAGTCATGATCTACCCTATGAAAGATCTTCCCTGTTAAAGGCTCATAAAGAATGTTAGGTCTCAACTTGTTAGAGGATTTCAACACCCTGTTAGAAGTGTGTCTTGTTAAATGAATTTAACTTACAACTAAGCAAGCACATTGTTAAAGGATTTTGTACAACATGTTAGGACTACTTTGTTAAGAGATTTTGAATGAAATCACCTGTTAGAATGTCTTAGCCTTGATCCTGCAGTTAGCACTTGCTTGCCTGATAAAAAATCACCTCTAAACACTTGTCTTCTTGATTCTTCTTGATTAGATATCTCTATGTTTATACTCTTCTCTATCCTCTGTTATGCTCTAACTAATTTTGCAATGCAATCTCACTTCATAACTTCTAAGCCACCATGAATGCTCTGTTTTTGCATGCAAGCTTCTATCTTAGCTCCTATTCCTTACACACTCATAAAGAGTTTAGGGTTTCATCATCCTTAAGAAGACTTAGTGACTTAGGGTTAGGTATGAATCTACGATTGAGATTTATCCATTTTTTCACTTAATCCTTCCCATTTTCTAATTGGCTGCATGTAATTGCAATAGGGAATCCAACTAGAGATTCGTCCTTATCTCTAAAATATCAAAATTCAATCTTAAGTCAGCTCAAAAATGGTTTATATAGTTGTTTTTGTCATTACAAACAAATATTTCAAGACTGTATCACTCGGCTCCTATGTCACTCGACATATACTGTTTGCTCAACACTTGAGTGACTCAGCACATGAGTGGCTCAAAACTCACTATGACTTGACATGGTCTATGGTTTTCTTGGCATATGTTACTTGTTAGGCATGAACTAAGTAAATAACTTAAGTGTGTTGACACTCACTTGTCAAAACCAATTTGAGATCAATAGAGAAGTCATCATTTTCTATAACATTTATTCTTCAACTGACTTTACTAGCAAGGTCAATCTCTAGTAGTATACCAAAATGGTTAGGTATTTTACTTTGATTTCATCTCCTATAGTTTTTGAAGTTGAGTCAAGGCTATTGCAACAACATACTTGACTACATTCTAAATTCAAGAGCCTATTCATAGAGTTACATTGTTTCATGTTAGATCTACTTCTACTACATGCTAGAATTTCCATTTTAATCTCAATTGAAGTTTGATTCCTAAACTGGGATTTGATCGAGGCAAACCTCTCATCAATAAAACAAAAATGCTTTTTCATTCAGGCTACAGATCTCAAAAGGAAAAACAAAGTACATATTTATAAAATCTTTTCACGAAACTTCAGATATTTGGAAACTATTTCATGATCAGACACTATTGGTCAGGGACGTAGTGTGACCTTTACCAGATTGACCCTTCTTTTCTAGATCAACTTACTCCTCCATATTGATCCTGAATAAGAGCCTAAATATTTATAGGTTTTGTAAATTTTGTTGTTATAAATTCAAATCCCAAATTCTAGCAAGCGCTAAAAATATTTGACAACTCATTTACAAGTTTGTATTTTGCAAGGTGTGTCATCTTTCCTCCTTTATTTCAACACACATTTCCACTCTTATATATTTCAACTTTATATTACATATATACTTGAATAAAAACCCTCTCTTTGTGGAGGTGAGGGATAATTAATCCCAAACAATTCACTCTTTTGGATTGGGTTACAAATTGACACTTGATCTTGTGTTAAATTGGGCCTACATTAGGAGGAAAATCTTGGTTTTCAGCCTTCATTAGAGCCTAAGGTTGTGGGTTGATTTCTCTCCTACACACTTTCAAAGATAATTGGAATTCTTGAAAGATTGGTCTTGAATGCTTCAATGTGCAGTTGTAGGAGAGCACTTGAAACATGGACCTTTGTTCTAAAATGAGGAGAGATGGGTTTCTTTTATACATCTCACAACAATTTAGAACTCAAAACTTGAAGTTGGCTGACAAAATTTTAGAAATATTGCTAAATCCATAAGAGGAGTCCATGGTTCATATTTTGGGACATCCTCTTCCCACCTAAATAGACTCAAATTTAAACTGGGAGTCTAGGAGAAAAGAAAGTTATAAATCTAGACAGTGGGTAGTTGGATCAAACTTAACAAACATGAAATTTCCTAAATACAAAATTGGGGCCTAATCAAGTATATAATTATGGGTATTAATAATAGGACTATACAAGTAGTGTCCAGGGCTTTAGGAGAACATATTTGGATCATATTAATACAAAATGAAGACTCCATAAAATTTGATAGTGTGAATTTTGAAGATTCACACATGGGTTCCTTTATGCATGTTGAGAAGGTGTTTATAATCAAACTATGTTTTTCGTTAACTTCACAGTTTTTGAGATTGTCAAAAGTGTGACAAGCTTAATAGGTTGTCAAATTTTCCATAAGTGTGAAAGTGTGACAAGGTTTTCATATTTGCCAATTTATTAAGACTGTGAAAATGAAATAAGGTTTGCATGTTCACCAAATTTATTGAAAGAATGTGATGTAGGGGCATCCCGAGTTGCCTTATAATCCTACACATTTTTTCATTTTGATAGTTTAGACTGAGTTCTTTCTGACCTTGCTAAGTTGTTCCTTTGGTGATCGAGTTCCATTAGTTTGAGTTGAGTTGTTCCTTTGGTGACTAAGTTCCATCAGTGTGAACTGAGTTGTTCCTTTGCTGACCGAGCATTTCTTCGTTCATTGAGTGAACATGTGTTACTGATGCTCAAGTCCTTTGACTGAGTTGTTTGTGTGTTTGGTTCTTAGTTGGAATTGACTCTTGTATTTAATTTAGATCATGAATTCAATGATAGGATCTTGTCTAGGGATGAGTCTTGACTGTTTTGAGGTCAAAATTTCTTTGATGTAGTGTTCTAGAATCTTTTGTAAGTCATTTTGGAAATTATAAGTAGAGGTATTTGGTTTAGTTTTAGAAGATCTTAGAGGAGTTAGAGCATATATTGCAAGTCTAAAGCTGGATCATAAATCTTGAAATTATTTTTTGTATTTGGTCGTAACCCAGAAGGCCTTACAGTTGGGCATGTATGTTGAGCATTTTATGAATCAATAAAATTATTTGTTTTCTCTCCTTGGTGTTGTTTTATGTGTTTTTCTTTCATTGTGTTTACTCAGCATGGTGGTTGGATAGTTGGGTGTGTCTTTGGCCCTAGTTGTTCATCTCTCCTTGCACTAGAATGAAAGTGTAATAAACTCACGCTTGGTTGGCTTGTTGAAATTGAAGCAAGGATCACAAGTTTTTAGAAATTGGGGCAAGGTCCATTATATATTTAAAAGATATATTGAGTGTACAAATTTGTCTTATGTCCATGATGTTATAAATAAGTCTTATATTGTAATGTAAACACCATAACCAATATTATTGTAATTTCCACTAGATTATTTTTCTGATATGGATAATAGATAAATCATGGAATTGATTTTTCGAGGGAATTATTAAAATGTCACACAAGATTAAATAATTTGTAGGTTTTATAAGGAATTATTGTATCCAATGTAACTACTCAAATGTGGTACAATATTTTCTTTATTAAAGTAATTGTGTTTGGTTTTATTTTAGTGTGGCTAGTTTGTCTTTTGCTTCTTAAATTGCTAACAAAATCTTAGAAAAAGTTAATTGTCTCACAATCTTTAATCATACCTCATGTTAAATAAAAAAAGAAATGACATTTAAGATACAGATTTAATTCACAAGGAAAAAAAGTTTGAAGGTTATGCATAAATAAATGGATTTTGATTTGGGTAAATAAATTTGCAACCATTACAATATGTTTATGATGTTACCCAAACATGTCCTTTCATTGCTTAACTTAAATAATGAATGGTCTTGAATTGTGATTCAATCTTTAATCATACCTCATGTCAAATAAAAAAAGGAATGACATTTAAGGTAATGATTTATCTAAGTCATAAGGAAAACAAGCTTGAAGGTTATGCTTGAACAAGTGGATTTTGAATAGGGTAAATAAATGTGCAATTATTAATGTTTGGTTATGATGTTACCCAAACATGTCTTATCATTGTTGTATTTAATTATTCATTGGTCTTTTTGTTGGGTAATTGTTAGGGTTAATTTTGGTATTTCTTTTCCTACACGAGTCTAGAAGTCACCACTCCCTTTAGAGATATTAGGTGCATTAACACCCTACAATCTTCATTGCATTATCATCATTTAGGCTATATTTTATCTAGAGGTTCATGTTACGAAACCTCTAAATGAATTCACTCACATCGTACAAACACATGTATTTCACTAGCACCGTTTGTTGATTTGAGATCTCATGGTCAATGCTAATATTGTGGAGAAATCTTAATATTTAGCAATATTTGGTTACAATTTGCAAAATTGAACTTTATAGTATAATATTTGAGAGTTCACTATAGCAACCTTGCAAGCCTTTCAATGAAGACAACACACTATTGTAGATTTTGTGTAATCTCTCCATTGTTTGTGTTTGACCCCCTAATGTCCATATAGCTCCTTAGCACCTTATGTCATTTTATATGAACAATGTATTAAATAATTCTACTATTGTACCAACAATATGGACATTATCATCAATAAGAATGTTATTGCAAGTTCCATTCTATCATTATATTATTGTTTATCAACAATTACGGACAACAATTTCATAAATCCAATATTTTGTGAGTGTTGGTGTTTTTCAACTATTAAGCAAAAAAATACTTAATATCAAGATAATAAAGAATACAATAAGCTAAGGATCAACTACTTTCTATAAACAGTTACTTGTTCTTTAAATCTGAACCCAACTTCAACAAAATCATAAGAGATTTTCTACTCTTTAGGCTCTCCAAAACCAAGATGGGTGCACCTTAGGGATGAAAGATTTTAATACTGATATTACATACATATTTTATTCATTTCATGACATTTTACAACAAAACACATCCCTTTTAGATTTACAAACAATTATGGGCAATAGCAGCTCACTACAACACAAGAATTAAATGCAAACAATTGCTAACCAGCATTGGCATTCTTCAAATAGTAAGGTAAAATTGATTTCAAATTTAAGCTTGATGCGTGTTCATGATCTCACCATCTGTAGTCTGAATTAATATATCAGTGCCTCATCCATTGGGATTCAGAGTTCATTCAACTTCTAGATCTTGATTGATTGCATTACAATCAATACTATCAGCAATTCTCACTAAAAATCATTCTTACAGACATCCTTCCTATTACCATGGAAACCCTATCAACCTCACTGAAGCATTTACTTAATTAATTGAATTAAAGGCAATGGTGAATTGACATATAACTTGATTTAATTGCATTCAATTGAACAAGCTTTGCTCATACAACTTCAAAATGACCAGGTAATGAAATGGAGACAAGATTCAACGAGAACAGATATGGGGACAATTCATCTTTGTATTAATTTCCTTTGAAAATTGTATACAATTGAAACAACTCAAAATGACTAAAGAAAAGATACTAAGATCCTATAACATCAATGTATTCTTAGATATTGGCAAAGAAAATACATCACAAAGTTTGCATCAATAAACTAGACTGAACAAACTTAGTAGAAACTAAAATTACGTAATAAATCAAACCCCTTCTCTAGCCCTGAAATCTCACTTATATAGTGTGGGCTGCAACAAGCTTCAAGCATAGAGAACTAACAGTTGTCCTTTAGACAAAATATATTTACAATTGTTACTATCATAAAAGACAATTTTGTGCAATAGAAAAACTTTACATCATAATATTCTCTGTGGTGGACCTATACTCTGTTACACTTTCAAATGCTACAACTTCCATGATTGGCCCTTTCACTATTCTGAATCCTTAGAGTATGTAGCCATCAGGTTTTCTAATGATGTATTTGGCTTTGATCTCTACAAGGTCACTTCAACTCAAGGCTCTACACTTTCATCATTATGAACTTTTAAAATAATAGTTACTTCTAAATCCTTGGTTGCCACATCGTCGGTTGGGATCATTGTGCTTTCCATTTGGGTTGGTTTTTCTTCTTTGTCTTCTTGTGCATGCACTGATGTGACGTTTGTTTGATCTTCATTGGGTCCACTGCCTCTCCCTTTGTTTCCATTTGTTTTGAATGGACAAAATCATCCATCCATTTGTTGAAGACTATATCATCAAGCCAATCAAAACTCAAGATTTATTGTTGCTTTTTAACCACCCAATCCCCTAATTCATTTATTTCCACATATTCCTTCCTGAGGGAATTGTAAAACAGTTGCACTTTAACAAATTCTTCATTTATCCTTACCCATAGCACATGTACTTCTTCATTACTAACTTCATTTATTCCTTTACACAATAAATCATTTAATTATTTTCCCCATTCTTTTTTCTCTTTTATTATATCATTCTTTCTGACTGCCTGGGGAAAGAGATCAAATTTCTCACCTAAATATTTTGAGAAACAAATTATTATTCTTTTTTGCACTGCCTCCCTCTTATTTTCAAAATTAGATAGATTACTAGTTATATGAAAAGTTTTTTCTATCTGTTCACAAGATAAGTAAATAACTGAAATGCATAAATGGGTGATATCCTTATCTCTTCCATCCCATTTACTTATTATGAGTTTCAAAATATCCTCAGCATCGTTGATTTCTCTCCACATATCCAATATGTTCACTAATTGTTCATAGAATGTTGGCCAATCAATCTTATCAACCAGATATAAGATTGATTTTCTAATTTTTTCTCTATACTGATAAGTTAATTCATCTTGCAAGGCCCAAGGCCCTCAACTTTTCCATTTCTTCCTCCAACTCCTCAATAGTATAAAATTTGTGCCTTTATGAAGTATCAGGGATCTCAGTGAAGGGAGTGGATCTAGAAGATTCCACTGATGGGCAAGGATAAGTGATTTGTGGCCTAGTGGATTGTCCCGTCACTTAATTTTCAAGTTCAATTCTTTTTTGAACTTCTTTATTGAATGCAGCCAAAAGTTTCTCATATCTATCCTACAATTCCAACCTTGCTTTTTCATCCTTTTCAGTAGTGGCTAAAGTAAAATGGGTTTTTCGAACACCCATATGTGTAGCTTCTACATTAGTAGTTTCTTCTAGGGTAAAAGCACAAACCTGTGTCACCTTTTATAAAGAAACAAGATATTAGAATGTGATAGTTCAACATTAATGACAAAAAATGTTATTTGTGTTTAGAATTTGAAGATGATGTAAACTGATGAAATGTGTAGAATTGGATGAATGTTACGCCTATAATTTTTTATTTTTTTATTTTCAGTTAAGATTTATTCATTTATTATTATTTTGAAGTCCCTTTTTTAACTATAAAAAATATAGGGTGTAGTTCCCGTCAAATAAGTATATGCAAATCATCTTTTTTTGTTTTGATGTGAAAATATCTTATAGATGACATATATAGCTATATAAAAAAAATAGAAATAACTATTTTTGATGTATATTTTCTTTGTTATAAGTACTCAAGCTTGACCTTATCAGAATCCAACTGTTTTTCCTACAATTAAAACTTCCCAATCAACTCTACACATTTTTTTTTTAAATTACATATTCATGAAGAGGACTCTCTCTTGTAGAGATAAATATAATTTGTTGATTTTTTTGATATGATTTACTATTATTTTCCTTTTTTGAGGGAGCATCTTCTGAAATGTTGAAATATTGAATAATAATATCTTGAAATTATAACATATTATAACTAATCAAAACACTCAAAGATTTATGTAATGATGATATTGAATCTAAGATCTATAAAAATGTATTTTTAGTTTTTGAATAAAAATGAGTTTTGATAGAGAAATGCGATTTGACCAAAACAAGTTTTGGTATCCTAAACAGTAACACGGATTTGTGCATTTACCCTCTACTCTATTCACAATTAGGTTGCCTATTAATCTAGTATCATCAGACTGTGAAGAGCCAATCCTAGATCCTTTCCTTAATGACCAAATAACTAATGCAACTTGGTCCTCACTAAATTTGGCACCTTTTATTTCTTTCTTCCCTTGATCCTTTAAACTCATCTTGTCTGCAACATAATTAAAAACTAAAGCATCTGCTATATCTCGATTGGAAAGCAATAAAACATCGGATGCCTTTACCATTTGTCTCCCCTCTTCAAGGGTCATGCTTTGGAATTCTTGCATTATTTCTTCCTTTACCTGATTTTGCACATCTGCATCCTCTATTCCTGGATGCTCTTCTTTTAGCTTATTACATCTTTCTTCAAACTTTCCAATGTTTTCTCTCCAAGAAAATTGGTAGAAGGCTCTAGTTTTAAAAAACTTGTTATTAGATATGAACTCATGACTATCCTGTTCAATTACATGGTCTATCTCCTTTCCTCTGTAATCTGCCATTGTTAACTCTAAGCTTTGCATTGGAGGTTCCTGAAAATTTCCCTCTTCTAATTTAGCCTATGTAATGAATATTCCCCCTTAGGATCCTAACTGCTCCATCTGCTCCTTGGTGAGCTATTCATCTCCTATTTGTAATGGGGACTGTGTAGGTGAATATTCCTCAATGGGAGGTGTTTGTTCCCTTATTATTTTCTGCCTCTTAGGCGAGGGCTCATCAGGTCTCTCTTCTAGGACAACACTAGTTGATCCTACTATATGTTTTCCTTTATCCATAGTGGCTCTTTTATTCTAAATCACATTATAGCCAGGTCTCTTCTACACAACCAATTGTCCTATTCCTACTATAGGAGTAAATGCCAATCTCCTTATGACCTCTTTGGCTTTTTTTGGAAAATAATTAATAAAAAATTGTTTTTTTTCATTCATGGTCTCCATGACTGTAGGAAAAATAATCATGAATTTATTTATTCCATCTACCTTTTTTTTGCATCATCTAGAAGCTTGTAATCTTTATCAAAACAATGAATAAATTCCATAACTCTAGAGAAAACTCTCCATTTTTCTTTCTTAATCTCCTATTCTTGCAAAGAGAACTCATTCCTTATTATATCCTCAAGGAAATAAGGTTCATGTTTTTTGGAACCAACTTTAGCACTTAATCTAAAGATATCAAAAAATCCCTTAGAATCACAAAAATGGGGATGAGACATAGCCATCTTGTACTGATCCAAGAATTTATACAAAATCAACCATCCACCTTTTGTAATTATGAAATGGTGGGCTACAGTACAAGTGGGGAAAATTGAGCCTCTGTTTCTCCTAACCAAATATGTTTCCTCCAATCCTCCTAGCTACCATAATATCTCAGCTATCCCTACTTTTAAAGGCACTTGGTAGGGCAGTACATGGGGAGTCCCTTGGAAACCATAAACCCTAAAGACTACTGAAATAGGGTATGGTATGATATCAACCCAATTAAGTGACACTTTTAAATCAGATGGATTATCCATTGGTCAAATAAAATTCATTAATGCCCTAGGGATTCTGGGATTGTCCCTTAATAAGAAGCTTCTCAATTGAGGTAAAATATCGATCGAACCTAACAAAATAGACCTTTTCTGCATCCCCAATCATATCTGCACTCCAAAACTAGACTGAAAGAGCCTCTTCTTCATGTTCTCTATTCAAAACCATCTCCTTCCCAAAATATTTTACCCCCTTAAACAAGAACATATGCATCAATAATGAATAATGGCCAAAAGTATTTTCTACTTTGCTCTTGGCAATTCCAACTAACCCTATATGGATTTCTTCTACTATATAGTGTTGGTGTTTCAAACTACTGAACAATGAAATGCTCAATATCACAGTGAAAATACTCATACAATCTAAGGATTAGCCAATTCCTAATAGAAATTACATGAATAGACCACTATGACCCAACTTAAACAAAACCAAAGCATGGTTTCCTACTCTTTCGGCTCTGCTAAACCAAGGCGGGTATACCTAGGGATGATTCTAACGCAAACTATTGTGTAGAGATTCTTTTAGTTTCATTCTGATTCTCATCTATTACCCACTAACACATGAGCAATTTACTTCACCTCCTTTAATGTTCTCAAACTTGTATGCATCCCTTATTAGCAGATCTGGTCATAATTCTCCTAGGATTTACAAATATTCCTAGAAATAGTAGCTACCTAAGACTCAAAGAATAGATATAAATGAGTAGTGACCAGCATTTATAACTTTGAACAAAATGGAATGAAAAATTATTTTGATTTTATAATTGGTTTAATAGGCAGTAGTAGAATTCATCCTTGTTCACTTCTGACTTATGTGACCAGTGCCTTATCCATTGGGCAGAAATTGACTATTGGCGGGAGATCTAATTCAAATAACTTGTAAATGAATTAATCACTTGTAATCACCCATTCCCATTCTTATGAAGTATCCTTTTCATAAATTCATAAACCCTATTAATTTACTGAAGCATTTCTATAATTCCTTGAATTAAGAGAAACAATGAAATCAGTATACAACCCATCCAGATTGCATTCAGTCAATTTAAACCTCATTTAAATGACTTCAAAGCAAATAAACACGTAAAATAGAGACAGAAATTGATGACACAGATATAGTGTAAATACCCTTTTGTATTATCCTTTTAGATGACTAATACAATGACCAATAGAATGGAAAGCCTAGAATACCTTGTTGATTTTGTCATTTCAATATATCATCAGAAAGTACAACTAGAAATAAACTCAAAACAACTACACACTATTGGACCGACTGTATTCTCTCAAAAGACTAAAAATTATATAAAATTTGGACCTCCACATTGCCTTGAAAACTCATTTATATAGGCATGAGTTGCAACAAGAAAAGGGCAAATGTGATTGACAGGTGTCCTTTTACAAAAATAAGTACATCAACCTTTTACAAAAATATCTAGACACCTTCATTCAAAAAGAAACAAAAAACAGTTGCAGATGACAGCTGGAGCATAAGATCTTTAATTTTGTCTTTTTCTTTAACTGCTCCCTGTTGGTATAACTTTGATTTCTGTGATCACTTCCCAGACAAATACTTCTCTTTTGGTTGGCCATTCACATTCATTAACTGTTGTTAGTTCATCAATAGTTTTATGCCACCTGACATTAGTAATTACCCTTCCTTCTATGGCAAACCTATTCATTTCAGTTTCAACTTTGAATAGGGTATCAATTAGTTCATTAAAAACATATTGATCAATATCATTCTGAAAAATGGGTGCCACCTATGGCAAGTCTACTATATGGTCAACAGAATTAGACCATTCATTGAAATCCTTCATTTTGTCATCAGAATTCGTAACAGAAAGAATTAAAGAATAAAAAGCATTTTTCACCACTTTCATTTTGCTTTGAATTACTGCCAGCTTTCCTATGAAAATTTGCAATAAGTCTTTCACTTTATCCATACCTTCCTTCACAGTAATAACTTTATCTGGGAGATCTAGCTTCTTGGCTAACAAGGGTATCAACCTATCAAAGAATTGCATATATGGCCCCCATTGTTGAAAAATAGGCTCAAGCCATCCAATTGCATCCTTGCATACCTGTTCTACAGATTGTAGATTGATAAATGCATTATAAGCATCTTGAGATATTCTTTTCAGAGTGCTTATTCTATGATTTAATACATTTATCAAAGCATTTTTCTTGGTGGCACTGTCAGACTGGGAAGCTCCTGTCTCCATACTAACCACAGGCACTAGCACTATTATCCCTATAGATATCTCCTCTGTTTGGGCCTCTGCTTCTATAGTGTGACTTCCTTCTATTTCATACCTTGGTGCATATTCTACTTCTAAAGCTGCCTTTAGTTGTTCCTTGAGGGATACTATTTCTGCTTCTAAATTCTATATCGTCCCCTCCAACGCTTCTATCTTTTGCTTTTGTACATGCTTTATTTTAAGCTCCTCCTCATACAACTTCCAGACATCTATACATTCATTGTACATAGCAGCTAACTTGTCTTCAATTTGCTCAACTTTGGCCTCATTCATGAGTGCAAAATGTTTAACCAGGCTAGAAATTTCTCTTCCATAAGTATTGTCCAATATCCAAACAATCATATTACCTTAGGCAGTTTCTTGTATATCCATCATTTTTGGCTTCTTTGTATTAGGGGCAATACTCCAAACCGCTAGGGTTTTTGTATCTACATTAAAACCTGACCCCCTCTTCAATCCCTCACTACCAATAGCCTCATAGCTAATAGCTTTTTCCTATCTTCTCATCTGATCAAGGACAAAAGCTCTCTCGATATCCCAATTAGGTATCAAAATCATACCACTCTTGTGTGTTAACTCCCTAGCCTCAGCAGGGGTCACTGTTTCAGTCTCAAGGTCATATGCAAGAAGTTTGTCCACTAGTTCTTTATTCTTCTCAGGGTCTTCTCCTAGCATAAGGCGCAAAGTGAGCTTATTTTGCTTTATTTTATACAAGAAACTTTTAAACTTTGATGATTTAATAAAATCATCATCCTCCATGAATTTTTCAAATTGGATGAGCTTGTCATCCAGTCTTGAAGCTACAATTTGTAAATCAGTAGAAGCCTTTCCTAATTCAGTAGCTCTTTGATATATATAATTTTGCCTAATTTCAGCAAAATACTCATCATTTCCCGGGATTACCTGCAAAGCTCTACTCACTACCTTCTCTGGGATATGCATTGTTTTTTGTCTTTTATTTCCCTTAGGGACCCATGCTAAGGTTGATGGTTGTTCTTCTTCTAACTCAACCTCCAGCTGCACATCTGGTTCAAGTGACTCCCTATTTATAGTGGCCTCTTCTCCTTCTGGTTCATGTGGCATTTGGCACATAATGTAGTCAAAATTCTCCACCATTTTCTTTAAAATTTTAGGATAGGGCACTTCTGTGTAAAAACCCTTAAAATCGGGATTTGTTCTTTTCAAAGCATCTTCCACCTTCCTAATTTCACCATACTTTTCAAGTAGCTCGTCAGCCTCCTTTGTAGCTAATATATTTGTAATTAAATCCTTGATAGGAATAGGTTTTCTTGGAGGCAGGAGATATCCCCTAATCGCCTTGACCTCATTGGTAATATAATTTTCAGGATCATACATCCTATATGGCACAATAGAAAATTTATATTGGCTCAAATACTCACTCAATTCCTCATATGCATTTTTCCCAATTTCAAAATCCCCTATTTTAAAAGTTCTACAAACAAATGCAGGCTTGTGTAGGGTAGGAGGGATCATTTCCTTATTCATTAAAAGAAATTGCCAAAAGAATTCAATAATGGCCAATCTGGGGGGTAAATATTTGGGTAAAATATGAGGAGGCTGTGGACATGCATGTACCCTAATCAATGTGCACTCCTTAAAAAAAAAGATGTCCCCCCAATTATGATCTATCCTACTTTTCTCATCTAGGAGAGCAGGTCTAAGCAAAGGTCTTAAACATTTGGTGCTCTAAAAAAGGTATGGTCTACCATCCTCATAATAGCAAAACTAAACAAATTAAAGAATACAAGGGCATTTGAATAATAGAAATCCTTATGCCAAATACGAGTCCAGAGTTGCACAGGTAACTCACCAAATTCATCAAAAGTTTGATCAATGAAGTCCCTGCTGATGTATCCAATGTTGTTATATAGGATAAGGTGCATCAGTAGTGAATAATGGTGGAACTTGAAGTCTTTCATCTCTCCCTTCTTTGCATCACAAATCTGCATGTGCATACTGTCAATGATGAAGGCCACATAATCATACTCCTTATGGTGGAAAGGGTCTTGTATATCACATTCCATCAGAAAAAGAGAACCATACACACAATCCTCTGCACCATCACTTTGTGCAACCCATACATTTTGTTTTTGAAATAATTCTTAAACCTACTCAAAGGTAGAAAATCCCTCACCGTTTTTGGAAGTAACCTTGCCTTTTTTACCCTGTAAGGAATATGTGGTAGCATAACATTGTTCACAAAGTAGGTTTTATTCCTTTCAAACTTTCCCTGCAAATCTGCAATGTCAATAGGTAAATCCATTTGTCCCATTAATCCAAAGGCCTCAACAAAAGAAGTTATGTCCAATGTGCATAATACACTCCCATTATGCCTATGGAATGTCCTGGTTATTGGATTGTAGGAATTCATTAAGGCCTTCAACAAATCAACATCAATGAATACTTCTGGAAACATCAATTTTGCCATGTTTTTGTTCCATGGGTTACACACTGGCACATTTTCTATTGTATTCTGATAAAAGTCCATAAAAAGATCATAACCAGTCACTCTAGGGCATTTAGCATCTCAAACAAAAACATATGGGTCTCAAAAAACATGGTCATTTGTAGAAATTGCATTCGATGATCCTGGAAAAATTTTCAACCAATCCTCAGCATGCTTATTTGGTTTCCTAATCCTTGTCTTCTTCTCAGTCTTAGCAACAGGTTTTTTCATTTTTCCTTCAGGTGTGACCTCTACAACATTGTCACCCTCGTCTTCGACTTCAACTTCTTCTTCATGCATCTCCTCAACTTCTTTGTCTACCATTTTCTCTATAAGTATGCTCGTTACTCTTTACACAAGATACGCAAAACTCTGCAACTGGTAGGTTTCAGAATGGAGCAGAAAATGAATTCTTCAAAGTGGCAAATATTACGTTATTTAATTAAACCCTTGATGTTTTAATCATGCATCTACCAGCTTTTTCAATAAATTTAGAATGCATGAGCTTTAACACCATTCATGCAAATTGTCATCAAGGTATATCAGCCGCGAAATTTGATTCTGATGTATTTTTCAAAGCTCTACTTTACTTAGCTATGGCGATTTTGTCTTTCCTGCTTACCTGGGATGACACATCAGCTGCTTTCTTTCAAATTATGGTCTCTCATTCTTACATTGAGTCAAACCTTCAATCTTCGTAACACCAGAAATGCCCTTGATGGATCTCTACGTTCACTCGGAGATGCTTCAGCATACCCTAATCATAAGAACGTAATGATGTCTTGGCATTGTATTGAAAATCCCTTTTACGTTCTTATGATGCTCTTTACCCCGTATGATCTTAAACCTTTTCACTTGATACCTCCGTTTTTACGATTTAGACTTTCGTCGTATAGCCGTAAAACCCTTAACTTAACCTTCTTCACCTTTTATGCCTATATGCAACCCTTTACACCGTAACATCAGAAACCTTTTTACTAACACCTTCGATCTCACAATTCAACTATTCCTTGCATGAGCGTAAAACCCTTGCTAATGCTTTCCTTTTACCCTTTTTATTTCTCCTTTATGCCCTTACGAGTTTCCTTTACCTCATAACCTTGAAGAGCCTTCTCTGATGATATGCCGCTCTTATGTTTACCCTTTCTCGTAGAAGCGTAAAGCCTTTTCTTCATCTCCTCTCTCTACACTTTTACGCTTATACGCTGAAACTCAACTCGTAACCACGAAAAAAGGATAAAAAGGCTCTTCGTTCACACGCTTAGCTTGCAAGCATAATGGCGTAATGACAAAACTACCCTTTTCAAGTATCAATGACCCAGATTTGATCTCAAAAAATTAAAAATAACATTGTCGTTGATTTTGTGCACATGCAAAATTCATACCTTAAGTTGTATGCAACACGGGCTGGGCCCATCTAACATGGATGCCATGTCTTCATCTGATTCACTTGCATCAAGGTCCATCTAAAAATTCAACAAGTCCCACTCGACACTTTTACTGCTAAAATAGGGCTTTACGGTTGTCCACGAGCTCAAAAATGTATGCATGTAATCAAATTCGAACTTTACTTTCATTCTTATGGAATTCTTTTACCTGTAGAACCATAAAACCTTTCATGCACCCTTTTAGATCAAGCTTTACGCCATACAGGGGTATTACGCCCTTACGATATCCATTGAAATGTATATGTGTAAATCATAAGTCAATACCTCTCCGCTCTTTCATTCAACTATTTACTCATATCCTTGTAAAGCAATATAACATCTTCCTTTAAAACCCTTACGCTTACTCGCAAATCACCTTAAGTGTATGCCCGAGAATGCCTTTTCAAACCCTTTGCGCTCACCCGCTCAACCCTACATCGTAAGACTGTAAAGGGCAAATTTTAAGCGCTCTACAAATCCTTTTGAAATTTTAAAAAGAGACTTAGGGTTTTTCACACTTAGGGTATTTTAATAGCTGAGCTAAGAGAGAAACCTTGAGAACTTAAAAGGAAAAGACAACACATGAAACAGGGCACGACTAGGATAACCTAAAAATTTAAAAAATATGAGGAATGAAAACCCCAATCTGCTTAATTCAAAGACTTAAATGATTTTTCACCCAAAATTTCATAATTTTTCTGTACTGTGAAAAATCAGACCAACATATAAGATGCAAAATTAAAAATAATATCCACACCAAAAGAAGAAATCTAAGCCATCATAAACATAAATTTGACTAGCATAAAACTCTACTCATCTTCGCAAAAAAATCTACATAAAGTCATATATTTCTAGGGCTGTGGAAGTGAAAAAATCCTTCTTAAAAGGCTCTTTTGTAGATGTGGTGACCAATGGAAAATTTCCAATTGAAGCCAAATGTGCCCTCAATGCACCTTGCCTAACCTTATCCTTCTTTGATAAGTATTCCTTTTCTAGTCCCGGCAGGTCAATGGGTATATGGTAATTTGAAAAGGGCTCCAAACCAAAGACCTTTCGAATTTCTTCAGCACTTATACTCATTAGGGGCTCCCCATCTAATCTTCTTATTACTCTGGCTGCAGGGTCACAGTTTTGGGCAATGGCCATAAGTAGGTCAACATCCACAAATACACCTAGGACCACTAGTTTTCCTAAATCAAAGTTCCAAATGTTTCCATGGGGAGCAAACAAATTTCTCTCTAAAAACCACTTCTTAAAAAGAAAAAGCCATGATTTGGTAGTAGTAGCATCCCTAATCCAATTTCCTCTATCATACAAATAATCTACAATCTTGAGCCTAGGGTTAACAGAAATTAACTTCTTCCTTTGGGCAAACTCATTTGTAGACTCAGGCAATAATTCAAGAAGGCCATCATGTATGTTTTTGTAACCATAATCTACTTGTCCTGAGAATACCTTCTTTGGAGGCATGATGGATAAAATTTGCAGAATTCTAGAAAACTTCAATATATATGGTGAACTAAACTTACTTGGCTTTTCGCTACTCTTTCACTGCAATTCTGCAACACACTGTGAATACTAGAATTTGTTTTGCACTTTAATCACATAAGGCACAATTCTTCAATGGCTCTGAGCTCTTTGAAAGTTTGAAATTTGTTTGTGTAAAGAAGAAATGGCGAAATCTTTACAATATACTCTGCTTCAAGTTCACATGAGGAGCCTTCAATCTTCATAAATGAATTGTAAGGGGAAAAAAAGGGTGACATCACCTTCTATTTTTAAAGCACACCGTCGATTCCCAAAAATCCAACAATCCCATAACGAAATCATGGATGACTCATTTTCCTCTTGCTAGGTTGGCAGTCAACCCAATAAAATCTCTCCATGTAAACCTTTCCCTTCACTACTAAGAACTTGGTCAAGTTCTTGACCCACATGCACTCGCAGACACGTGTTGTACTCTCGCTATGTCACTATGCATAAACATCGAGCAACTTTTACATACGACATAGCGATCATTGTTGATTCTTCCCTGATCTGACTATGTGTATTTCACAAGTGCTTTAATGCAACTGTGGTGGGTCCTTTTGTTTTCCCTTTGGTCACCACGTCGCTACCACTAAAGATCAAGCAACTTCGTATAGCAACTTGTCACCCACCATCGATGCATTTTTTATCTGACGGCTCTAACTAATCATGTGTCTTTCCTCTGAGTGTGAATCCACGTAGCCTATGACACATCGCTTTGACATACTAGCAAGGCTTTTATATTAATTAACCCTTTGGCGCTACTTTTTAAACTTAGGTTACAGCATGTTTTGTTTTCACGAGAAGGTGTTATGTCGTTACCAGCCAAAATGATGAATTTCCCGATTACGACATAGTGACCACCATGATTCTATAGAAAATCATCCTCATGAAGATGAAAACAACACACTCTTATTTTAGTTCCTTCTTTACTACGCCTGACATATTTGACAACCCACCACACTGGTAGAGCTCATTTACAACAGGCAAGATCCTGACATCGTATCCACTTTTGGGCCCATTGTGTTTCACTTTAGCGAGAGGTCGCGCATGTCGCTATTGGCGAAACCCTCTTGTTTTTCGATTGTGACATAGCAACCACAGTTGATTTCGAAGGATCCAACGACTCAAGTGAAACATATTACAATTATATTAAAATACTCGTTGGGTCCCAAGTGTAACACCATATTTGGTTGCTATGTCACTTTAGATAAAGTGACCAAAATTTTCCATTGCGACATAGCTACCACCATAGATCTTAAAAAGATTTGACGGTGCAGGATTTTTAGGGGAATTATGGAGTCAAAACAATAAAAAGTTCCCTCAAATTATAACCCCCTTTTTAAAAATGATTTTCTCTCGCTCAATTAAGAGGTGACAATCTTATGACCTAAAAGGCTCGTTTAGGGCATAAATTTTGTTTGGAATAGAGTTTTTTCTTAGGGTTAGCCAATATTTGATAAGACCAAACCCTAATTTGCATACAAAACCAACAATTCATAGCAAGATCTCTTCATGAAGGCATAGGGCAAAAAACATGACCAACAATGAGAATCATTCAAAAGAAATTATGTAATAACTTTAGGGATTTAAGAGCAACTAAAGGTCCAAAACAACAAATTGAAGCTTAGCTCTTTACAAGGTGGCCCCCTTCATAACAACACTATGGAGCCAAAAATTTGCACCTAGTTTCATATGTCTCTTTAATATGCAACCAACTTCACCATGTAACATTTAAGAAGAGTTTGTATGGGACCATGGAAGAGGCATAAACGAGGTTCAAATTTTCAGCTCCATAACTAGTGCCCTTCATAACCTCTCAAGCAATGCCATGATCAATCAAAAGTTGAACACATGTCCTACCTAAAGCAACAATCATGATAAAGTGAGCCAACGACTAGAGGCCACATGTTCAAGCTAATTGGTGTCACTATTTTAGTTTACTCAAACGTAACACAATGTTGTTGAGATCAAAATAATCATATTTGATATGCTTTTTATATTGTAAAACAACTTTTATATTATGACACATTATCAATATACAATAGTTTAACTTTTTTAATAATTACATATTATGTGTATTTTATAAATATTAATTCCATATAACCTATCAAATAAATCAAATTCCATATCATATATTATTTATGTTTTAAAATATCTAAATATATATTAGTCATATTTTTATTATTAGTATATTATCCATACTAATTTTTACTCCAACACTCAATCTTTACTTTAAAATCATAAATACTCAAAATAAAATGGAACTTGTACTCTTAAAGAGATCCCACCAAGCTTGGATTTTGACGATTACCCTTACCTATCATCTTACTTTTTTATGACAATTTGATCATATTAATGCATTTCATTTGAAGTTTTGAGATAAATATTGATTGTCAAAAGTCAATCTAATATAAGTATAAATTAGTAATACTTACAAAAATCTTATATCTCAAAGTTTCTATAATAAATTTTGATGATTTATTTATAAACTTTAGTATCATATTGACTGTTTGATTAAAAAAAAAATGTCAATAAGTGCCACACATTTCAAATTTTCACAGAAGTAGAAAAATTCCAGGCGTGTGTCCCACATTCAAATCCTTCTAGAATATACAAATAAAAAACAATGTCCAATCAAAGAATATACATACTCAAAATAGAATGGAGTCGAAGAAAAACATAGCCTAATAAATCAGATATCTAATCCAATGATAAATCAATCAAACAAAAGCTGATGCGAAATATCCTGCCGTTCCGATAACCCGCTAAACTTGAGGTTGGTTTGAAGCCTACGTACGATTTGATGGAATGCAGCGATTTGTTTTTCACGTACTTTTTTCGGTGGGTGTTTCAATCATGGTTCGAACCCCAGCAACATTCTTATCACTATTATCCTGAAACAGCATTTTGGGGCTCACAGTGAAACAGAGACCAAATCTGTCTATAATCAGATAGATAGACTGATTCGCATTTCATACCATTTAACAATGGAAATTATAGATCAAGATCATTTACACAGAAAGTTTCAGAATGTGAATCAACTCAAGCACTGGTAATGGCTGCTACTACACATCACTTGCAGAGAGAAAATCTCCATTATTTATTCAATCGGATCAGATCTAAACACAAATATGATGGCAGTAGCTTCTCTTTCGCCCAAACACAACATTCCCCTGAAGAAAACTTTAAACATAACCCTCCGACATTGTAAACTTTAAAGATTTCCCTGAAGAACTGAAAATTTTAAATATTCCTCTGTAACACTGTAAAAGCTTCAAACATTTCCCTGAAAAACTGTAAAAACTTCAAACATTTCCCTGAAAAACTGTAAATTTCTAACATTTCTCTCTAGGATTTTCACCTTCGCTCAAAAAAGAAGCCCTAAGTAGAAGCACAATACAAAGTTTTCTGATTTATAGGTTCAAAATGGTTAATTTACAGGGCAAAACAGAGGAGCAGGGAAAAAAGCATAAATAATATTTTATACAATGCAACAGGGCTTAAAGAAACCCTATCAATAACCTGTAGTGGAACTTGCAAGCTTGTTAATCAGAGCCAAAGCATTACTGATGAGCTTGCAGGTGTTCTGAACCCGTCCATTTACGAGCACTTTAACCCTACCTTTGCGGACGTCCTGGAATCCATCAAGACAGCTATCTTCGTTAGTAAGCGCGGCGCTCATCCAAGTCTGTACGTTGCTCATCTGAAACTTGAAAGATCCGCGCCTCAGATGCTTCAACTCGGCCAAAGACTGCCGGATCTGATCCGAAGTGTCGCCGAAATTCTCCAGGCAGTCGCGGAGAGCCGCGCTCTCTCTTTTATTTAGGTTGCCGGCTCTTCTGGACATCTTTGCGGCCCAAACCGTCATGTTACGGGAGTTCTGCAGGCTCACTTTGACGGCGGCCTTCACGACCTCCTTCTGGTTGTGCTTCACCTGCAGAGAGGGCGCGAAAGATCTGAGCGAAGCCACGCAGACGTCGGGGTAGCGAGTGATTTTGCAGGAGGATCTGATGAATTCTTCGACTGGGAACCTTGCCGCTCCGCCGGATGCAAGGATTGCCGCGATGGTGAACAGGAAGAGAAGATTTGAATAATCCATGGCGATTCGAACTCGAGACGTAAAATGCTCCACTGAGATTCGCACTCGAGACGTTGAGATTCGAACTTGAGACTTGTTGGGTGATAAATGACGCAGTTGAGGAGGTTTTTATAGTAGGAGAAAGTTAGGCGGTGACGGGTGAATTTCTCGTGAGAGGTGGCTTTTTCGTTGGCGCTTAAAATAAGAATCGCGTGTAAATGTCGCTGACTGAATTCAACCCTTCAAATCTTTTTTTCCCACTTTTCAATAGGATTATGTTTCACCATGGCCCCCTTTTCCTTCCCACTGAATTGTATTTAATATTTAATAATAATAGTTTTTTCATTAAAAAATGATTATATTTCATGATTCATATCAGGATGGATCACCTTCTTATGCCTTCTAGTTGATTGTGCTCTTTTGTCATGATAGATCATAGACTATATCCAAAACATTGATGAAAAAAATTATTATGCAATCTAATCTAGAAATTTTGTGGGAACCTCATATCATTAACGGTTGGATATTTTGCTTATAAAAATAATAATTTTGCTAATAGATGTATAATAGTTTTTTTCTATAGAGGTTTTGGATCACACTTCGTGGTCCATATTGGATGGATCACACTCTCTGATCCATCTTATGTTTCCTAGCTCTCTACCATCCCGATGATGGATCATAGAATGTGATTTGAAATATTGATGCAAAACAATATTATGTAATCTAATCTAGAAGCTTTGCATTTTTAAAATTATTTATGTTTGTAGAAGATTATAATTAGTTTTAAGATTAAAATATGTGGATCTTTGGTTTAGTTCATTTGATTTTGGGTGTTGTTTTAAGTAGTTCAAGTTGTGGGGTTTGATGCTTGATTTAGCCACAATATGGATGAGAGTTTATTGCACATAGTTTGTGAGGTGATAGAGATCTCACCCCATAAAGTTTTAAGCTCCAAGTTGCTAAGGAAAAATCTAGATTCTTCTAAAAAATTGAGTGGTTCTTAATGAGCGTGTCCCAAATCAAATCTTTGTAGGGTAGCTAAAAGTTCTTTAGGAAATATATTAAAAATTTCTCTATAAAAAGGTGCCTTGTATAAGAAAACAAATATCAAGAGAAACTAAAAATAATGTATTTATTCAAGAACAAACGATCTAATATTGACACATTAACTTTGGACACATCATGTTCATAGATACTATACTAAGATGTTTGAAAGTTTAGCATGTCCCAGATGTGACTTAAGAGCCTCAAATCTATTATTTGTGTCTCAAGGTAGTAACAATGTTCACATGATGAGTTGTTATGAGATAGATTCTTAAATGGTTATTTCATAGTACATTTACACTTTCATATATGTGTTGGAAGGTCAATGTCACATGTACACAAATATAATACAAATTTATTTGAGACCTACCATTTCAAATTATGCGTACGCATCTAAATATTCTCCCAATTCAACCACATCCATATGTAGCAACTAAAGTAACATTTATTTTGTTCACCTTCAATAATCTAAATATATCTATACCAATGACATAAATATATGAAGTTGTATAAATGTCAAAAAAAAAAAAATGAAAATTCATAATTAATCTACTCCAAACAATTAAAAAACAAAACAAAAAATGTAAATATTAATCATAATACAAAGGGGATGATAGATGGAATGCAAGAAATATTAAATAATCATTATCATGTTTTATTGATTCAAAAAAAAATTAAAATTAGAATAATCAGCTAAAAAATAGCTGAAAGGAAATCATTGTTGGCATTTGTAACTATCATTATTAATGGTAGTCAAAATAATACCTAGGAAACAACAATTTGTTTTTACATAATAAAAAACAACTTTAAATGGGCCGATTTGTTGGCTTTTCCATAGTGAAAACTAGTAAGGTACAAAAATCAAACCAATTTCCTTAGAAATCGGTGAGATTTATCTCGTATCACGATATGACCACTAATAAAGTTACCACCATTCTGCCATAAGTTAAGGATGTAGGGCCATACTTTATATACCATATATATAATATAAAGAATAATATGAGGTGATTGCCTATTTCAAACCTTATAAAAGGGATGAGGAAGAATAATATTATTAAAAATAAATAAAAAATGGTGCGAAAGTCAATAAAGTGATGGATGAAGTTTTTGGATTTCTTTTTTCTTTTTAAATGAAATAAATGGTTCATAGGAGTTTTTGTAAAATATTGTTTTGAAGAAATTTTGAAATGAGTCATTTAGTGCACATTCGAAGGTAAAAAGGTAAGTATCCTCTAACTTTTTGGTTACAAAACTTTATGTATGATCAGTACTAGTAAAAAGGAAAATAATACCTCACCTAAGTAGAAAATAATGATCAATTAATAATTTTAAAATTTAAAGTTCACACCAGAGAGATTTTAAAAATATATATTAAAATTAAAGTGGTAAGTAAATGAATAAAAGTGCTATTTGGTAAATTAGGTTGTAAATATTAGTAAATCCAACTTTTATTAAGTAATTGTTATATAATTGGATAAATGTTCTTATAATTTTCTATTTCACTTGTATGGAAGAAAAGCGGTGAAGTGTGAATCTATATAGATTGAAGAGTACTCAATAAAAACAGAATTAAGCTTGTTAAGATGAATCATGAAAGAGCTAAAAATACAAAAAAATGAAAGATAAAGAATTTAAGATAATAATAAAACACAACTTGTAAACTTAAGAAATAATAGAACACTCAAATCAAGAGAAAAAGAAAATGAAAACTAGACAAAAATACAAAAGATAAAGGAAAAATAAATGAAACAAACTTCAAAAATCAAATAATAGGAGGAAAAAAGTATAATTAAAAGTATAAGTAAAATATTGTTTTAAAGAAATTTTGAAAGGAGTGATTTAGTGGGCATTCGAGGGTAAAAGGGTAAAAAGCATCCTCATAATTTGTGATTATAAGATTTTATGTATGATTAGTATTAGTTAAAAGGAAAATAATACCTAAGTTAAGTAGATAACAATGATCAATTAATAATTTTAAAATTTAAAGTTCATATTACATAGATTTTAAAAATAAATATTAAAATTAAAGTGGTGTGTAAATGAATAAAAGTGTTATTTGGTAAGTTAGGTTGTAAATATTAGTAAATCAAACTTTTTGTTAAATAATTGTTATATAATTAGATAAATGTTTCTATAATTGTCTATTTCACTTGTATGGAAGAAAATGGGTAAAGTGTGAATTTATATAGATTCAAGAGTACTCAATAAAAAATAATTAAGCTTGTCAAGATGAGAGAGTTTTAAGATACAAAAAAATGAAAGATAAATAATTTTAGACAATAAAAAAATCACAACTTGCAAACTCAAGAAAAATAGAACACTCAAATTAAGAGAAAAAGAAAAAGAGACAAAACTACAATAGATAAAGGAAAATAAATAGAATAAACTTCAAAAATCAAATAATAAATGGGAAAAAAGTATAAATATAAATATAAAATATAAACAAGGAAGTATGAAAAAGCGAAATTTGTGACTTATGCAAATTTAGACTCACAACAATTCAACCAAAAAAGGCACTCGAATAATACAGGGCTCCCTGCATTTTGCACAAATCCTCCATCACGAGAAACTAGAAACCCTAGCAATATTTGTGATGGGAAAAGACCTATTTCCAATCACCCCCTCGACAAGGATCTTGCAAAGTTTGATTTTGTTGTCAAAACTACAAATCCGTTCTCAATCCTTGATGGAAATGATGGTTCAGATCCACCTAACAAGTAGAAAAACAATCCCAAATCGGGATCCACGATGGCAGTAAACCAGACTACCAAACACAGGAAGGATTAGGCAACATCTTCGCTCAACACCAAAGGGAAATCTTAGCTGTCGAATTGATCAGTTCTCATATTAGGTTCCTTTGTATCTCAATCCCCAAGCCCTAAATAAAATTAGTTATCCTCTTATCAAAACTCATACGGTGGACAACATTACCCACAATTCTGAGGGCCCATATAGGTCTTGACCTGTCATCCTTTCCACACTAAGCTTGGATAAACAAATCCACCTTTTTAATCTCACTAAATACGCAAACCATAACAAAAATTCCTTATATGCTCAGCAGACAAGGTTTTTAACTTATTCTTATGTAGATCCAACATATCCTAATAATAGGCAACATGGGCATTTTGATAATCTTTGTATCACCCTTACCTCATCCGCCCCTAAAACCTATATCCCCCCACATCATAGGACTCCTACCTCAAATTCTCCCCCTCGTCCTATAACCCTCCCCCTCTCACATTTTAGCCCTAATCCTAACGAAAAAGAAGAAAAGGTCTTTATCATCAGTAATTAGGATAGTGAAAATTGATGGTAGGAGTGCCTAGAGGTTGGTGTTTTTGCTTTCTAGAATGAGCCAAGATCATAAATGCATAATCTTATTAACTAGCTTGAGGACTTTGGCGATAACCAGGTAAGTATCTCTCACCATTCTGATAGACTACTATATATGCATTGTAGTGATGAAAATGTTAAAAAAGACTTTTTGTATGTTTCTAATTGTTTCTTTAAAGGTTATACGATCAAATTCTTTGAATGGTATCTAGATTGTAAGGAAGATAAACTAAATTTCTCAATTCCAACTTGGATCTCAATTAATTCCATCCCTCTGCAACTAAAATAGATAGATATCATTAATAAAATAGGTTTTTTAACTGGAGATTTGATAGGATTGGATGTCTCTTTCAAATTTTGCAATAACATCAAACTTTTGATTAAATGTAAGGTTAATAATTTGGATCTCAAATCAATCAAAGTAATAACAAATAGATCTATATATAAACTAAACTTGCATAAATGTGAAAGTAGAATTTTAGAAATTATCATACTAGATGATGAGAGGAAAATATCCTTCAAAAAGTTATAGTCTACATCGGATCTCTCTGCTACCTTCCCCATGATGAAAATAAGAAGTCAAAGAATGAATCAAAGGAAATCCACACCTGGGCTAAGTAACTTGAAGGCCACCCATAATAGAGTAGGGGAAGAAGTTCCAACCTTAGAGACTGGAACAGAAGGTAAGCCATCTAAGTCAAATTCAAAGAAGAGCAAGAGCCTACCATTCTCAGCTAAGGATACTCAGAAGAAAGAATCTAAGTTAGCACAAGGGGAAAAAAAGGGGGAACCTCAAACCATGGATATGGATAATTCCTCAAGATCAGTTAAGAGTAAGGGCACTATGGAACTATCAACCATAAGGAAATCTAAAGATATTAGTCCCAGCTTGGAAATTAGCGTAAGCAGAATAACTAAAGTTGTAAAGACCTCAACAGAGTAGTAAATGAAACAACTCAAGATGTAGCTAACATAAGAAGGAAAAACACAGTAATCTGCAACAAAGAACTCAAAAAAAGAGAAAAGAAGGAAAAGAAGGGCAAGAATCCAAAAGAAGTAAATGGAGAAAGGACAACATCAAAAATTGAGGCAAGAACTCAAGATACAAAGATCTCGGGTAACATACTCAGCAGTATAGAAGAGATTGAATATTCCCAACTTTTCTTTGTTGAAGATCCAGTTTTTGAAAGGATAAAACATATAGAGGATGAATTGAAGACCTCACAACAATAGTTAGAAGAACCTATGAAGGAAATCAGAACCTCTGACAATGAGGCAATAAATTTGCTTACCAAATTTTGGTAGACACCCCCTATAAGGAAAGTATCTCTAGAACACGAACTCAATGAGTACAAGGCAAAGGAAAATAAGGCTAAAGGAACCCTATTACAAGATTTTTAGGACTTTTTTAATAAGGATTTGGAAAGTGATGAAGACTGAGAAATGGTTGTATTAAATGAAGTTGAAAAGGAAAATTTAGAACTTCTACCCGACGAATTAATCCAAGTATTTGATTATGAGAATTTAGATAAGAGCAGGAACTCACAGAAAAAGGCTCTCATGTAGCGGGTATTAAAGTTAGGTGGAGATAATTATACCTTTGAAGATCTTAAAAGAGACCTGCTATCATTTGAAGATGATGATAAGGTTAGTAAAACCTACCAAAGAGCATAATATAAATCAATTATAGCTCAGAATGATGGCCCTGTAACGCCCCGCCAAGGGATCCAAAAGAATTAACCTAAAGTTTTACTAAGTTTGCTAAACATTTTTTTTTTTAAAGGTAAGAATGTATAACATACACATCAAACACATAGTAGTGGAAGCAATAACATGTAATCATCAACAAACATACATAAACAGTTACATTCCTTAAGGATCCCAAGACGTTGAGTCACATTTAAATTCAATTAATTCTAAGTCTAACAACTACTACCTCCACATGAAAGAATAATAAGAAAGTCCAATGTCCATAATATACATTTGTTCCAAATGCCTCTTGGCAAATTAATTCGGAATGCTCAATCATCCACTGTACATGTCATAGGGTATGAAAGGCTTAAAAGAATATACATATGTAAAAATAAAGATACATCATCCTCAAATCCATGATACAAAGTACAGTAAAATAAATGAAACCATATACCATACTTGATACATTCATCCATCATAAAAGATATAAACATCCAACATGAAATACAACTATCCATCTATCATAAAACACAACTAATCTAAGTACGTGGTTCCTCCCAACCATCAATAACATCATTAGACCATCATGGGCCCTAGCCATCCCCCACGCGTAACATCCCAAGTCATCGAAGAGATCATCAGTAGTATAGTAATAGGGACATCACTCCTAAAACATACTACCTTATATGCATAAAGAAATCTAACATGCTACCACATACGCATAAAGAATTCTAACATGCAAGAATAAAGCATAAGATGATCCTCCAAAGTAGAACACATCACCTAAACATTATGAACAAGCATACCAAGAAGCTCCAGCCATGGTAGCACCAGACAGATCTCAAATGGTAAGAGTAAAAGCACTACCACCCAACTGCGTGGAACCTAAATGGTCCACTCCCACTGCGCTGAGGAGATACTCTAAAGTCCCAAACAAGGTATCAAAACACAAAACACAAGTACTCTCTAAGTCTGGGAAATCCTAAAAGTATACTAACTCAAAGGTTCCAACATAGAAAGACATCTAGACCTAGAGGCACCACAAAGACACGTAGGAAACCTGCTATGCAAGCGGGAAAGTGTCATCGCAAAAGTCACGTAGAAGTTACCTAAGCAATCCCTTAGGAATCCCGGGTCCCTAGTGATCCCTGCGGCCACTAGTATCCTCTCATACTGACGAGGCATACTATGGAATGCAAGGTCGCAACCAAGCGTTCTCTCTACCCCATCCTAGCTTGTACTAGCACTCAAGGCATGGGAGAGAACATACAATTATCTTATTAGGTTCATTTAAGTCAGTATTTAGGTGAGATGTTTTCACTTGTTAAAACAACTTACAATGGGTTACTCCAGGCAGCCTCTTAGGGCCTCGATCCCCATTGCAAGCCACTTCCCGACACTACACATAGATAACCTACCCTAGGCTCATGAAATCACGAATCAAAGAATCATAATAAAATCACCTCAGTCCTATACAAGCAACTGAAAAACATCATAAAAGATAAGCCACAAAAATTACATCAGTTCTTCATGAGCAACAGATAAGCATCAAATAATAATCATATGATCACAACAGTTCTCTATCAGCAGCTGAAGGCATCAATGATAAATCACAATACTGATCAAAGACTCCAAAATGGTCAAGTCAACACATGACATCATCAAGAACATAACAAACACTTCAGTCCTCTCAAGTGACTGAAAAGCAATCCAAGTATAACTGATCGATGACTCAAAAATGGTTATCAAATATAACTGATCGAGACTTGAAAATGGTTAAGTCAAGTATCTCATAAACATACACCTCAGCTTCCCACAAGAAGACTGAAAAGCAATAACAACCAGTAAAAACATCCATATCATAGAGCACTCCATCGCATTACCATGGTTGGGTTAAGAAAGATCGAGACCAAATCAACATGACATCACATTCACAACCCCAAGCCTCTGGTAACAACCTAAACTGGTCAACACTAGAACAAACCCCAAAACCTCAAAACATAGACAACAAAATAATCTCATAGAAAACCAAAGTCATCACACAGTTAGGTCTGAACGATAATGTATTGTTGAGTTAAGGTAAGGTTTATGTTCCAGTTTAACGTCTATTTCAAATAACTAAATTTTTGAAACTACCCCTTACAATTTAACCCATTTTTATATTTAAATGATACTACAATTACCCTATAAATAATCTAAGGATAATCATTCATTTATCTAAGTTATAAAAGTAACAATTATTGATTTTAAATAATTGAAATTTTATTAAATCAATATTATCGATAGTTAAATAAATTAAAATCGTATTGAATAACTTTAATTAACAATTAACTGAATTAATTTTCAATTAATTAAATTAATTATACAAATACAGATATGAATATCCCAGTAATTATTAGTCATTAATAATTAATAAAATTAGCAATAATTTTATTAAGTAAAACTAACTATATTTAATTGTATTATTACTTAAATTAATAAACAATGATAAAATTTACTAATAAATATCATTAAATAATAACAATTAATTATTAAAAATCTTAATAATAATATTATTAAAACTTTTAATAAATATTATTGATTAAAAATAAAAATAAAAAAAATAATTAATATTATAAATAACATTATAAACAAAATTTATTAATTTAAAATTTTATTAAATCAAACTTTAATATAATTACACCGACGACCTAGTATAACAAGTCGTGTGGCTGTTATGTCTGTCGGCCTTTAACATATGCGACAACCCTGCTCCGCACACGTACTGCTGCGAATTTGCAGGCCAGTACATTGGGGACGCTGCCAGTTAATGAGGTAAGTGGGGTGGGGGTAAAATCCCCCCCCCACATAATATATTTATTATTATTTTATTTTATTTTTTTATAATTTCTTCTGTATATACGAAACAAAACAAGAACCCCCTTTTCATTTAAGTTTATTATTATTATATATATATATTATAAATAATAATAATAATATTTTTTTGATTAATAATTTATTTTTATTTTTATTTATAACATTCAAAAATATAATTTGATAGAGAAAATAATATTAACCATTCGAATCTTCAATCTACCATTTTCATTTTTTTATTATATTTATTTATTTTTATTTATTTTTAAATTTTAAAATTCAATCCTTCCCGATTAAATCTAGATTTCTTTAATCTATCAAACGAGGATTTCTGATAGCTCTATTATTCTTCACGTATACAGAAATTATTGACAAGCAATTAATAATTCACAATATTGAAATATATAAACTTTCATCACAGAGAATTCGGATTTTACAATCCACAGACACGAAGAAGATAGGAAAGGATAACTGCGAAATTAATCTACAATCAAAGCACAAGACCTTACCTGGTCCTGATGCTAACACGCAACCTTCCGAGGATTGAGAGAAGATTCACTTCCAAAATTCGTCTCCAAAATTTGTTCCCAAATCCCGTGTCCAATATCTGTTGTCCCTCTAAAATGAACCCCCAAGTTGTGATAAAGAGTTTTCTCCTCAAATCGGGGCATTAATTGTGCGTTCACCCGAGATGACTCTTTGCTCAACTGAGTTAACTCTAAAATAACTTGTATTATCTTTTCTTTTATTTTGCATTCATCTTTTCATGCACATTAAGTTGAATTATTAAATAACTTTATTTAATATTCCACTTGACTTCTATTTTAAATTAATTAACTACTTTAATCTCATCTGCACTTTATGAAATTAAAATAACATTATTATTTTCTATTATTTTATCTTTTAATTTATTTCTCATATTTAATCATGCTTAGATCATGCGATCTAGAACCTTTAATAATTTAATATCTTTTCCACTTTTAATTTATTTAAGAAACTTTAATTGATAAAATATTTATTAATTCAATTAATAATAATATTTAGCATTTATTTAAAAATGAACTCTAAATATATATTATTATTAAATTAAATAAATATTATCACATTCTAAAATTATACTTAAAACTTTTATCTCCAAATTTAATTCTTTTTATTTAATTAATTTCTCAATTAATTAAATATAATTAAATATTAAAATATCATAATAATTTTCTATTAAATTAAATCATTAATTAACCTTTTTAATTAGACTTAATTAATAGAAAATACATCAAGGACTCATAAAGACAACATACTAAAACCCATCATAGAAAAATACATACTAAATCAAACAAAAAGGGTTATAATCACGAAATAACATCAGTTGATGCATTCAGAGGGTACCTAACTCAGATACTTGTCTTAATTATCAATTAGGACAATTGGCTAAAGGGTTTAGGATTTGGACTCAAGAGTTTATCTCCCCTCTCTTACCATTGAGATAATGCGATAGGGTACGCTCATCCTGGCAATTCAGGGAAGTCGATACCCAGTACTTGCAACCTGTATAAAATCCACGCATGTACAGACACAATATTCTAAGCTAAACAAACAATGGCAGGAAGTGGTGCATCGTGTAGATCCCGACTAGCAGGTGACTACGAATCCCTTCCTTAACCACATCAAAAACACCATACATAAAGAAAACAAACACGCACACCATACACATGCAGTATGGGGTAAGTATCCTTAAGAAAGCACATGTGATAATAAACCATCTAACTAATCATCATCGATAATTGAAAACATTGAATAATCATCATACATGCATGAAATATAGAGTACCAAGTCATCTCATCATATAATAAATTGAGTGTAAAACAACATCTGATAATCTGAAAGTAATGCTACTAAACATCAAGTATAAAACTGGCCTAAAAAGAGTTAAGAAATGATGGCAAAAAATGCGAACTAGGGGCAGGCACTACAGGCCCTGATAAAGATACTTACAACAAGAAGTCTCCTTCAAAGGATCAACCTTCTATAGTAGAACTATTTATGCAAGAACTAGTCAATGAAGACAAGAATGAATTATAAGGTAAACATTCTGAAACTACACTAAATGTGCATGAAAACATAGATCAATTGGGTATACTGATGAACCAAGAAGGGATGAAATCACCTAATTATGGTAAAGTTAAAGCTAAAAGGGGAAGGAAATCTCTTAAGGAACTTAGAGAAGTTGATGGGAAGGCAAAAGAGCAGCAAAAGATCAACTATTTACTTAATGTAGGGAAGGGGAAGATCCTTCCCAAGGCATCATGAAGATCATGACTTGGAATGCTAGGGGCCTAAATGCTCCTAGCAAGAAATATTTATTAAAACAAAATCTAAAACATTTTGAATCAGATATTATTATTTTACAAGAAACAAAGTTAAATAAAGAAGAATGATCTAAGCTAGAAAAGAAACTTGGTAGTTGGAACAACCATTTACATGAATCTAAAGGAGCCTTAGGTGGTTTAGGTATGATCTGGAACCCTAGGAAAGTCTCTCTAAATATTCTAAGTTCAAATAATTTGTGGTTGAGCAACAAAGTCAGCAGCATTAAAACTAATTTACATTTTATCCTAGTTAACATCTACGGTTCTATGTCTAACATTGATAAAAAAATGTTTATGGGATGAAATTAGCATATTTATTAATATTCATAGCAATGAACTCATTCTTCTTAGAGGTGATTTCAACACTATTTTAAATTTAGACGAAAATTTTGGAGGTATTTAGCACACATCCCAAGCAACTTAGGAATTTAAGATTTGGACAGATTTTAACAACTTGATAGATATCTCGCTTAACAATGGGAAGCACACGTGGAACAATAAGAGGAAAGATTTTACATATATAGCTAAGAAACTTGATAGATTTTTTATCAAAGGAGATCTAAGTGAACTAAACTCTGAGATCCAAGCTTCAGTTCTTCCAATAGCAGGATCTGATCATTTTCCTATTCACATTGTTTTCTCTAAACTAATAAAACCTGTTCTAAATCCATTTAAGTGTGAAAAATGTGGCTTTTAGACAAAAACTTCATGGAACTCATTAAAAAATGGTGGACACAAGGTAATATTAAAGGATCTAAAATGTATATTTTTGTCTCTAAATTGAAAATGATTAAAGAAAAGATCCTCAAATGGAATAATGAACATTTCAATAACATATTTAAAGAAAAAATAGAAATAGAAGGGAAATTAGAAAAATTAAACATAGAAGTAATTGAAAAGGGGATGAACAATGACATCTATAATTTAGAAAAAGAATTATTTGCCAAGCAAGAATCTATCCTGGCCAAAGAAGAAGTCTTTTGGAGACAAAAGTCAAGAGAAAAATGGCTAGAAGAAGGGGATCATAACAAAAAAAAATTCCATAACAGTACCTTGTAGAATAGAGCTCAAAGCAAAATAACTAAAATCAAAGACCCAATGGGCACAATTATAGATAACCCAGATAAAATAACTAAGATCATCTTAGGTCATTTTAATAACATATTAAATAATAACGAATGCTCAAATTTGGCAACACAAACAAAAATATTGGAAGCCATTCCCATAGTGGTCTCCCTAGAAGATTACAAAACATTAAATAGCTCTATAACCTTGGAAGAAGTTAGATGTGTGGTTTTTGACATGAACCCAAACAAATCCCTTGGCCCAGATAGCTTCCAAGCCTTCTTCTATCAAAAATGTTGGGACATCATTGGTTTTGACATGTGGAAAGCTATTGAGGCTTCAAGGAACTATGGATCAATTTTATCTGAAATCAACAACACCTTCCTCACTCCTATCCCTAAAAAAGTGGATCCTAAAAACCTAGGAGATTTTAGACTTATAACTCTTTGTAATACCATATATAAAATCTTATCTAAAATTCTTGCCAACTGTCTTAAACCTATTCTCTCCAAAATAATATCAGAAGAACAAACTAGCTTTGTTCTAGGTAGATCTATCATAGATGGCTTACTCATTCTCCAAGGAACTCTTCATTCAACTAATCAGAATAAATTGGCTAGCATGTTCATGAATTTGGACATCCAAAAATCTTATGATATGGTTGATTGGAGGTTTTTATGCAAAGTCTTAGAAGCCTTTGGATTCTCACTCCAATGAATTAAATTCATCTAATGATGTATCTCCACAACCAAAATCTCAGTTCTTATTAATGGAACTCCTGAAGATTTCTTTGATACCTCAAGAGGAATAAGACAAGGTGATCCGCTATCCCCCTCATTATACATCATCATGGTAGAAGCTTTTAGAAGGGCATTAACCAAAGCTCATATAGAAGGGAAAATAAATGGTATCATAGTTACTAAAAATGTCCCTAATATTACCCATCAACAATATGTAGACGACACTATCCTACCATGTGAAAGTTCAACTATTGAGGCCCTAAACATCAAATCCATTATCCATTAGTATATGGAAGCTTCTGGTCAAAAAGTGAATGCCTCAAAATCTGAATTTTTTTTCATTAACACCATGCCTGAAAAGGAAACTCAGATTTGTAACATCATGGGCTACAAAAAAGGTACATTTCCATGCAAATATTTAGGAATAGAGTTAGAAAAAGGAAGCAGATTGAATAAGGCATGGCTCAGTACTTTTAATAAATTGGATTCTTGAATAAAAGGATGGAAAGATAAATGGCTTACCAAAGCGAGTAAGGTCACCAAGATTAGAGTAGTGTTGTCTTCCCTACCAACCTATTCTTTGTCCTGTCTTCCTTTAGCTAAACATACTAATAAGAAATTTGAGACCAAATTTAGAAATTTTCTCTGGAACAATTTGGTAGATTTGAATAAGCTGGCCCTCGTCAAGTGGGATAGCATATGTAAACCAAAGGATTTAGTAGGTCTAGGCATAAAAAACTTATCCTAACAAAATGAAGCATTTGGGCTAAACTAGCTTGGTGCCTTTTAGCTGAAAGAGAACAAAAATGGGCCAAAGTTTTGTATAACAAATACCTTAATGTAGTAGACCCTTACTCCATTTTTAGAATGAGATCCCTCCCTAAAGGCTTCAAGAGCTAGAATTTTATAGCTAAAATTCAAGCTCTCATTTGCAGATATCTCACTTGGTATGTTGGGAAGGGGAATGAGGCTTTATTTTGGGAAGACTCCTGGGATGGGCAACCCCCAGTAGACAGTTTGGGGATCCCAAAAAGCATCAAAGAGCAATTAGTTAATTCCTGGGGGTGCAAGGTCAGTGATTATAAAACCAAAATTTGTATTGATGGTGTTACAAGATGGAAATGGAAATCAATGGAAAATCTACATATAGACCCAGCTGTAATAAAGGTATTCATGAAACTTATTTGGAATAGGAAAATCAAGCAACTAGATAGAAAGGACAATATTATTTGGGTTGCATCAAAAGATGGGAGGTATAGTGTCAAGAATGGATACAGAGTTGTCACTCAATCCCTTGAATGGAGAGAAGTAGATATCCCTCTTAGTCTCTGCTGGGATGCATCATGTCTGCCCAAGGCTAGTTTCTTTTTATGGCTAGCATTTCAGAATAGAATCCTAACAACAAACAAATTAAGAAAGATTGGTGTTGAGGGTCCATCAAGGTGTGTGATTTATAGGCAAGAGTATGAAGATGTTAACCACATCCTATATAAATTCTCATATTCACAACTTTGTTGGGATTGGCTCAGATAGAGATTAGGTTGAACAACCCCCATGCCAAAATCCCTTATTGAATTCCTTAAAGGATGGCCTGTAGAGATTTGTAAAGTGTTTAATGTAAAATTTAGAATATTAGTCCATCTATCCTTATGTGGGACCTATGGAAATAAAGGAATAGAAGAATTTTCTGCAATTTGGATATGCTGCCAGACAAGATACTTAAAAAAATAGAAGCATGCATTGTCGAGACTTTAAATTCTCATCTTAGAAAAGTTTAGATGGAGGAGGGTTCATTTTTGAGTTGGAATAGTTTAATAAAAAAAGAACTAAAAAAACCTAATAACAGCCCCCCTCTCCCCCCCCCCCCCACATCCCCTCCCATTTATAAGAAGAAGAAGAAAGAAGCAAGGGAAAATTGCAAATGGACCCCTCCTCCTATGGGGTGGACTAAGTTAAATTTTTATGGGGCTTCCAGAGGCAACCTTGCCACTGTTTCCATTAGATGCATCATCAAAAATGCATCTAGCATGTGGATCGCTAGAAGAGCTAAATCCATTGACCCCACTACTAACAACCTCACAGAATTAGAAGCTCTTCAAGTACGTCTGCAACTATGTTTAGATTTAGGTTTATTGAAGATCATTATCAAAGTTGACTCCTAGATCATTCTTAATGCCATTAGAAAATGCTCTACACCAAATTGGGTCTTCAATTCTAAACTTGAAGAAGTTCTAAATATTTTGGATCACTTCCCAAATATAAAAATTCTTCGTATTCACAAGGAAGGTAACAAGAAGATAGATCAATTGGCTAACAAGGGTGTTGATGGCGAAGATTTTTTTATTTTTTAATAATCTATAGCCCTAAGAGGAATCTTGGGTATAGTAGGATTGTTCTCTTCACTTCTCTAACAGTTTATTCTTGAAACTTATTCAATTCTAGATTTAATTGATAGATCTACTTATTAAGTATAGCAAAACAATTCTACTACCTAGGGCTCCCCTTTTTTTGACCCAGTTTGGCATGTGGGTTTGGAAGAATTTATTAAGAGCATCGATGAGAAGTTTAGGATTCCACTTCTCGAAATGTAGATGGCACACCCACCTGACAGTTTCGATATGGCAGTGGTTATTAGGCATCCTACCCTAATCATTTGGGAGAATGTGGCCTTCTCCAAGGAATGGCCTAAAATGGAGGCCAATATCTAGTTTCTCCTTCGATGGAGAGGGATCATCAAAGATTGTAGCAAGGCCTTGTTGGATACAATTAGTTAATTGTGTGTTGTCTTTGATGTTATACAAATGTCATAATAGTCAATATATGCCAAGCTCACTTGGGTAGTGAAGACAGTTCTTAGTGTCTACCAAGCATTCTTGTGTTTTCCTAGTTTTGAAAGTGAGTGTTAGCTGAGCTCACTTGAGTAATGAAGGAAAGTTGGATGGAACCAGTGCTAACCTAGCTCAGTCAATTGCCAAAAGATTTTTGTGAGTTTGCAGTGTTAATTGAGCTTTTGTCGGTTAACAAAGGAAATCAGTTTTTAGTTAGTTTCTACCGATTTGGGTTGGCTAATGAAGGATTTTCTTATTTTGTTGTACTAAGCTTAATTGATTTATCTATTGATTCCAACTGACTAAGGTGATGAATATTGATTTTTCTAAGTTGTATTTGAGCCGACTTGACAAAGTGGAAGATATAAGTATAAGGTCAAGTTGTTATTTAAAAGTGTGATGATGTAAGAGATGATGATGTGATTAAATATTTAATGATGAGTAGAGGAAGTGAATTTGAAGGATAAGCAGAATATCCTTGTGGAGCAGCGAAGCCATATTCAATCAGGAAGGATTAAGTACAAGCCAGAACAGAGATCTAAAATCAACAAATCAGTTGCATTCAAATCAAATCATCTCATTTTTATTCTCCAACCATTGTAGCAGTGATCTAGATCTCCTAACAAAGTTGGCTTAACAACTATTTGCAAATCCTCTAATAAGGTGACAATTCCATTAAATTGTTCTCGAGACAACTAACAATGCCACTCCTAATAGGGTGATTAAATCCTTTAACAGGGTCACACCTAATAGTATATTTTGTAACCTTTAACAGGGTTGGCTCCTAACAGGGCTCACTTTAGAAGAGTGAAAATCAATAACTAGTTGCTATTGGTGGTTTTTCCCAAATTGGGTTTCCATGTTAAATCCTGGTGTCAAATGTGTTCATGCTATTTTCTTTTATATGTTTGCAAGTAATTTAAAGTAATGGTAATCAAAAATAACATCTAAAGGTTTATATGTTAATCATTTACTAAGCTAATCCAATTATTACCGAGTTACAACATTCTGTGTGTTTACCGAGCTCTGACAATATTCAGTTATCTATTTGCATTTTGTATTGACATCTAAGGGATTTGGGATCTATTTTTGTAGTAACTAATTCACTCCTCTCCTCTTAGTTACTCCTCTTATATTTCTAACAATTTGTATCAGAGCTTTTGGTTTTTGTAGAGAAGGTTTCAAGGACCTAAGCTAAAGATCAAGATGTCGTACAAAAGAGAGATTCCCAAGCTAAACAAAGACAATTTTGCAGCATGGCAAGGACTTATGAGGCTTCATCTAGCTACCATCAATGATTTAGGTTGCAAGTATCTTGATGTTGAATATAAGACTCCCATTGGAACATCATTAGTTTAAGACATTGTTGAAAAGAATAATCATAATATCATGATGATAGAAATTGCATCTACTCTCAATTATGTTGAATTTGATGAGGTAAAAGATTGCAAAATTGCTTTTCAAATTTGGAACAAATTGAAAGATATCTATGGAGGAGATGATAGTGTCAGAAGAGCCAAAGTAGAAAGCCTTAGAGGAAAATTTGATCAAATGAGAATGAGAGAAGATGAATACATTGAAAAATATGTGGAAAGGGTCAAGGCTAGTGTAAGTGCAATCAAAGCATCTAGAGGAGACATCAAAGAGGAAATTGTTGTAAGTAAAGTGCTTAGAACTCTTCTTCATATTTATGCAATTAGAGTATCTTCTATTCAAGAAATGAGATGTGATCCAAATAATAAAATAGGTTTGGATGCTCTAGTTGGAAGATTAACAACTTTTGAATTAGACAATTATGATAACTATGTTCCTACTTCAAAGAATATTGAATCTACATTTAAAGCTAAATTCTCAATCAAAGAAAGGGGTAAAAAGTCAAAATCTAATCAATCAAGAAGTGGAGAAGATGGATCATTAGAAGAAAGTTTAGACAATGATCTTGAAGTTGTTGAAGCCCTGCTTGCAAGGAAGTATTCCAAAGGAAGAGGAAAGTACAAAGGAAAAGTTCCTCTGGTCTGGTTTCTTGTAAAGAAATTGGTCACATTACTGCTAGATATCCAAAAAAGGGAATTAAGGATGAAAAGAAAAACAATAAGCATAAAGGAAAGAAGGACTCCAAGAACTATTAAAGCTTCAAGGATAAAGGTAAGAAACCTTGTTTTATAGCTAAAGATTATGATAACAGTGAAGATGAAATGGTTTATATTGTTGTGAAAGATGAATCTGATGATGAAGGAGATAAGATGACACTTATCTCTCATGTTAGCTATGATATATGGATTATTGACAGTGGCTGCTCACAACATATGACTGGTGACAAAAAAAAAAATTGAGCATATGGAATATTATGATGGAGATAGTGTAAGATTTGGAAACAATCAACCTTGTAACATAAAAGGAAAAGGATGTATCTTGTTGACTAAAGAACTTGTATGTGACAATGCCTATTGGGTTGAAGGACTAAGTGTGGCACAACTAAATAACATTGGATTCAAGTTAGAATTCATGAATGGATAGGCCAAACTGCTAGATGGAAAAGGAAATTTGGTTGGATCTAGCAAGAAAACAAAAGGTAATCTATTTTATCTTGATCTCAGTGATTGTTCATGTTTCATTACTCAAGTAGAGAAAAGTTGGCTATGGCACAAAAGGCTATGTCATGTGAATTTTGATAATCTAGTCAAAATAAGAAAATATAAAAGAGTAATAGGTATTCCTAGTTTGAAGAAGCCTGACATGGGTCTATGCAAGAATTGCCAAATTGGTAAGATGGGAAAGACTAGCTTCAAGAGCAAAGACTATCAGTTAGAAGAAGTCTTGGAAATTATTCATAAAGACTTATGTGGACCTATTGGAATAGAGAGTTATAGTGGAGAAAATTTTTTCATTCTCTTTGTTGATGACTATTCAAGAATGATGACAGTAATGTAACTAAAGGAAAGATCAAAAGACTTTCAAAAATTCAAGTGGTACTTGGAAAGAGTAGAAAAAGAAACTGGAAAGAAGTTGAAATGCTTAAGATTAGACAGAGGTGGTGAATTCATCTCCCATGGACTCAATAATTTTTGCATTGAAAGATGAATCAAAAGATAAGTATCAACCTCTGGTACACCACAATAGAATAGTATAGCAGAAAGAAAAAATGTATCTATCATGGATTGTGCAAGAACCTTGATGATTGAAAAGAATGTTGCTCTCAAATACTAGAAGGAAGCTATCAGCACTGCAGTTCATACCTTGAACAAAGTTCAATTGAAGAAAGATTCAAACAAGACACCTTATCAATTATGGTATGGCTACAAACCTAATGTAAGTTACTTGAAAGTATAAGGTGATGAAGGCATATTTCTAGGATACTCCTGCAAAAGTAAAGCATACAAATGTTTGAATTTGTCTACTCATAAAATTCTAGAAAGTGTACATGTTAGAATTGATGAATTTGCAGAAAAGAGTGAAGAAGAAAGAAACAAGGAACTTGAAGATTACAAAAGATTCATTTACTATAAACCTGATACTCTGCCAAATCTATCTAAAATAAAAGACACTTTATCTCTCAAGTCCCAAAAAACTCCAATAGTTATCAAGTTGCAAATAGTGCAACTCGAGCTATAAGGACCTGAGTCACAATCAGAGGCTACCAAGCTAGTTCAAATTGAGCCTGATGGATCCAAGTCATAGAAAAAAGGACCCAAGCTTGAAACTGAAATTCAAGAAGAAGATGGTGGAACTCATTCAAAGACCAAGGAGCCTATATTAGCAAGATATGTCAAAAGGCATCATGCACCTGATCAAATCATTTGAGACAAATCAGATGGAACAATGACAAGAAGCAAATTAAAAGGTACATGTTTACTTGCTAAATTTGAACCTAGAAGTGTTAAGGATGCTCTAGAAAATGAAAGTTGGATTGAAGAAATGAATGAATAGATAAAACAGATAGAAAAGAACAAAACTTGGACTCTTGTTCCTAGACCCAAGGACAAAAATGTAATTACTACAAAATGGGTATTTAGAAATAAGCTGAATGAAGATGGAAAAGTATCAAGAAATAAAGCAAGGCTAGTGTGCAAAGGTTATTCTCAAGAAGAAGGTATTGACTATGGTGAAACTTTTGCTACTGTAGCAAGACTAGAAGGTGTTAGAACTTTGCTAGCATATGCAACACATAGAGGATTTAAAGTATATTAGATGGATGTCAAATCTGCATTCTTGAATGGAATTCTTGATGAGAAAGTCTACATTGAGCAACCAGAAAGTTTTGTAGATCCTAGCAAAAGAGACATGGTTTGTGAACTACACAAAGCTTTATATGGTCTTTGTAGAACAAGATCTAGTATGCAAAGAACATTAACAATAAGAGAAACATTCACAAAATAAAACTAAATTCACATATATGCTTAGACAAAGAAAGCAAACAAGAAATGCAAACCTCAAAAGAGAAAACACTCCACGCTTCCTTGATTTTGTAGATGTGTCCTTTGATGTGGATGTATGCTCAATTGCTTGCCCAATTGCTTCAATGGTGGAGATGGGTAATGGAAAATTGGTAGCTTTGTGAACTCTCAATTTGGCATTATAAGGGTAAGATTGATGACTTTGGTTCTCAAAATAGCATGGTAACTTTAGCTCAAAGATTGTTGTTGAAATGGCTTGGGAGGGGATTCAATTTATAGGCCAAGGGGTAGAGGGATGGAGGGCTTAGATGCAAGGATGGGGAGATGGTTAAGGAGGGCTAAGATGCACTCAAAGGGGAGCACATGGATTGTGCTTGTTTAGCACCAATGGGAAGGTGACACTTGTCACAAGGAGGATGAGTGTGAGACGGTAGGGTAAGGGGTTGGTTAAAGGCATGATGAGTGGGGTTGAGTATGTAAGAGAGATGTAAGAGGAATGAGTGTGGAAGAGGGAAGAGTGTGGAAGATGGATGTAAGAGTCATGAGTGGGCTTGTAAGAGTCTTTTATAGTTTGTAAGAGCACTCATGACTTGGTGGTTGGGATTTTTGAGGGGAGACTTTGGTTTGGTTTAGGAAAGTCTTAAACTTGTTTAGGGAATGTGACAACATTAGGAGGTGGATTAGGCTTGGGTTTAGGATTAGATTAGGGATGTTAGAGATGTGCAAGTGGATGGCATTAATGAGGGTGGGTGATTTAGTGGCTAAGCTTGGTTAGTATGGGTGGATGGGGTGGATTAGGCTAAATGGAGGATTAGGGATACGTTATTTTATTTATCAAATAGATTTATTTAATAAATGGGGATTTTTGGAATTAGATAGAAGAATAGGATTTAATTGATAAATAATAGGTTATTTGATTTATCAATTAGGACTATAGATGATTAATTAAATTAATCAGCTAAGAATGGCAAAAGGATTAATTAAATAGGAATTTAATTAATGATGCCTTTAGAGATAACTAAATAGGATTACTAAAGCGGTGTAATCAAATTTAGGTGTCTACAGTCTCAAGCAAGCTCCCAGAGCTTGGTATGAAAGACTCCATAATTATTTGGTATAGATTGGTTTTCAAAGGACTAATGGTGATAATAGTCTATATATCAAGGAAGGACCAGATAAGAAGATTGTGCTATCAAAAATATTTGTTGATGATACTCTATTTATAGGAAATGATGACTTATGCAAAGCATTCTTAGAAGAAATGAGTAAAGAGTTTGAAATGTCCATGTTTGGTGAAATAATTTTTTTTGTTGGATTGCAAATACGATAGAACAAGAATGGTATCTACATCACTCAATCTAAGTATATCAAGGAGATAATGAAGAAATTTGGAATAGAAGATTCAAGACCAGTTGGAACACCTATGTCTACTGGACATAAGCTTTCCAAAAAAGATGATTCCAAAGAAGTAGATAAGACCACATATAGATCAATGAGTGGAAAATTGCAGTATATAGTTCACACAAGGCTTGATATTGCTCTAGCAGTTAGAATAGTGGCAAGATTCTTAGCAAATCCTAAGGAAAATTACATGATGGCAATCAATAGAATCATGAGGTATCTGAAAGGAACTAAAGACTATGGTTTATGGTATAAACTTGGAGGCAATTTGGACTTAAAAGTATTTATTGATGCAGATTGGGCAGGAAGTCTTGATGATAGAAAAAACACTAGTGGTGGAGCATTCTTTCTTGGTAAAAGACTAGTATCTTAGACAAGCAAGAAGCAAAATTGTACATCTCAATCCACAACAGATGTAAAATATGTAGTAGAAGCTATCAATTGTTCTAACATTGTTTGATTCAAATAACTATTGGAAGGAATGAAGGTAGAAATCAAAGATCTAGTTGTCATATATTGTGATAACACTAGTGCAATCAATATATTAAAGAATCCAATAATGCACTCCAAAACAAAACATATTGCTATAAAATATCACTTCTTAAGAGAGTTAGTACAAGATAAAGAAGTCAGATTGGAATATGTGAATACAAAGGAACATATTGCAAACATATTCACCAAGCCATTACCTAAGGATGCATTTCTATATCTAAGAGGTAAGCTAGGGTCATTCCCCTATCTGAAATTCACTAAATGAAGTTTAGTGAATGCATCAACTAAAACCTGTTGAAGATCAATAAGTTGGTGCAAAATTAGTAAGGGCATATTGCAAATGAATCTATACTTAAGGTACATTGGTATTTATAGAGTTATTGTCTTTGGCATGTGTTTTCAAAGAGGGAGAAGTTTATTGTCATATCTCTAAGAAATTTTTAGAACCTGAATAAAGTAAGGAATCAGAGAGGGAAAAGTCTTCCAAAGAAGAAGTATGCTAAAAGAGAGAGAATGTTCTAAATAAACTTGGTAACAACAATTGTAGACAAAATTCATTGAAAGGAAGAGCTCATACTAATAGAGGGAGTTCTCAAGTCTAAAATTCAAAATTTCATTGTGCTATGACATGTTGTGTTGCCATCAATGCCAAAGAGGGAGATTGTTGGACACAATTAGTTAATTGTGTGTTGTCTTTGATGTTACACAAATGTCATAATAGTCAGTATATGTCAAGCTCACTTAGGTAGTAAAGATAGTTCTCAGTGTCTACTAAGCATTTCTATATTTTCCTAGTTCTGAAAGCGAGTGTTAACTGAGCTCACTCGGGTAATGAATGAAAGTTGGATGGAACTAGTGCTAATCGAGCTCATTTGGTTGCTAAAGGATTTTCGTGAGTTTGTAGTGTTAACCAAGCTTCTATTGGTTAACAAAGGAAATCATTTATGAGTTAGATTCTACCAAGTTGGGTTGACTAATGAAGGATTTACTTATTTTGTTGTACTAAGCTTAATTGATTTATCTATTGATTCCAGCTGACTAAGGTGATGAATATTGATTATTCTAAGTTGTATTTGAGCCGACTTGACAAAGTGGAAGATATAAGTATAAGGTCAAGTTGTGATTCCAAAGTGTGATGATGTAAGAGATGATGATGTGATTGAAGATTTAATGATGAGCAGAGGAAGTGAATTTGAGGGATAAGCAAAATATCCTTGTGGAGTAGCAAAGCCATATTCGATCAAGAAGGATCAAGTACAAGCCAAAATAGAGATCTGAAATTAGAAAATTAGTTGCATTCAACTTTGGTCATCTCATTGTTACTCTCTAACCATTGTAGCAGTAATCTAAATCTTCTAACAAAGTTGGCTTTACAGTTATTTGCAAATCCTCTAACAAGGTGGCAATTCCATTGAATTGTTCTCAAGACCTCTAACAAGGCCACTCCTAACAAGGTGATTAAATCCTTTAATAGGATCAAACCTAATAGTGTATTTTTAACCTTTAATAGGGTTAGCTCCTAACAAGGCACACTTCAGAAGAGTGAAAATCAGTAACTAGTTGCTATTGGTGGTTTTCCCAAATTGGGTTTCCATGTTAAATCCTGGTGTCAAATGTGTTCGTGCTATTTCTTTTATGTGTTTGCAACTAAGTTAAAGTAATGGTAATCACAGATAACATCTAAAGGTTTATAAGTTAATCATTTACTAAGGTAATCCAATTATAGCATTTTGTGTGTTTACCGAGCCTTGATAGTATTCAATTATCTGTTTACATTTTGTATTGACATCTAAGGGATCTGGGATTTGAGAGATCTAGGACTTATTTTTGTAGTAATTGATTCACTCCTCCCCTCTTAGTTACTCTTCTTATATTTCCAATAGTCCTGGCTTAAAAATTATCTCAGCATCTTTAAGGCTTATGTCCATTTAGGTGTGGAACTCAAAAATATAGAGGAATTGGAATTTTGCACTCCAAACATTTAGAAATCAAGCTAGGAAAAGATTGCTTTCAAATTTTTGCCTAATTTTCAGATGGAGAATCCCAATGACATCTCTGAGATCCCCTTTTTTGATGTTGTCTAGTTAGTTTTCTGGTTTACATTTTGTTCTGGCTAGGAGCTTTCTTTGTTTTGGTTTCCCTCCCCTGGTTTTGGCCTTCTCAGTCAGTCTGGCCTGTCTTAGCTTTGTTTAGGTTTTGATCTTTTCTTTAGTTCATTTTAAACTCTCAAGCTTGGCTCCTTTTGCATCTTCTTCTTAGTTTGGTTCAAGATTTAGATAGTTCATTCTATTGTTAAGTCAAGTAATTTTGTAGGTTATAGGTTGTTATTCGATGTATTGAGAATCTGTAAGATTGGGTGTATATATTAGTATACTATTTCTTCTACAGATACCAGTTGTAAATCTCTTATCATGAATATATATTAATCATATATAAATTGATTTGTGATTATCAACTGGTGTTGTTTGTATGGATGGTTTCAATACTTATTTTTGGTTGGTGATTTTATACTTGATTGTATCTTCTTTATACCATTTTAGAGGTATTGTTTAGGCACATTTATTCTTAAACTTAATGGTTTCAAACTTTTGGTTTATGTAGTCCCTAGCTTAATTCAGCTCGATGAATCATAACTTATAGTATTTGTTGCCCCCTCTATATGTTTGAATCTAAATTGATATATGAATTCTTTTTCAGTGATAACTTGTCTTTTCTGATCGATACAGAGTAGCTAGCTTGAATTTGCACAGGATGAATTACACACCTAACATTAACTACATTGGGTTTGGTTTGCAAGTTGAATAAGAAGGAATGATAGATAAGAATTGGTCGAATGACGATATTAAAATTTAGTAGTTTTAAATAATTCAAAGTATCATAGAAGGATAATTAAGTAACCTTTCAAAGTAATCCAAAAATAAAGAACAATGTTTAAATATGTTGGTATTGATACTATATATATATATATATATATATATATATATATAAGTTTCAATCATCAAAAATTTTGTGAGTTATAGACATATAGTTTAAGTCCAGGTTTTGCGAATTTTGGTCTCGTTTACAAGATGTTAGGACTTTGTAATTTTTTTTTATCATAATTGAGTTTGTTTAGCATGGTCTAGTTTGATGGTTTTTTTCTTACCAGGAAATCAAATTTCCAATTTGTTTTAACTAACAACACTAATGGTTTTTTTTCTAAGTTGAATTTCTAATTAGAAAATGAGTAAGACAATCAGCAAAGTAAGGATAACTACTTAAGTATGTAGTTCTAGTTGGAATGGTTTTCTTGGAACATAACTACGTCTATGTGGCTTAGGTGCCATCAAAATTTTAATTCTCAGATTATGACTCTTTTTTGCTCCCTTGTAATAGCAATAAACTTTTTGAAGTATGACAATTGGGGTATCCCCCTTTTATAATGTAATAATAAAGGACCGTGATCCTGGGCAAGATTGGAAGTTTTCTTCTATGTTCTTTCCTACCAGTGCCCGTTTGAACGAAGATACTCTGCTATAGTTTTTATGTTTATTAATTAATATAATCAAGGCTTCGGCCATATATATATATATATATATATATATATATATATATATATATATATATATATATATATATATATATATATATATATATATATATATATATATATATATAATATTTTATTATTTATTTATAGATTTATGTTCTCTTTTTTTAATGCCTTCTATTTTTTAAAAGTTGTATTCTTTTTATTTTTGTGTGTTTGCTTATATATTCATTTATTTATATTTTGAAGTTTATTTCACTTATTTTTCTTTTTCTTTCTCCTTTGGTTTGTCTATTTCATTTTTTTTCTGTTTCTTTTTTAATCTAGTTTTGGGTGTGTAACTTCTCTTTTTTATGATCTAGAATATTGATGTTTGAAAACAATTATACATAATCATTCTAAAAAGCATATTGGAAATATTTCTATTGTTTAGATGGATAACTAGATGAACTATTTGAGTGGATTAAAGTATTTTAATAATAATATATATATATGAGTAAAATAAAAGATTATGATAAATTAAAAATATTTTTTAAGATAAGAAGATCAATTACATGGGCGGTTGATTATGTCTTTTTATTTTCAGACATGGCAAGTCTATTTATGAGATTAATGGTGCATCTATTGAAGCCATCTTTTGGGTAAAACTATGATCATTTATTTAGATTGCATTTTAGATTTCAATAACACAAGAAACACCTAGAACACATAAGATTAGATTTGTAAAAGATCATGAAAATAGAAATTATTGATTACTATATGAAAGTTTAACTCATGAAGGGCTTATTGGTCTACTAAAGATTGTAGTCTTAGAAGATGACTTGAAAATATATGGACCCCTAAAGATGAAATTTGCTAAAGAATATTTTTGAGGTAAGAAGTTTTCATAAATTGGTCACTTTTTGTTAATGAACAGTTTTTTCTTCTCACATATATTCCTATTCAAATGATTGAATTTCCCTTTTGAAAACAATATAAGTTTACAATAGTTTGGGCAAGCATATAGTGATTGCTTGCCTCTGAATTACATAAGTTACAACTCCCTTGTTGGATTTGTAGTGAGTCCCTATTAAAAAACAAACATGTATACTTTTTACCAAAAAGTATAAAGGAAATGTTACTTGTTCTTGGATAAGTGACTTTGATAAACACATTCTCGAACCAATCACAAGAACTTAGAGAAAGACCAAAGCTTTTTAGGTTCTCATAAAAAACCATTAAAGTATATTACTAAATATGATAGTTAAACTTTAACCATAAACACTTTCAACATGATAAGATAACACATGAATGCAAATATTCACAAAAGAAATATCACATTCATTGGCATGAGTGAAAAAGATTCAAATTGTAATACTATCTTTTGATATTATCCAAGTTCAATAGACCAAGATAAGTTTCATCCATAACATGTATATTGTATCAAGTTCAACTTGACTAAGAAAAATAGAGCAAAAACTACTAGTTAAAAAAATTGATATAGTCTTTTCCCCAACATCTACTTCTAGCCCTTAACTACATTAGTTTAGCATATAAATAGTTTAGATCATGAGGAGGTCTCCCTATAAACAAGACCTCCTTGATATAGTTAAGACAGTTATAAAAACTAACAATATGTGGAGGACACATGTCCCCAGAGTTCAAATGTATCAAGAACCATAAAATAGAACTAAATTAAATGGGTGAGTCGCTCCCTACTTCTTCATCTTGATCATACCTCTCCAATGGTCCCACATGTCAGCTTCTAGGTCCAAAATGCATTCACTAATTCTTGAATGGCACCTATACTTGGGTTTTTCATACTCAAGATTCTCATCTTCCACATGTCCCTATTCCATCTCATCTTTAGGACCTAATTCACGTAACTAGGAAGATGAGTTATACACAAACTCAACATTGACTCCACCTATGCAACTTTGGTAAAATCTAATTGTAAGGTTCATTCCTTCCTTAATTGCTCTCATGTTGTCTTCAAAGGTTTTGACCATTGTTTCTTGATCCATAGTTCCTTGTTTATAATGTGGCAGCGCTACTGGGTTGACGATTTTCATGTCTTTAATCAGGTTATCATGCATGCTCTTGATTTCACTTTCAATTTTATGAGATTGACCAATCACCAACCCATATATGGAACATTTCCACCCCACATTTTTCTTCAGGACATAAAGCATTCCTTCATCCACTATCTTCAGGGGATTTTCTGCTAAAAGCTTAGCATGCCCTTTCCCTCAATCTCAAAATTTTGATTAACTCTTGCTTTTTCGTTTAACCTTTTCCTTGGAGTGGTAATTGGTTTTGAACCTCTCTAAGAAAAGCGTCTACCTCATTGAAAACTACATTGTATTCTTGAATAAACTTTACCTCATTTTTTAGTTATTTCATCAATCCAATTATATATTATGACAATGATTGTTTTTCCTCTTTGCAGCTCATTGAATAGATATTTTCTATAAGGAGAGTTCAAATCAAAAGTTTGTGGTGCTTGTGTTGGGGGTAACACTTCAAATCCATCAAATGAATCTATGTATTCAACAAGCACATTGATAATTTGTTTAAGTTCTCTTTTCTCCCTATCATCTTTTTGTGATTCAAACAAAACTAGTGCTCTTTGGTCTCTCTATTGAGTGCCCCTAAGTCCACTCTAGTTATTTCAAAGTCTTTAGTACTCAAATTAGTAGAGTCTCCTTTCAATTTGCAATGAGCAATTTCAGCATTTAACACCCCTTTCTTCAAGCCAGCAATCATCCTAGCAACATTCTTGGTCCTCTTAGTTCTGGGAGTTTTGAATGTGTACTTGTTGACAACATATTTCATGGGAATAGATACTAGTACTAGCTTGTGTTTCTTGGTTATAGAATTAGACAAATTGTTTGATATCACTTTTGAGGCCTCTTTCATAGATGTTTCCTTAACTGGAGTAACCAAGGTATCAATCACTTGTGAAACTATATCCATAGCCCCTTGAACCTGCTGCTCACTATCCATGGAAGTGGTGTGTGGTTCTTTGTCTTGATCCAAATCCATTACCATGGAATCCTGGGCTTCCATCCTTGGTTGCTTCTAGACTTTGATATGGGATTGGGTTCTACGAATAATAGATTAGTCACTGAATCTTTAACAATTTTTTGTACTTGAACTTACTTTCCAACCTACATGAACAACTGAGAGAGATTTATTAGCTACAAGGGAATGTTGATGGCACTTCTTGAGTTCTTTTGATTGTGTGATGGGTGTTTTTTCTTTTCTTTTTTGTTTCAACCATAAACTCATGCATTTTATAATGAGCATGATCCTTTGAGTGATATTGACCTCTTCATATTTGGTCCAATCTATAATAGACATAATACTTCTTTTTGTTCAGGTATTCTGGTTCAACAAATTTTGAGCCATCCTCCTGCAACCCATGTATATTAATTTTTAATTGAAAGAATACAATTTGAGATAAGGAAAACCTTGAATGATCTCTTTTATCTACTTCTATCTCATTGAAGTAATCCTCCCAAAAAATTCAATGTGAGGGGTAGGTGTTATCTATCCTTCTAGCTCCAATGTTGATCGTGTGAACCCTTTTTTGTCAAAACTTTAACTTCTGTCATAGAAATTAAAATTGAAAGTGAACAAGTCACAAATGATGTTGATTCCATCTTTTAAATATTCACATGAAAGCTTACCCAATAGTATAGGGAAGATGCTCTTCTATTTTTCTTCAGGAAGGAATTTTTTTACTACAAAGGTTAGCTACATACATACCTCTTCGAGTACAAAACTATTAGTAGAGTACCTAGGTAATCTTTATGGGTTCACCATCAAAAACTCCTACTCTAATATAGGTGAACCTAGGAAACTAAATATACACACACTAACATTTGAACTAGATGGTGAGCTTCGAGGGACATCCTCTATTTTTTCATCCCAACCAATTCAAAGTATAATTTTCTCATGAAAACATCATTTACCCTTTTGTAATTGGTAATAACTCAATCCTTTCTTATCAAGGGACAAAAATCATAGATGAGAATGTTAGTAGTCTAGGGTCCATGGGGAACTACTATCAAATTTTGTACAAAAGATAAACAATACATCAGCTAAGATGACATGAAAAATTCCTTCTTAATCATTGAGTAAGCTTCATTTGTTCTCTTAATGAACCAACAATTAACTCTCCCAAATGCATGTAATGCTTCCCATCCAAAATAATCTCTATGTATCCAAACATCTAGTCTTCAAAAAGATAAACCTTAGTAGACCATTTGACTCTATGCAAAAGAACTACCAAGTCATGTATATATGGTTTCATGTGATCCTTGTTCATACTTTTGGGCAGACGTGAACCTACCTATAGAATTTCTTTGTTCAAGGCCTAGCTATGACACTATGATTTTTCACAAGAGCTTCATTAAACATAGCCAGTGATTGATTGGGGGTATAGTCAGAGAAGATTTCATTAGGTATTTTAAAGACTGACATGATGGTTTCTTAGTTAATCCAAATAATTACTTTTCCATCATTTCCCATAATACATTTTGACCTAATGTCATAATGCCTTATGTATTCTATAATTAATTCAGGGCTTATAATGGCTGATGGAAAGATCATGACTGACAATAGACCACTATCCATAATTTCCCCATAATAGGGCTCCTCCAACTTATAACATAATTTGGTAAAAAAACATTTCTACATACTACTTGTAGACACCTAAATCTGATTATATCACTAGGTAATCTTATTTAGTCATCTCCTAGGACATTATTGATTAAATATTTATTATTTAATTAATTAATCATCATCCCCTAGTTAATTAATTAATTAAACTAGCTATATTCCAATTGATAAAATCAAATGATAACCCAAAATCAACTTATCAATTAAAACCCTATTTCTCTATTAAATTAAATAAATGTCCAAATCTATTTAATTTAATCCCACATCCCCATATGTATTAAATAAATCATTTAATAAATTATCCAAACCCCTAAAAAACATCCCTAAACCCTACCTTACCCCTAATCCAACTCATTCACCCATACTAACCTCACTTAGCCACCTAACTAACCCATCCCATCAAAGCTAAGCCGCTTTCCCCCTTACCCCCTTCCTAAACTAAGTCTAACCCCCCTAAACATGTGCACAACTTTAAGCAAGGGTTAAGACTTGCTAACCCAAGCCAAAGTCAACAAGTCTCCCTTGTCCTCTTCCATCACTATCCAAGAGCATTAATGTCTCTTACATACAATTAATGCCTCTTACATCCCTCTTCCACACTCTTCCTCCCTCATTACTCCCTTTGACCAACCATTATCCCATCCCCTCTCACTCATCCTCCTTGTGACACTTGTCACTCCTTGATTGGCTCCAAACAAGCACAATCCATGTGCTATCCTCTCATTGCATCCTAGCCCTTCCTCACCTTCTCCCCATCCTCATATCTTGAACCTCCATCTCACTACCCCTTAGTCTATAAATTGAGTCCTTCCCCTCTCATAATCCATCATCTACCAATGCAAACTTATAATGCCTCACTAACCACTACAGTATAGCTATTCTACACCATAGCCATGTCAAAATCCATCTTCATCTCCATTTTTAAGTCCTCCATTTACCCCCATGCTTGATAAACACCCATCCATTAAAAGCTTGAGCACACCATGAGCATACATCTCCTATTCATCAGGGACATATCTACGTCATTGTAGGTTACACCCAAGGAGTCTATCATTCTTGGTTTGTCATCCTTCTTAGTGATAACCTTGGTCCTATCATAAGTGTTAACTACTTTAGTATTGTAAATGCTTTCATTAATAATTAGTATTAAATATTGCACTACTAAATTAGGTGATACATTTTTGCATGCTCGGTGGGACACTGCATTCGGATCACTATAATCACATTTTTGCTTGTTTATGTTAGACTTACCAAATTGATGTTTCATGCTTGTTTGTGTACACAGGTGGTCTTCTAACAATTTTTTTAGGCACCAATGTCTCTTATCAGGAAGTGCACTCCCAACCATATAAAAAAGTTTTGATTTAAACAACATTTTAGCCACCTTTATTTGTGATCTTGTAGTCACACAATCACGAACCCACAACTGCGAAATCATGATCCTAAGCTAGTGGGAACACAAACTCGCATGGGGATGATTGCATTTTGTCTTAAACCCTACCACCATGTGCCACTAAAAACACCCCATCATTCCATTGACCTTATTCCCGCAGGAACACCAATTTCTACCAACGAGATCACTATAAAAGACCTACATAAAGGCTTAACCTAATTAATCAACTAGTAAACACCACTTTTTCCCTCCTCCATCAAACCTGTAGATACATCTATTGGTGGGAACACTTCCCCATAAACCTACAAGATTTCTCTATTAATTTCTTTCCATGACTTTCTTTTCTACATTTTCACCAGTTCTCTACACCTCAATCCTACGACCTTTTAACTGCCTTCCTGCATTGTGGGATCGCAAATTAAAACTTGTAGGTTTATTGGTTTGGCCAACCAATGCAAAATTTTAACACTTTTCTGTTGCAGGTATTTGTTGGAGCAAAATGCTAATAGGTTTTGCAGGTTTTCTTACAATGATTCCTAGAAAATCCGTGTTTAAATGCTTGAAAATGAATAATTTTTTTCTTTTTCATGGAATGCATGTCTAAATTTTAGACTTTTTTTCATTGGAATGTTTGGATAGTTTAATTAAAATATTCACTCTTGAATGTCAAGTATCAAAAATTGACTAATGCAATGAACACTTCATTTAAAGTGCAAACGAACATTATGTGAAAACACCTCCATTTTAGGGCTTAAAATAAATTCATAAAATCTTGAATGATCTAAGGATAAAATCATTCTTATTCTCTCATTTTAAAAGATTTCTTGACCAATTCCCTTTTGTTGACGAGATTTATTTTGTTGACCATCACTGTGAATTTGGAAATGAACAATTGAATGCTAAGATCATGTGTATCTTCAAAAACTATTTTTTTAGGATACACTGAAGTGTCCAAAATAGAAATGAACCAAGTGCCTTGCATATTTTGAGATTGTGCCCTCTAACACATCTTTGTCTTCTCTATTTTATGCATCTTAAGACCTTAAAATACACAATGCATGTACCAATAGTTTTTAGCAAGTTCATTTAGCAACAACCTAGGAGTGCTTCTAGTGAGTTCATCCACCTTTGGGAAGTGCATTCCCTTTTTTGAGAAGCTCCAACCTATAAAAATTTGGCCGGTATATAAATGAGGGAAATGTAAACTTTCTCACTCTATCACCCAAGTTCAGGTGGTGTGTTTTTGGGGGTAGCCTGAGGTGGAAAACTTTCCCATGATTTCAGCATGTCCAAAATAGATCCTTAAGTGGATCACATATGTAACATCCATTTGATGAGACTCCACATACCTATTTACAACCCTATTTTAGTCATCATGATTTTATCCATGGTATGTTAATTCATGGTGCAAGGGAAACAACATCCCCCAAGATTAATCACCATTGTGGTCCCCTAGTAGAGGCATAAGGCTACTTGGGTTTCATCTCCAAGGGTCGTTGTTCCCATAGAAGGGGAACTTCTATTTGCCATGCATTGAAGATTCTTTGATGTGTAGCATTTGTCAATCGACTCTTGTATCAACTCACCTCTTTGATTAGAGGGACATATTACACTAGAATTAGGAGACATCAAGTTGTGGGCCATTGAATAGCATATTGCAACCAAAATTTGAACTTAGGGATAAAGAGTGTGTTTGAATTGTCTTATTTGTACAAAAGACCCATTTTTTTTTTGTAAAAAGTTACACAGTTTCTATGGTTACTAAAAAATCCTTTTGCTAAAGAGATCATTTGTTTGTCTTTCTCAAAGTTGCTTTGTCCTTTGAGAAACTGTTTGCTCATAATCTATCACATCAAAAAAAGTCCTATCCTTGTTATCCCAAAAATATTTGTTAGCAAGTCCATTCACAAAAACTTTAGTTTCGTTGGTTCAACTTTACCTTTTTCAAAACTATCCTTGTTATCTCAAAAATAGTAATTATTAACAAATTCCAGTTGCAAACAAACTTTTTCTCCTTGGTCCAAAGTTATCTTTTTCAAAATAGCCTTGTTTCTTATCTTACTTGATCGAAAACTTTCCTAGTAAACAAAACATTCATTTTCAACAGGTCATCCCTACCTTTGTTCAAAAGGATTGTTAGCAAGTTTATTTGCAACAATCCTAAGCCCAGTTTGCCCCACTTTACTACTTACATCCCAAAAATACCCCAAGAAAACCATTTTACCCCAACAAAACCACTTTGCCCCTTTAACATAAACACACCATTTTCTTGAAACCTAGTTTCTCCTCAACTAATTTATGTTTTCAACCCAAGGTTAAAAGGTATACTTAGCATAGTCATTGCCTCTAAAAAACCCACAATTGAGATTAAATCTCATTGAGTTATCTCATGTTAGACCAAACCAAGACCAAGTTCAAAAAGGCTAAACTTCCACAAATACCAATTTACAAGGAAATAGAAGTAGAACACAAGAAGTATATCCCCAACCCAAGGACCACTAAACTAGACCAAATTGAGAAAGACAATGCAAATGTTGCACTAAAAACTAAGGGGGACTACAAAATTTAGAGCCCAACTCTTTAATGAGGTGTCAACCATAGCCTTATCGATAACTCTAGTGTTAATTTGATTAGGTCCTTCTTCTCCCACACACACTTATGCACTTATCTCCTCATAGACCTGGTCTTTCATCTAGGTCCTCATCCCATATGAACATTTGGTAGAATCATCTCCTCCCCTTTTTCTCATCAACCTTAGGTTTTTACAAATCCTCCAAATTAAGCATCATTAAACCCTAGTGTCCTCCATTATTTACTCAACCCTTAGAGCATTTAACATCCCTGTATTAAAAGATTTGTTTCCCTAAGAACAAAAACCTCCATCCATCTCACTATCATAGTTATCCTTAAACTAAGCATTATTTAGGATAAACTACCATTTGTGTCCCACATCACCTTAAGCAAAAGGTTGGTTTACACACTTGATCTCCATTTGTTTTCCAAAAGCACACAAGGCCACCTTAAGGTTTGATATCACTATCACATTTTCAAATTCACACTTAAGGGAAACACAATCTTCTTCACTTAGTACCATGTCATTTAGGCTTCCTAGATATCACTAAGAATATTTGCACACACCCTCCTTTACATCTTAGGGAAATCCCTCCACCCTAGTTGCACACTAGACAAATCATCTTTTCACATACAATTATCATCATCCTTAGGAAAGTCAACATTTCATGCCACCTACCACACCTTTTGGTAATAAACAGAAAGAGAAGGGCATGGATCCTAGTCTTAGTAGTAGCACAACTCAGGCCTAGTCATACCCCATAGTTTCTATCACACCATTGGATCCACCACCAAAAACTCTTGAAGAAACATGTTCTTCAATAGACATTGATGCTTTCATGAACCAAATTGGACACACAACCATTGTTAATGCCATCATAGATCGAAATAGGGAGACCATCATGGAAGACTTCTTAAGAGATAATGTTGGTGCCTTTGATTTTGGATGACCACCACCTCCCAACATTATAGATCCTACACATACCCTGTTTGGATGACAAACACCATCCGCAGGGTCATCTATCTCTCATAATTCTTTCTTTTTACCAAGCAACATATACCAACCAACACAAGTACAACCATCAAACTCAGATATCCCCTCAACACAGGTCACTACTCCCATTCCACAAAACACTCAACCCATCCTCACTCAACCCTTAGTTCATACCACATCCCAACCAACCACAAGTGTATCATCTGCACCTGCTTCCACCACCCATATCCTTGCTTCACAATATACTCCTTTTTCACTTGGTAACACTACATTTTCCCTTCCATCTCAAAACACATCCAACCTACATCCCAGTACACTATAGGAATGCCTCCATTAGGGTTGAATACTCCATCTTCCATCCCACCCAACATCACTATCAATCTATTTTTCACTAGCCAAACTACTTTGGCCTCATTTCCTTAAGGACCTTGGAGTTTTGGTACGACACGAGGGCGTACCACTAATATCCCCTTCAACACTACATCCATGCCCATACCTCAGTCACATTCATCCCTTCCTCCTCAAGTCTATTCATTACCACCCATTACCAACTAATTTTCTATGCCACCCTTAGGCAATAGCCAAATCACCCCTCCATTGCAATACTCGATCATGAACACTCTTTCTCACATCAATTACCTAGCACCTGTTAACACTCAATTACTTTCTCAAGCAGAAGCACAACTAACATATATTGGGCAAGGTATACATTCCCAAAGCATGGCCCAGGTATTGACTATGATACCATCTTTCCACCTTCAATCCTCACACCAACAGTATGCCTAGGCACCCCTGCAAAGCTATCTAGTAGGGCAACAACCTCATACTTACATTCCTCATCAAAAATCTACTTCATTACTTACATTCCTCATCAAAATTCTACTTCGTTGATGCAGCAATATGCACAAACTACATTCCAACAACCCATAACATCCATCCTAACAGTGGTGCAACCTATTTCTAAGCCACCACCATATGGAAGTCAAGGTTTTCTTTACCAAACCTCAACATCCACTACATATCTCACAATGGGGGCACTTGGATCGGGGGCACCCATTACTTTGCCTATAAACTCTGAATGGGAAGAGATGAAAAGTGCTCTCAAATCCCTCAAGGATGGGACAAAATAAAATAATTTCAAATTCAAAAATGACTGTCCATACTCATTTTACAAAATCATCATGACAAATAAAAATAAGCTATTCAAAGAAATTGGAATTCAACTAGGGAAAAATTGTTAGGAATTAAATTAAATAAGATAAAGCCCAAAAATTCTCTTTAACTAATAAATCACAATGTTCCAAAATAACTTTTGCAACCATTGTAAACCTCTAAATGCACAGACATGCTCACTAGTCTAATCACATAATGCAAATGAGTCTGGATTTATTAAATCACCAGAGAGTTTAATTAATCAATTAAATAGGATATGTTGAGCATACAAGGATGATATTGGCTAGGTAAGAACAATTGAATCACTAACTACATGTGCCATTGCTAGGGATATAAATCTTGCACACTAAACAACACAATCAAGTGCAATTTCATATAGTAATATAGCCAAAGCGATAAATGCATTAAATCAAATTAAATAACCATTTATTTAAATCACTTAATGCATCATAAAACATCTCAAAGAAAGAATGAAGAAAATAGGCATAGCAAAAAATTGACGTAAATCCAAAATCCAATAAATTCATTGTATAATCATAAACAGTATAAATCAAACATGACATCTAACATCTATGATATCGATAAATCAAAATAAAGTATCTGATCATTAGGTCATCTCAAATATTGTTGAACATGACTATCAAGTATCTCTCAAAACCAAAATAACAAGGTACATAATGCAAATACAGGGGGCACTACATCCTCCCCCACTAGACATAGGATTACTCCTAGAAGCCTGGAATAGATAAGGGTACAAATCTCTCAACCATGTAGCAAGTAGTAGAAGTCTCATCATTCAGGTCCCACTAGACCATTACCTACTCTATGTCCCAATCTCTAAGGGTTAACCTTTGATACTTAAGGATATGGATGGGCTCTAAAGAAAGTTGCTTGTCCTCCACCCATAAAGCATCCCAATCAAGTACATGGATAACATCGGGAGCATACTGCCTCAAAATTGAAACATAGAAAACATCATGGATCCATGATAGGCTATGTGGCAATGCTAGTCAATAAATAATAGGACTGATCCTCTCAAGGATCTCAAATGGTCTAATAAAACGTGGCACCAACTTAGAGCCTTCCCCATACAGATGGGGCTCTTTTTTGGACACACTCTCAAAAACACCTTGTCACCATTTGAAAAGTGACAATTCAACCTATGGACATCTACATACTTCTTTTTCTTTTGTTGAGTAGTAACCAAATACTCTCTAATACAAACAATCTACTACTCCATATACTAAAGCATTTTTGGACCTAAAATTACTTAGTCCTCTAAACAATCCCAACTCAAAGGAGTATGACATGGTCTACTGTACAAGGCCTGAAAGGTGATATGCTAAGAGAACTATGGTACCCATTGTTATAAGGAAACCCAACAAGGTACAAATAGTCCTACCACTTCACCTACCTATCCATCACAAGCATATCTTCTAGAACCTAGTTCACTCTTTCTATTTGACTACCAGTCTCTGGGTGGAATGCAAAACTAAAATTGAGTTTTCCTAAACATTTTGAGATTCCCAAGTTTGATAAATTTAGAGGGAAAAGTGACCCAGTCACCCACATCAAGGAATTCTATATACACTACCAAGAAGTGGCCCATAATGATGTGTTACTCATGCAACTTTTTCAGAACAGCTTAGGGGGCCCTATCCTCGATTGGTTCTATCGTATACCCCAAGGTACCATTAACACTTTGCTAATCTTTCTGAGGCCTTTATGGCTTAATATGCTCATCTAGTTGAGACTAAGCTATCTATAGTGAACCTAGTTCATACCAAGAAAAAGGTAGGAGAAAGCCTTGCAGAATACTTACAATGTTGGAAAACTCTCACAACTAGGATCTCATGTACCATCCTCGAACATCACCTTGTCAAGATGTTCATTAAAAACACACATCCTAGTCTTGCCCATCACATGGTTAAGAACTATTTACAAACATATACAGATATTAAGGAAAAAAGGATGGGACTCAAGCAAGGGCTCATCAAGGATGGTGTCATCAAAATTTATAAGGAAAACACCTAGGACCGAGGTCTAAGTAATGACAAACCATGGTATTGGAATAAGAATAAGAACATAGTTACTAATGGTGTCATTGCCACCCAACATGTTCATGTCATTAGGGCAGTAGCTAACATTCCCACCACATTTTGTCAACAACAACTTTACCAACAACAACCACCAATCTATCAGCAGCTGCCTATGTAGAACAATCAATACAATGTCCAAATACCTAGCCATCAAAATTAGACTAATGCTATCACACTTTCGACTTGACCTAAACCATGTGTTCAAAGACAACCTCATGTATACACCCTATTGTGGGAGCCCTTTGATGCAATCTTTGAAAAACTAGCCAAGGATAATCTTCTTTGACATCCAAAAACATAAGCCTTGGAACCAAATTAGTTTAGGGCATCCTAGTATAAGGATAATGAGTTTTGCAAATTTTGTCGTATCAAAGGACATACTGTAAGAACCCCAAATAGGCTCTACGCTGATCATTACTTGTTTTCCTGGGTGTAATAAATTGTTTTTGGTTTGTTTTTGAATGTTTTAAGCTATTTTTGGGTTTTTGAGTTGATGAAAAGAAAATACAAATATTGAAAACTAATCTACCTCAAATTATAACTCAAATCTGATTATAATGCTAATCAAATTCATTTATTCAGATGGCTCCTAATGTTTGTACAATACTTATTGCTGGAAGCATACATTAAAAAAATCATCATTAATAGTTGAAAAAACCTGATTTTTGTCTCCGATACGCAACCATGCTGCTGCTTGCTTCCTCCTTGGGCAGCGCCTATCAAAAACCGCAATATTAAATCTCTGATTTTTAATTCACTGTAGCGCTGTACTGTTCACAGCACTGTAGCTGCTGTTATAACCCCTTCCAACCTGTAAACAGATTCATCCACTTTTTCCCTACTGAAACACAATATTGACTCCAGAATAAAGTCAACTCAGGAAAAATTCAAGTGATATTTCACATCCTCAAATTGCATCAACTCTGAAGATACTACGTTCTCCACAGTCTGAATTCTTCTTAAACTTGTAGAAACCCTTGTTGCCACAACTTCAAGAAATTTCACAAGGAAAAGTTTTTAAGCAATTCTCATAACCTGCTCTTGAAGGAAGACAAGGTTTTTTTATAAGGACTCCTCAACTCCAGAATGAGTCTCCACGCTCAATGTGGGATAAAAGATATAATAATAACATAAAAAATGTTATTACATTAAAACTTAGAAAACCCCTTTTAATTTTTCCATAAGCTTGGACCCACAATTAATTGAAACGATGGCCCCTTTTATGATATCATGACCCTCACTTAAGTTATATATTATAACTTAACAATATAGGCTCAAAACCAATAATGTTAATTTTAACTAAATAAACATTAATATCTCCATTATTACTCAACATTTTTGAATGTCGTTTGAACTGGGAGCTAACATGATAGAACTGCATATGACCATATTCCTTTTCTAAAAATAGCAGGGGTCTATCTTTATAACTCCAAAACTGCTAAAAATAGCCTGACCAAGCCAAACTCAAAGGAAAACTCATCATAAACAAACTCTGGCAACCCAGAAGAGTACTTTGCTCTGGTCCTTGGAGGATCTCCACACCAAGGTGACCCTCTGTCCAATCTTATTAGCCTACGAGGGTCTTTGATAGGCTAATCACCAGCTAAAGTGATGTCTCTAGCTAGAAGGGGACATCACAGTCCGCCCTCCTTGAAATTGCTTGTCCTCAAGCAATCTCAACTCTGGATGCTGTAAAATCTCCTCGCTCTCCCAAGTAGCATCCTCTACCAGCAAATCCTTCCACTTCACCAAATATTCTCGGATGGTACGTTTCCTCAAGTTCCTCTCTCTAAAATCAATGATAGCCTCCGGTATCAAAACAAGTTTTCCCTCATCATCCAGGGGTGGTAGTACTATAGAAGGCACAATATGATGCCCTAGCACCTTCTTGAGGCATGACACATGAAAAAAATTGTGCACCTTGCTCTCCGCCGGCAAGTCTAACTCATAAGCCACCTCTCCCACTTTCTTGATAATCCTAAATGGACCATAGTATCGTGGCTTGAGTTTCTTGGCACCACTCTTCTTGAGAGTGGATTGACGGTAAGGCTGCAACATAAGATACACCATGTCTCCAACCTCAAAAGTCCGCTCAGTCCTCTTCTGATCTGCATACTGCTTTTGCTGATTTTGTGCCTTAGTTAGATTATCCTTGAGAGTCTTAACAAGGTCTTGAATCTCCTGTAACAAATCACCTGCACTGGGCACTCTACTGTCACTCAAAAGCAGATCCATAAAATTGGGTGCCTCATACCCATATAGGGCCATGAAGGGTGACATCTGAATGGACATGTGATAAGTGGTATTGTAGCAATACTCACAAAGATAAATCCACTTTACCCATGCCCTCTGTTGCCCTGCTATATAATTTCTGAGATATCCCTCCACCCATTTGTTTACTATCTCTGTTTGACCATCTGTCTGAGGGTGGTAGCTAGTACTTGGAGTGAGCTCTGTCGCACACAACCTGAATAGCTCCTACCAAAAGTGACTCATAAACCTACTATCTCTATCACTTACAATGCTCCGAGGTAAGCCATGTAATCTGAATATCTCTTTGGAGAACAACTCTGCCACCTGTGTAGTAGTGTATGTAGCAGCGATCGGAAAGAAGTGTGCAAACTTCGTAAGGTGATCCACAACCACATATATGCAATCTCTGCCTTGGGCTCTAGGCAATCCTATGATGAAGTCCATACACAAACACTCCCACTTCCTATCAGGAATTGGAAGTGGTTGAAGTAAACTGGCTGGATAGGAGTGTTCTTGCTTATTCTGCTGGCAAGTGGGACACTCCCTAACATATTGAAGTACCTCTGCTTTGAGCCCTTTCCATGTGAATCGCTCTCTAATCTGTCGATATGTCTTGTAGAAACCAGGATGTCCTGCCATAGGTGAATCATGAAAAGATTTCAAAACCACCCTCCTCACTACTGATCCTGGGACCAAAAATATTCGTCCTTTGTAAATGATGAGCTCATTCACAAGGGTGTATCTGATGTCCTGAATAGTCCCATCTATGAATCCAGCTGCCCAAGTGTCCTTTGCATACTCTGCAAGGATCAAGTGTCTCCAATCCTCCGATATGTCTGTCAGCAAGCCCAAATGGGGCCTACGTGATAAGGCATCAGCAACTACATTCCGTGTCCCCTTAAAATATGTAATGTCAAAGTCATAGGACTGTAACTTGCTCACCCACTTTTGCTGCCTATCATTGAGATCTCACTGCCCCAAAAAGTGTCTTAGGCTATTATGGTCGATTTTGATACAAAATTTTCTACCTACCAAATATTGCCTGAATTTGGCCAAAACATGCATAATGGCTAACATCTCCTTATCATATATGCTGAAGCTCCTCTCTGGCCCTCTCAATTTCCTGCTCTCATAAGCAATAGGGTGCTTCTCCTGCATAAGCACCGCTCCAATGCCCTCTCCGGAAGCATCACAATGTAGCTCAAAAGGTTTGCTGAAATTTGGTAATGCTAACACTGGACAAGAAGTCATCAACCCCTTAAATTTCTCAAAACACTCCTGTGCTTCAAGAGTCCACAAGAAAGCTCCCTTTCTCATCAAATCTGTCAAGGGTGCCGCATGCTTGGAATATCCATCCATAAACCTTCTGTAGAAACCACATAGTCCTAGAAAGCCCCTCAACTATGTAAGGTTCATCGGTGAAGGCCACTCCACAATGGCATGAATCTTTTCAGGATCCATGCACACGCCCTCTGCACTGATGATGTGACCCAAGTACAACAACTTTGTCATGCCCAAATCACACTTCGACTCCTTTGCATACAAGGATTCTCTGTCCAATACACCCAGCACCATGTCCAGGTGAACCAAGTGCTCCTCCCAAGATCTACTATATACCAAGATATCATCGAAGAAGACAAGTACAAATCTCCTCAACTGAGGATGGAAAACCCTATTCATTGTTGCCTAAAAAGTAGCAGGTGCGTTAGTTAGCCCAAATGGCATAACTAAAAACTCAAAATGGCCACAATGACATCTAAAGGCTGTCTTCTCGATATCCTGCTCTCTAACTCTGATCTGGTGATAACCTAATCTCAAATCTATCTTTGAGAAGAAGCAAGCTCCATGAAGCTCATCTATCAACTCACCGATCCTGGGAATGGGGTATCTATTTTTAATTGTCTTCCTATTAAGCACTCTGTAATCAATGCACATCCTCAATGTCCCATCCTTCTTCTTTACTAACACCACTGAAGAAGCAAAAGGAGACTTACTTGGTCTAATGTGGCCCATAGCAAGTAACTCCTTTATGGTTTTCTCAATTTCATCCTTCAACCTCTTCGGATGCCTATAAGGTGTAATCATGATGGGCTTAGCCCCCTCCTCTAACTCAATGATGTGCTCAATTCCTCTGTCTAGTGGTCTACCTGGTGGAATGTCACTGAACACCTTAGAGTGTTTAACTCTAAGCTTCTGAATATCAGGAGGATATTCAATCTTATGCTGTCCCTCCTGTGATGGCATCAACATACACTCTGCTGCCCACTCTACTTGATCATGTCGAATCAATCTAGCCATTCTACGAAAAGAGACCATCCTGAGATCACTGTCCCTGATTGCCTTAAGAATATGTGTCTTCCCATTCACTTTAAACCTCATCTCCATCTCCTTGAGGTTAAGAGTGAACTCACCAATATCGTGCAACCAACTCATCCCAAGAACTATACCTGTATCTCCCATAGGTACAACATAAAAATCTGCCTTAAAGTCATAATTATTAACTTTCAATGGGAGTCTAGTGATCCTACGATCCAATTTGAGGACATAGCCATCCGCTACCCTCACTCTAATTCCCCCAAACTCCTCTGTTTGTATGCCACGCTTCTCCACCATCCTAGCATCAATGAAATTATGAGTGGCACCTGTATCAACCAAGGTTATGACTCGCTGTCCAGCAAGTACTCCTCTCATCCAGAATGACCCTTCTTGCTTAATACTAGTGAGACGAGCTTCCCTAAGTTGCCCATCTCCTTCCCCATCCTTGGACTCCATTTTAGACAAGTTTTCAGCCTTGTCTTCCTCTTTTTCACCATCTATTTCCTCTATATCAGACTGCTGATCTGAATTATCTGATTCTGATTCCTCATAGTATGCCCACATAACTCTGTTAGCTTTTCCCTTTGGCCTAAGAGGACAATCATGGTTTGCATCATAGGGTCCCTTATAGTAGAAACATAATTTTTTCTTCCTCAAATCGTTTAATGTTTCCCTGTCAAAAGGTGCTGGAGTTTTATCTTTAGAATCAATTTTAAAATCAGTCCTCTCTGATTTTTTATAAAATGGTTTGTTATCCTTACTAGAAGATGCTCCTTTGGACTGAAATTTGTTTGTTGGGACTGCATGTTCCATACTTCTTGCCTTTCTCATCACTTCCTGTAAAGAAATAGGATCAAATGCCTTTATCCAACCTCTCAGTGGTTCGGATAGGCCCTCAATGAAAAGAAATATCAATCTATGCTCTGAAATGTTTGGCACCATGACTGCCAACCGCTGAAATTCACCAATGAAATACTCCAAGTTGCCTATTTGTTTCAGCTGTGCTAAGTCCCGGAAGTAAATCTCTCGATCTTTCTTGTCAAATCTTTCAACCAACCTATCCACAAAGTCCTGGTATTCTGTCACTTGGTTATGCTGAAGTGTTACCATACCATGGTACCACCAATCATGTGCTATTCCCTCCAAATGCAAGGTGGCATATTTGATAGCTTCAATCTCTGTCATTGGCATGAGTGCCAAAAATGTGTCAAGCTTATGAATCCAAGCTTGAGCTGTCATCTTACCACTCCCATCAAATGTAGGCATAGTAAGCTTGCCTGTAGCCCTCTTCAGCTCACTATTTTGACCTCTAGGCCTCCTATCTTGTCTGAGTGACCTGTAATGCTCTCTCCTCTGATTTACAAAGTGTTCAAAGGTCATCCTCTCCCGAACCTGCGGAGCTAATAATTCCCATTCATCATTTGCAGCCATGAGTGCATCTGCGAATATGGGGTCTCCTGTCGCCTCCTCTACCAGAGCTTCTTCTGGCTCCTCCGGAACAAATGTAGGGTGTGTAGGCCTATCAGCTATTCTGGAATGGGTCTGTTATGGTCTCTGATTACCTGTAGCACTCCTATTATCTCCCTGTTCTCCCGACTCCCCATTTTGTCTAACAGGTGGGTTCATCCTTTCTACCATAGTAGTGAGTGCCTGTAATGCCTGTGCCATCTGCTGCTGCCCTATAACCATAGCACGATAGAATTCTCTGGTATCCTGATCATCATTATTCCTCCTATTTCTAGGTGGACTACCATCATGCCTCTCTTCCATATTTCCTGTTTCCTGTAACTGTTCTCTTTCAATCAGAGCTCTCCTACGAGTATGGTACCTGTGTAGTCCAATTTCCAGTGGCTGCATATGACTCCCCAAACCCTCAAGATGGCAGGAACTAGGCTCTGATACCAATGTAAGAACCCCAAATAGGCTCTACGCTGATCACTGCTTGTTTTCCTGGGAGTAATAAATTGTTTTTGGTTTGTTTTTGAATGTTTTAAGCTATTTTTGGGTTTTTGAGTTGATGAAAAGAAAATACAAATATTGAAAACTAATCTACCTCAAATTATAACTCAAATCTAATTATAATGCTAATCAAATTCATTTATTCAGATGGCTCCTAATGTTTTTATAATACTTATTGCTGGAAGCATACATTAAAAACATCATCATTAATAGTTGAAAAAACCTGATTTTTGTCTCCGATACGCAACCACGCTGCTGGTTGCTTCCTCCTTGGGCAGCGCCTATCAAAAACCACAATATTAAATCTCTGATTTTTAATTCACTGTAGCGCTGTACTGTTCACAGCACTGTAGCTGCTGTTATAACCCCTTCCAACTTGTAAACAAATTCATCCACTTTTTCCCTACTGAAACACAATATTGACTCTAGAATGAAGTCAACTCACAGGCAAAATTCAAGTGATATTTCACACCCTCAAATTGCATCAAATCTGAAGATACTACGTTCTCCACAGTCTGAATTCTTCTTAAACTTGTAGAAACCCTTGTTGCCACAACTTCAAGAAATTTCACAAGGCAAAGTTTTTAAGCAATTCTCATAACCTTCTCTTGAAGGAAGACAAGGTTTGTTTATAAGGACTCCTCAACTCCAGAATGAGTCTCCACGCTCAATGTGGGATAAAAGATATAATAATAACATAAAAAATGTTATTACATTAAAACTTAGAAAACCCCTTTTAATTTTTCCATAAGCTTGGACCCACAATTAATTGAAACGATGGCCCCTTTTATGATATCATGACCCTCACTTAAGTTATATATTATAACTTAACAATATAGGCTCAAAACCAATAATGTTAATTTTAACTAAATAAACATTAATATCTCCATTATTACTCAACATTTTTGAATGTCGTTTGGACTGGGAGCTAACATGATAGAACTGCATATGACCATACCCCTTTTCTAAAAATAGCAGGGGTCTATCTTTATAACTCCAAAACTGCTAAAAATAGCCTGACCAAGCCAAACTCAAAGCAAAACTCATCATAAACAAACTCTGGCAACCCAGAAGAGTACTCTACTCTGGTCCTTGGAGGATCTCCACACCAAGGTGACCCTCTGTCCAATCTTATTAGCCTATGAGGGTCTTTGATAGGCTAATCACCAGCTAAAGTGATGTCTCTAGCTAGAAGGGGACATCACACATACCACCCTCAAATGAATGCAACTCAAGGACTATGTCCAAGACCTTATTGATCAGAATGAGATCATAGTGGGGGCACTAGCCCTCACCAAATGCAAGATTATTGATATACCAAAATGCTTTCCCTCCCCATAACACAAACACAGGTAATGCACCTACAAACACTCCTGTCAACAAACCCAACAATGCTCAAAACAAATAAGGAGATAATTGAGATAAGTCTCAAAAATACACCTCAACATTCTTAGACTATGGAAACCTTGTCGGATGAATATCACAAGTTGATCCTTCTATCAATGTTATAAACATCAAAGGCCCAAATGCCCAATGTGTAATTACTACTCGACGAGCTCAACTCAATATAACTGGCCCATTTGTATCTACACCATCAAGACCACCTCTATTGAGATCACCTTCATTAGGATCACCCCCATTAGGACCATAATATAATATCTTGGAACACCTTAGAAATATGCTAGATTAGATTTCCATTCTAGATCTCTTACAAACAAGCCCACTTTATCAAGAGCTCCTCGATAGTACTCTTCATGAGTGATGCATCCCCATTGACATAAATGCCACTAAGTTTTGCAACTTGGTCGGCCACCTTTCTACATTGTGTGCTCTATCCTTCAAAGCCTCTAACATCTCAATAGTTGAACCTGATCATATACTTCCACTTCACATCATTGTCATGGTTTCTGACTTTGTGGTCAGATGGGTCATGATAGATAATGGATCAACTCTAAATCTATGTACTTTAACGTTCATTAAAAAAGCAGGATATAATGAGGAGAATATTCTTAATGAGGTAATTACCATCAAAGTATATGACAATGTGGAACACACCACTGAAGGAATCATCTTGCTACCTCTTAGAGTCGGCCCAACCACTCAAGAAACAATTTGTCACATAGTTGATCTTAACCTTCCATGCAACATCCTCCTTGGCCATCCATGCTTTTGTTAATAGTTAGTATTCAATATTGCACCACTAAATTAGGTGATACACTACCCCTTTAAGGTATATGTCTGTAATCAAATGCCCTTTTTATTTCATACCATGACCACTACAAAATGAATGCAAAGATGACCTCATGGCCTTTTAATAGAGAAACAACAACACCTAGCTTCTATACAAAGATAGTTGTGGGAAAACAATACTGAGTAGGGACATAGAGAGATTACCTTGAATTTGTCAAAAAAACTCACTAAAAGCTCCTTTGAACCTCTGTATCTCACCTATTCTGTCACCAATTTTAAAACTTAGTGAATTGTCATCTTCAAAATAAGGATTTTAAAGTGAAGAAGTAATTAATAGAAAATCTTGAGGTAGAAGAGGAAAGATTTGCATGACATCATGAAATTAATATATTTGACAACTTATGACTGGCAGAATAAATAATTACCTTTTCACTGAAGGTTCCCTTATTTCATTAAGATCAATTCACACATGATAAGCCATTTTTGTTATTCATATCACCTAGTAGACATTAATTAACCATTACCTCTCATATTTATGATTGCCCCTTTAAAGGTTAGCACCGTCAAAATGCCCCAATTTTATGAGATTCTACCACATCATGGTACTTCACTACACATTACCCTAAGATTTCAACCACTTCATTTTATGATGATGTCATACCTGACAATCCAACTTGGAGTATGAGGTCTACCACCTTTGGTGCTTTGAGATAGGCCTGTACCATTTTAACTTGTTTGAACCATTTTGAGCCCAATTCAAAGTGGTTCAAATATTTCAAAGAGGTTTGAAGGTTTGAGGTGTTAAAAAATATAACTCAAGATACCAAGGAATTGGTATAAAAAAGGACTAACTAACTCAAGAGAAAGGCTACACAAGGACCAACATGGAGATCGATCGACTTGGAGGGTATGGAGATATCAAGAATTGAATGAGTAGTTCTTAACTATGAGTTTGAATAAAAGCATGAATAAGATAAAAATGAGACTACTAAAAGAAAGGATAACACTATTATAAAAAGTTCATAGTAAATTATATTAATATTTGCATGCTAATAATTGTAAGACCACAATGGATTGGTCAGTTACAACATTAATGGACTTTAATAAGTTTGTAAGTAGTTATAGATGGTATGATTTTAGTAGGTGTAGATGGTATGTTTATATTTTTGTTAATAGGGAGAACAATGCTTTGTGTAATACCCCAAAATTGGCACATTTCCATATTAACCAACTTTAGTTTGTTCAATTATTTCGAAGTCCTATTTTACTAGGCAATTCTAATTCTGATAATTGCTACTTGACCTAGGTGCCAAATGCAGAAAACCCCAATCTGCATTAATCATATTATTTATTTAATTCCTAAGTATCGACTCAAATTAGCTACATAAACCTATTGATTTAATTTAATTTAATTACAATTGTTCTACTTTAATTAAATTAAAATTACCTCTTTAGCTAATGTACAAAGGAATTAAATACATTTAATTTAATAAGATAGCTCCTCTTTTTAATTATTGAATTTAATTATTCAATAAATTAAGGTTATCCATTTATAAAGACATTTTATTAAATTAAATATTCTCGAAAAGGAATTAATTCCTTTTATCACTCAAAAGGCAGTTAGCCAGCTCCTTTTATAACTAAAAAGGCAGTTAGTTGGCTCCTTTTATCACTCAAAAGGTAGTTAGTCAGCTCCTTTTATCACTCAAAGACAACTAGTTAACTCCCTTTTCATGAGGAAGTTTCCTTTATGACTGGCTCTCCTCTTCAATCTTGATTGTCCCTTCCAATTAATCTCAACCATCGATCACCTCTTGGATTTTATAAAAGAAGCTCTCCATTCCTCATTAAAGAGGTTGAAAATTGGAATTTGCATCCAACTTATGCAAAAATATTGACTCAATTTATTCTTAAATTCTTAGTTTAATTCCTACATTGCAATCTCATATTAGCTTGAAAATGCATTCATTTAGCATAGCAAGTTTCTTCATTTCTTAGATTAACAATTGCATCTCTCATCTAGATCAATTACACTTTCATTTAGCTGCATAAATCCTCCGTTCTAGAGGTTTGGTTGCTTGCTTCTCATTTTGAGAGCAAAGACATAATCCTTCTAGTTAGAAGGCCACAGGTCACTCTATTAGACTTTTTGGATAAATAATCCAATATTTATTCTAGGATGATCTTGCAGGTAATGACCATGTTGAAGTGTTTGTGAGGATTTGAGGTCCACATTTCACACACACCTTGGATGCTAGTAATTTTGCTTCTATGCTAGATAAGAACTTGTTTCGCTTGTGCAAGTTCTAAGGGACTGTATTTTATATATATTAAGGGATGGGGCAGTGAATGTGTTAGTAATTTAGTTGCTAGTTATTTGAACACGTGAATGGTTTAACCACTATTTTGTTATAAGGGCCAACCCCCTTGTTTTTGGTTGCTTTAGCATATAAAACTATAAGACCACAAGAGGAAAGAAAATATAGTTTGAATGGATATAAATTAAAACAAAAAACAAAACTTATAATAATTGAAAACTGAGGAGCTGAACAATTAATATTACTATTAAAATTTTATAACATATTTTAGGTTAACTTTAATGTATTGAGTTAAGAGGATGAACCCACAATAGTGGGTTACACTTTTTTGGAGGAAGGAAATCTTCCAAAAACGTGCAACACCAATTTTTTAGCCAGGGAGCTTTGATAGAAACTAACTTGACATGATCAAAAGTTAATTACTTTTGACTGAGAGTATTTTTTAATTTAGATCTATTAGATTTCCACGATCCATAAGAAATTGTTCTGATAGTCTCCAGATTAGATTGTGTAAAAAAAAAATCATCAATGTCTTAGATCACATTGCATGATCTATCATTAGGATATGCAAGAGAACATAAGGAAAAAAATTCATCAACATTTCAGATCACACCATGTGATCTATCATCAAGATATGCAAGAGAACATAAGAAATCACACTGCATGATCTATCATCAGGATATGCAAGAGAACATAAGGAATTCCTTATGTTCTCTTGCATATCCTGATGATAGATCATGCAGTGTGATCTAGAATGTTGAATTTTTTTTTTTACACAATCTAATCCATAAATTATCATAAAAAGTTTTTTTATTACTTTCAATCAAAAGTAATTTTTTATTACTTTCAATTGAAAGAAATTTGGCCAAGTACTTTCTATCAAAAGTACCTAGGTTATTTTCAGGGTTAAAAACCTTCCACAACCTATCATTTTCACTGCATAGTGTTTTGGAGCTTTGATAAGAAGAGAGTGAGAAAGGCATCCAAGTCATCAACCATATTTCCAAGTTAGTATTTTTTAATTTTTTAGTTTCCTAAAGTTTTAAAGTATAATTTTTAATATTTTAAAAGTATGTTTAATGTATATAAGTATATATATATATATACATATATTGTATGTATATATGTACACACACACATGTATGTATTATATATTCATATGTGTGTGTGTGTGTCTATATGCACATATATGTATATATTCCCATATATGTGTGCATATGTATATATATGTCCATATATCTGTATATATGTATATATATGCAAATATTTATACATATATGTATATATGTGTATACATTCACATATATAAATATATATGCACATATATATGTGGAAATATGCACACACACACACACACACACACACACATGTCTATATTTGTACATATATGTCTTGGAAGTTGTATCGAAAAGTAAGATACTGAAGGGGGGGGCGGGGGGGGGGGGGCGCGAATCAGGATCTAAAAAGCTTTTAACTTCTTCTAAGAAATCAATTTTTTTTTCATCATTTCCCATCTCATATCTAAATCACTAATCATATGATTGTTATGCTGCAATAGATCTAAGTATGCATCACATCCATAAACATGAAAGTAAATGTACACAGAAAACACAAGAAATTTGGCTACCCAAAAAACTGTCCAAGGTGAAGGTAAAACTGGGGTGGGGATGACACCCACAAATCTTCACTACAAGTACAATAAAGTGTGTTTGTTAAGGCTGCAATGTTTGATCACTTATGGTGATCTACCCTATGAGGGGTCTGTCATATTAGGAGCTTACAAGACTTATTCAGTCTACCTTGATTACATGATTTAAACTTACAACTATGTAATAACTATATTAGGAGATTTGAATGCACCTATTAGGACCAATCTATTAAGACATTTACCTTGATACATTGGCTAGAATGTCTTAGTACCCAATCCTTTAGTTAGCACTCTGTTGCTAGGTTATGAATCTTCTATTTCCAATCTTTATTTGATCTCCTTATTAGATATATTTTGTTTTGTCTTTCACTACTCTGTTTGACTGCTCTTTTTGATCTCTTTGCTTCTAACAAACATAACCTCCTTTTTTGTAACTTTACATCACACATACTCTTCTTACATCCTTAATTATTAAGGGCCTAGGACCCTCTTCAAATAAATAATTGATGAACCTTCTAGATCAAACTCAATGATCTAGATTCATTCCTTTTGCCACTTGGTCCTTCAATTTTTTTGATTGGTTGATCACCTCACATAGGGATCAATGATCTCTGAAAAAATGTATAATTACTTCCTTAGCTATCTTTACAATATGTAAATTTGGTGTAAACGTTAGCCTTGAATAGTTTACATAAGTGTTTGTGCCATCAGAAACACATATGCCAAAACTGGTTTACTTGGCACTTATATAGCATGATGCTTAGTCCATACTAATATACACATTGTTCCTCAGCTTCTGAATGCTTGGCAATAATTGTCTCACTTGACATAAATTGTCTCTTCTTTGCTTGATGTTTATTGACTTCCAACATGCTTGGTATACATTGCCACTATGTCCAAACTGGAGTACTCAGCAACCAAATACCTTCTTAGCTCAAACTAAAATGTGAACAAGTCTTTTGTACATTTCTTGGCCTTTATTGGATGGCTCGGTCATAGTGATTTCCAACGAACTCTGCCTTAGAAATGAATAAATATTTAACAATAATAGGTAACATGGCTTAGATATCAACAATCCATCCCTTTGACATTAGTGGGAAAAACACTTTTTCATGACTTATCATTACATTCAAAATTATAAAAGAAGTACTACTCCCCACCCCTATGACCATGACTCAGTCTATACACATCATATATACATATCTTCCCAAAAATGGTTCTCCCAAAAATGAGTGAGTATCACATCTACAATTTATTTCCCCCTTATTCTGATATGTGATATGTATCTATTTTTCCCTTTCAATTGTCCCCTTTAGCTAATCTAGTTATTTTCCCATTTTTTTTGACACTTATGGTTGCTAGGGTGTTGGGGTCAGATTATATTTGTCCAAAAATTTCTTATGAGTCTACAAAATCATGGCAAATGCATGAGCCCAACTGGATCTGATTAATTCCAAAACTTGTATCTATATTTCTAGCTAAGCAACTAGATCAACCAAATTGTCTGTTGTAGAGAGATGATGATCTCTCTTAACCAATACTTGTGTAGCTGAAATTTCCTTTTGCATTACCTCCACATGGGGTAGAAATATGAACTGAATGGAGAGCAATTTGGCTCTCATGTTATAATCTTTAGCATGTAACATGACTAACCTTTTGTTAGTGAACAGATTTGTCTTCCAAGAAAACACTTACAAATTGACCCTAAAATTCCCAAAAAAAAAGACTCAATCAACACTAACAGTAGGGTCACTTTATGATTGAAAAGCATAAGCACCCTCTGAATTATTTGGGTACAACTTCCCATGTAAGATTTGCAATGAATTTACATAACTACAGACATATAGATGATTTTAACAAGAAAGGGAAAAAGACACACAAACATCCACTCATAAACATGATGTAGACGTGAAGAAACTAAATCACCAAAATAAAATAATAAGAAAATGATACAAAAATCATTTACCAAATCATTACATTATAGAAGAAATGCAAAAAGAAAGACGAATTGTTCTTTCCTAATACACAAATTAAAAAGGCCCAAAGTCCAAATGATAATTGTTGTATTTAGAGACAACCAAGGTAATTTAAAGATTGACATTGATCAGAAAGCTAACACACAAACTCAAAGTTTTGATATACTAAAACTTTCATCCTCTAAACACAATAAAACAAATATGACACACAAATTACTATTCAGAAAAAAATCTCCCCTCTTGTAATGCAAAGTCTACTAAAAAATACAACCTCCCTTTCCCTATCTTTTTGTTATTTCTAGCTGTCTTCCTACAACACAAATTCCGCTCCCTTGAAAGGTAAAAATTAGAACCACTTTTAAGTCTTTATGCAACCTATTTATCCTCTTCATGTTTAGGTGATGTCTATTAGTTACCATAACTGATTATTTGAGATTTCCTCTGATCTCATCAGACTTTAGGGCCCATTTGTTTATCGACATAGGAATAAAAAATTAGAATGGAAAATTAGAATAGGAATGGAAATGTGGAATGGGAATGGAAATGAGCAATCACATTCTTGTTTGGTTAAGTTGGTATTTGATTGGGAATATGTTGCTCCCTTGTTTGGTTGTACAAAAATGGAATAGGAATAAGGTGAAGTTTTGTATTTTTAAAAATAGATATAATAAAAAAATGTTTTAAAAAAAAAATTAAATTTAATAATATATATATATATATATATATTTTTTTTAAAATCAGAAAAAAAATTAACAAAAAGAAATTTAACCCAAATTTAAAAAAAAAAAAAAAAAATCAGATTGGGAATAGGAATGACCCATTCCAATAACAACTATTTTTTGGGAATTACCCATTCCAATAACAACTATTTTTTGGGTCGGGAATAGGAATGGCCCATTCCAATAACAACTATTTTTTGGAATGCACATATGCTCATTTTAGGGGCAAAATTGGAATATGTTTCCCTATTCCCTATTCTGATTTGGGGTACCAAACAGAGAATACATTTCCTATTCATATTTTCCTATTCCTAATCCAGCAAACAAACAAGCCCTAGTAATTTTAAACTTTAAAGTTATGAATTACTTTAGATTTGCTTTGCCATTGTAAAAGATGTGCATATGCATCCTTGTCTAGGTGGCATTTTAGAGTGTAACTTGTGTGATGACTCATCATGGTTTTCTTTTGAATGTTAGCTAATTATGTCTACAACTTGGGCTTCTCATGCGCATGTGTAAGAGGAGACCAAGGATGCTCATTATGGAACTTGATTAACTGCAATATATTATACATAATTAGTGACACATAATTTCCTTCCTGTTAATCACACCCATGTAATGTGCATGATTATCATCATGAGTCTATATGCCCATGAGTTCAAGATGACATGTGCCAATCTTAACATGGAATTTCATGGGCGTCATGTATGCGCCAATCTTAACACGGAATTTCATCAAACATGTCTTCTTTCCTTGCTAATATATGATTAGTGTCCTTTTCTGTCTCTGGGGCTGTGAAATCAATCTTCATGATTCATATCTCATCAAATCTCTAAATATAGTTAGTACACCTTCCATTTTGACATCACAATTCTTACAGATTGCACAAAGTTTTCCACTTTGAGAGTTGTGGTTTTGACTTAGGAAACCATTCACAATTTTTTTATTATCTTCCTTTAAGAATGGGTAGATCAAAAGCTTTATCAGAATGAATATTTAAATTCAAGATTTATATTTTGAAATGGGATCCTTTCAATAGCTAAACCATTCAATCCAATCTGAAAAATTTATCGCAAATTGATTAAAAGATGAGGAACTAATATGGATTGGTCTAATTTAAAACTCTAAAATTTTGAACCCAATTTGAATTGTTATTCTGAATAATAAATTGAGACTCAAACTTTGAATTGTTGAACCAAGATGAATTAGAATAAACTATGGAGCCTGCATGAGAAAATTGGACGACTTCAAACCTCTTCGAACTTAGTTGAAAGAGGTTCAAGACCCTAAACTAAAAATTTAATTATTGGGGTCTATATAGGTACCAACACCTTTCTTGAGAATATTTGAGTCTATTGAAATGAATAAAGCTTGAGCTTGTGTCCATGCTCAAAGAATGCCTTGGAAGCTTCAAATCGGCTTGAATTTTATCAATAGACAATTGATTCACCAATGTGAAGAACTCAAAATCACAAAGCTTGTTATATAAAGAATAAATACTCTACAAAACTCCTCCTACAATATTTACAAGATTTGAAAATTCAACCTATTTTATTGCTATTTCTATTGAAAATTTCTCCACAAATTTGCGCTCAAATTTATTTTCAGACAATCTCATCAATTTCACATTGGCCTCAATGTCCTCATTATCGACTTTCTCAGCAATATGAATTAATTGATCAATTATTGGTTTTCACTCATTTATAGTATAAATATCAATTGCGTCGACAAAATGTCTTTTATTTCATGCAATACTTATTTTTGATGTCTCTCCCTTCATAGTTCCTCTTGTTTGGTCTTCCTATGTAACAGTTCTTGTAACATTTTCATTTTTTCAAAAGTGATTATGTCTTGGTCATACTTTAGAATAAAAATGACCTTGTCCAATGTCATTGGCTTCCTAGATGACTTAACCCTTTTCTTCATCTTCTTAGACCTTGGTGTGATGACACTTGACAAATAATTTGCAATGCTGTAGCTTCAACACTCGGTCCCTACATCTGGTATCCTATAGTAATACTCTCCTTCAGAGTAGGTATGACCTATTGTACATGTGTAGCCATTAGTGTTTAAGTCTTTTGCTACTCGACCTCCTTTATTCCATCAATGTGAGGTTCTGAGGCATTATTTGCAAATTTATCTACTTTCTCTTTCTCCTCTTCTTCTTCCTTGTTAATAACAATAGTGGCTGCATGGGTTGGATATTGAATCACAATGAGAGTTTTGCCTAGTTCCTCAACACTTACATCTTGTTGATCCTTCTCCTCAACAATGACTAATGTAATTTGAAAACTATCAGTTGTAGAGATCATAGTTGGTGCACTCTCAATCCTTGGGTAATCCTTGAGTATCAACACAGGATTGGTGCATGATGGAGGAGTATATGAGGTTGCACTCATCAATGTTGCATTTTTAATTTCTTCCTTAGTCAAGAGATTGGATTTTGTTGCGTTTCATCATAAATATCTTTAATGGTGATGACATCTTATCATCTACTCTCTTTTTCCTTTCTTCTTATCTACTCTTTTAGATTGTCTTGCTCAACAGTTTATGTTTCTTCTTCTTCCGCTTTTCCTAGTGCTAGAAGAGTCAACAATATAAATGCCCTTTTCCACACTAATGTTCTTTCTTGCCCAACCTCTTCTATCTAATTGTTCAAAATCTTATAGCCCCTTGTCTTGGGCACAAATTTATTTGCAAAATATTTTAGGGAAATAGACATGTGAGCCTTCCCCAAATATGAAATTGTTTGGGCTAGAGTTGTCTTTATTACTTGTCTTTATGTAGGAAATGCACATTTCCATTTTGCATCTAATTTATTATACAATTGTTCTCGTATACATTTTCCTAGTTCTATAAGCGTGTACTGGAATTTTTCTATCATATCCATCATTGCTTGTTCAATCTTTTCTTTATTTTCTTTATCTAAAGTATCATAATCAATATCTTTAAAACCTAAAAATCCTATTGAATTTCTTATAATTTCACATACTTGATCAACATTCTTAGGAGGTAGTCTGGGAAAAATTTGTAATTTTCTCAAATCATCAGACTCAATTTTCTCTCATTCATCTTCTTTATCATTAGGCATGCCAACTAGCTTTCGTGATTTCTTTTGTTGACCTTTCTTGATCTCTTTGATAACTTTTTTTTGTCTCTTTGGTGTGCCTTTTCTCTTAATTGGTTAGGTTATATTTTCTATGTCTTTCTTTGGGGCAACAATAGGGGATGCTTCTTTAGATCCTTGTCTTGTTATCCTTTTTTGAGGTGTCGAGGTAGGAGGTGAAACATTTTTCTTCAAATCCCTCTTAACCTTAGGATTTTCTATCACAATTTTCTTTTGCTTTGTTGCCTTAGGCTCGACAACCACTAATTCTTTTCCTTTTCATTCTTCTTCTTCTACTTCTTTAGATTCTTCATCTCCCCCTTTTCATTTAAGATCAAAAATATTCTTCTTCCACTTTCTATCCATATTTGACACTTTAGTTTGCATCATCATTTTTATTTTTGCCATCTCTTATGTGCTGAATGGCTTGAGATTCTTGTCAATCTCTTCAAATAGTAAGGTTGTCATAGCTGAAGTCATTTCATCTATAATAACCTCATATTGCATAGGCCTTAGCCATACAACCCTTGGTACTATAGCTTGTGCATAAGTATAGTTAATATCCACCATGAAGCAAATATCATCATAATAGTGATCAATGACTAACTAGGGAGTTCTCAATTTGTTCCTCATTTTTCCTTTAAACCCCTCAAAATACTCATCTATAAATAAAATATAAATTATATATATATATATATATATATATATATATATATATATATATATATATATATATATATATATATATATATATATATATATATATATATATATATATATATATATATATATAAGCTAAACATATATACATTAAAAAGAACAAGTAAATGTATATACACCCATATTATTGGAAGTCTTATTGGGAAGTAAGATGCCAAGAGGAGGGGTGACTACATTAGATTTCTTAGAAGAAGTTAAAAGTTTTTTAAATCTTGATTCAACCCCCCTCTCAGTATTGTACTTCCCAATAAAACTTCCAACAATTGGTATTAGAGCTTTGTTCTCTTAGAAGAAGTCTAACCTCTTGAGAGATTAAGATCTTGGAGATGAAGGCTCTCAAGTTGGGAAAGATATATAATTAAGAATTAGGTGCTTGACATATAGATCATACTATAATATCTTGAAGCAACAAGAGATAAGTTAAAGAAATCCTTAAAGAAAAGGAAAGAGTTGGCTATTCAGAAAAATGATACACTTTATCAAGAAGAGGACACTAAAGGACTATTTGATGATGGCAATTCCAATCAAAGTGATGCATCTATCACAAAACTATTGGAGAAGAAACCCATTCTAAATAAACAAGTCAGAGGTTTGAAGAGAGAACATGAAATCCAATCAATAAGGTTATGTGAAGTGACTGAACAGAAAAAGAAAGCTAAGGAAAACAAAGTCATGGCAGAAGAAGACAAGAGACAAATGGCTACTAGACTTGATGAAAGAACATCTAATGTATAGAAGCTCAAAAACATTCAGTTGGACATGATGAATCAACTGCTACTTGCAAATTAGGAACTAAACAAAAAGAATATGGAGATTACAAATTTTAGATCACAAAATGATCAATTGAGGAATGAGCTAAGATTTGAGAAGGAACTAGTGCAAAGGATGAACAAACTTAATGAATTTTTAAGATACTTTGAAGAACTTATGAAATCACCAAGAACACTTGGTAACACCTCTAGAATAGGATATTACAAGCATCTATCATCCACTAAAGAGGGAGAGTCATCAAAGAGTGGAGAATAGAGGAAAGTAAAGCCCAAGCACAAAAAACCTACATGCCATCACTGTGGGAAATTTGGTCATACAACTAATATCTATAGAAGTAAGAATGGTAAGAAAAATTCTAATCCTAAATTTAATGGACATTGTTTTAACTTCAAGAAACAAGGACACCAAGCTCATGAATATAGGTCAAAAGCTAGCCATACACAAGTTTCACCTAGATTTGAAGGTCATTGCTCAAATTGTCAGAAATATGAACATAGAGCTCAAGAATGCAGCTTCAAAGAAAAATCCAATTGGACAACCAAAAAGAAAGGAAATGCATCCAAGAAAGGTAATTTCTACAACTGGGACTATAACACATGGTATAGTTGTCATTATTGTGGTGAATATGGTCATATTCCAAAAAACTATATTAGGACACATTTCAGAGAAAAGTACAAAAGTTAGTTGAATGGAGAGTGGGTTTGTTTTAGTTGTCATAAGATTGGACATGTAAGAGAGAATTGTAAGACCCAAGTACCAACACCTAGAAATGAACATAATAAAGGAACAAGAAAGGTTGACGCAGAACAAAAAAGCAAGGAGATGTGTAAAACTTGGAGAAAGAAGGAAGTATAAGGTAGTAGTGGAACTAGTGAAGTTGAGGTCACCCAATCCAATAGATCGGGTGATCATACCACTTTAAACTAAGCAAAGAAGGTATGTAAGGAACTGTATATTTGGATGTTACAATTTTACATCAATTCGTAACATAAGATATGTTAAAGTTCAAATGTACATAAATCAAGATGCATTGGGATGCACTTGAGGCAAGAATTGAGAAAAGGAAATCATATGCATAATAGATGTCGAGTATTGGTAAAAGTATCTATAGTGACCAAGTATCACTACATGTACCAAGCTTCTATATAGACCTAGTTGGAGACCGAGCCAAGCATGGAAATGATAATGGTGATCGAACAATGGTCTTAACCGAGCAATGAAAGAAATGTATTGTGTTGAGATCAAGGACAATTATAATGCACCTACCCTTGTAGGAAGCATTTATTGAAAATTTATTTCAACCGATTGAAGGTATATATCAAATTTTGAAGTTCATTTTTACTCACCATGCGATTTAGAACTCACAGAGAGATTCAAGAGTGATTGAGAAAGAACAATTTGTGCAAAGGATTGTGTGATTCTATAGAATGCCATTAGAAAATTACAAAGTGAAGCAACTAAGGCTTGTGAACCGAGTTGAATTGCTTTGCAAAACTATTGAATTTTTCTTAAAACCCTCGTTCTGAAATGCATCATTTACATCTAGTACTAGCAAGAAAATGTTGAAAAATAGAAATGCACATATTGTAAGGAATCATCAATTCCCCAACCCTTGAAATTTAGGGCATATCCTAATGTTGCATTGACTGGATATGCATTAGGCACTTTATCATCGATTCCTCCCATAGTCATTATGGTGCATGATGTTTGATAATGCTATATGTGCAAGATAGGGGAGATTGGAGATTTTGAACTTAGAAATGCAATGACAAATTTTGTGAAGATGGAGTGTTGAAGGATGAGAATAAGGTTGTTGTTGAAAAAGGGCTTACTCATGTCCTAGTTTTCCCCAAACTCTTTAAAGTTGAATGGATCAAAATCATTTTAAGTAGGGTTCATGATATGAAAGTGTGGCTAGAAAGTGGGCTAGTGAAACTTAATAAGGCAATAATTCATTGTGTGATAGGATATCCTACCTTAGATCGAGTGAAGACCTTATGTTTCTCAACAAGGAATGTTATTGAAGAATAAACAAGGCCAAGTGGAACAAACAAGGCATGTCTATAGATGGCATTAAAGATCCAATAGTGAATTTGAAGTACGTGTGATTTCACATAAGTTCTACCATTCAAGCTGACTGAATAGTGTGTCATGCATTGTCATGGACTTTGGGCACAAAATTATTAAAAGAAAGATCGCAACTATGATCTTTCCGAGCTACAACTGCAATAGTTATCTAAGAATCTTAGAGCAATTAGGAAAGCAAAGATTACATTGTATAAGTTTGGATCTCTCCCGATGTGCATATTTTTCTATGTGAAAAATTCATTTCCAACAGTAGGTACTGTAGTGTTGGATAAGACAAGACTAGTGACCAAGAAAATCAATTATTGTATTGAACAAATGGGAGAAAAATTTGAGACAATTTTACTCCATGAGGAGTTAGTTTTAAAACTACTTTCAGCCCTATGTGGCTATATATGATACTTTAATTGAGTTTTTGGGGGTCAAATCTTTGAACATATTTGCAAGATAGTTATTTATTTACTTCCTTTTGAATGTGACATTTTTGCATATGATTAATAGAAATGATGATTATGGATTAGTTGGTTCTTCATGCTGTGCTACTATATGCTTGGAATATCATGGTTTCTTTGGTAATCTGGCTAATTTTATATGGAAATGAATATGATTGTAATAGCTGATTTTTTTAAGTTTGCAAAATGGCATCTGAATTATTATGTTCAATTGATTTGATCAATATATATGGTTTCTATTATGTAAGTCTCAAGGCTTATCCTACAATTAATATTACTAGAAGATGCTTTAATATTTCTATGGGAAAGTATTTTGGATACCTTCAGTTCTTTATTGTCAAAATATCACATTCTATTTTACTCTTTCAAAATAAAGGAATTATTATCTATCATTTTGGGAGGGAGTTGTGCCTCAGAAAACAAAGTGTTATTCATGGAGAACTCAATTTTTATATAATGATTTTTCTCGTTGATAAAATATTTCATATGTAAAAAAGGAAAATTTGTTACCTAACACACAGTATTAGTCATCACCTTTTGTCTATCCAAATGCCAATATGACTCTTTAAGTCCAACTCCAAGAATTAAGCTTGTTAGAACATGTTGGGCATCAAAAAAGAAAATTAAGGGAAAACCCCTAAAATTATTGTAGATGCCCAACATTACACCACCCAATCCCTACATAATCATATCAAACAATGTCATTGACAAAATAACTAGAGGCATAGAAATGCATAGCATTCCTACAAATTGGTACACAACTTCTATCAAACTAGCATGTAGATCATCACATCTTTTACTACAAAGTAAACTAGTCAATGAGAATGGAGATCTGCTATCCTCTAACATTCATCAGCATAATACTTTGACCACAAGACAAAATATATCAATATGCCCTGATATAGAACAAAATTAAATTCTCGTGTCATAGATTGCACACATAAGTGAAATCACCTCCAAACATATAGAAAAAGACTTGAGTCCTACATATATATCTTATACATTCTTCTCCATCAAACCAATCTTCATATCTATAACAACGTACAACAACAAACATTATTGACTTTAACACTCTAGAACACATGACAATAAAAAACAAAACTTTTAGATATTCATATCCATGTTCTAGACACCAAATACAAAAAGTTTGATATCAATGACAACATTACATTCATATATGAAATAATAGCATGTATATTCCTTCCCTAGGTTCTCATACATGAGAGATACCTTATGATATATGTAACAATATTAATAAGTGAATTATTTGTGGTATAATTGATGATTCCAAGGAGAATGGCATGAGATTGTTCCATGTGGTTTTCTTCCTTTATTTTGGGGGGACCTTGTGGTAATGGTGTATCAAGTTTATTTTTTAATTGTGTAGGTAACATAGTTCTTTTAGATTTTATATAGGTCTAAAAAGAAGCATATTTATGCTACAATATTTTGTTGGGTTAGTAGTATACTCACCTCTTTTTTGTGGTAAATTTTTTTCCCAATAGATTATTTCCCCTCCCCCCACACACAAATTGTTTTATGTGTGCTATGGTATCTTATTTCTATTCTTGATTCTATTATCACATAATTTAAGAGCTAATGTTTTAATTTAGAATCATAATTACTTTGGTTTAAGTTTTATATTACTAGCTTTATTCACTTTGATTTATAACAAACACCATTAATTTTGTCTATTTTGTTTCGCACAAGTTTGTAAGTTCTTCATTCTACTTTTCCTATTGTCAAAACATTTAAGTGGAAGGTGAATAGTAGATATATAAACTAGGATTATGAAGAGAGGTGAAAGTAGCAATATGATAAGAAGGTGGGTCTACATAATTATTCATCATACAAGAGGAATAATTGTTTTGAATCAAGTATAATCAAAAGTATTATAAAATGGATGGAAAAATATCCAAAAAGTTCATGAAGGAGAAGATAGATGGGTAGGAAAATCATTAAGTATGAAATACCATTAATATAGTAAAAGAATGCAAAACAATCAAGCATTAATAGTGTGAAGTAATAAACAATGAAAGCATCTCATAATCCTTATTACATGTGTGAAGATAATCCCAAGGCCAAGTGTAGAAGGTAATGTGGAATCATATGAAAAGATATAACAAGTAACATGGAAAAAATAAAAGAAAGGAGGTGTCAAAGCATAGTCCTAGATTAAAAAATAACAAGAGGTAGGGATCCTATGTATAATAGGAAATGAACCCCTAAAATTTAATCAAGATAATAGTGAAGTATAAATAACGGTGAACCCAAACCCCAGTTAGACCTAAATCGAATGTTCAATGAATAGAAATATAAATTTGAATGCATTAGTGGTGCAAGAAAGTCTCCACTAAAAGTATAACGTGATAAATTGATCTTCTCATAAGAATCCATTCTAAATAAGAAACTAAAATAAAAATTAATAAATATATGTAGAACTAATAGACTATAATAAATACTTAAACTAAATAAATAAAACAATTAAATGTAGCTCTAAGTTAAGTGAAAATTCAACTATGACAAATGCTAATTAATTAATCAATAAGGACCTTTAAGATAGTTGCCTTGGGATTTTAAAATTTATAATATACTATTATGGTTAATTTTCATAGTTGCGGATCCAAAACCTATGTGCAAGTTTGAACCCTAACATGTAAATTTCATTTGACATGTTATAAATGTAGTTTTTTATTAGTCTTGATGTTTAAACATGTAACTAATGAACACTAGTGTTTAGAAACACCATTTAGAGTTTTTATTATTATAAATGTCTTAATTTTTAAAACCCTTTTATTCAAATAAATGGTTTGGAAACATGGTTAAGATGTACTAATCAATTATGTAACATCTGTGTTGATGTCATACTTTCATGATGGTATGTGTAACAAAGCTATCTTGGTATTGGATTCTTGATGAATTAGTTGTTGTCCTTTTATACAACCTAATATGTAATTCTAAATATTTTTCATGAGTTATAGTAATTACCTAAGTGGAAAAAATATAACCATGAATTAGATTTGAATTACTATTTTTCTAGATTAATTTTTTAGTATTTGATTGTTTAAGTTCCATATATGGAGTTATGTCATAATAAGAATAGGAATATTTTTAGGTTGGTTTGAATTACAATTTCTTAGAAGCAATAGTTTTCTTTAGTCACTACACAATGCTAAGATATAATAGACCTTGTAAAAAATATTTTTCTTTTCTTCATATTATTACATTATTAAATTATTTATCAATTTAAACTATTCTTTTAAAATATATTTTAAGTAAATGGGCTCTTGGTGTACTAGTGAAGTTTCATGATTCTAAATAAGTCCACAATGGATCAACTCTTGTTGATTGCATGGGATTGACATCAAAAGGGATGAGGCCAAGATCGTGTTCCAAGGTGGAAAGGACTCCTTGATTCCTGTTTTGCATGATTTTTTTTTTTGAGATTACACAATATTAGAAAATAATATATCTCATAAAAGATCTATTTTTAAATTTTATTTAAAATTTTAATTATGTACCAATTTCAAATATTAACTTTTAGAATTTACTCAAAATTAACTTCCACACCATTTTATAAGTTCAAAACACTAACTAAATTTACTCAAATTCAATATTTATATACAAAATGATATCTTATAAGTAAAATATAAATAATAATTAAAATTCATAAAAGATGTGCTCTCCTATTAAAACTTATCTAAAAGCAAGTTGGATAAAGTGAATGTATTTTATTTTGCTTCTTTTAAAAATAAAATGTGATAACAAATTTAATTATATATAAATAAATATTATCCTAAAATCTTGCCATAAAAAAATGCAATATGGAGGGAGGGTCTATAAGACCAAATCAATTGAAACAATCTAGAAAAATCTAAACTTTGGAAATATTATAATGAAGAAAAATCATTAATTGATAGGTACTAACTAATAGAAATTAATCAACTTAAATTAATTACAAACTTCAATTAAAAGTATTCTTACATGCATATGATTTTTTAAACTTACAATTTGTTTTTGATTAGGAAAATAGGTTTTACAGGGACCCTAAAACCCAAAGTTTTATAGTAGAAAACAAATTAAAACTGAAAAGACAGAAAAAAAGCTACCTCAAAAGGCCAGAAACAAAAAGGCTTGAAGCCTGAAAAACAAAGGCTAGGAACAGAGCCTGGCGGGCAGACTAGTGTCCCTTCTTTTCCATTGCCTGCAGGGTTTATGCAGCGTCGCTTTCCTTCTGGTTGGCCTCTTCCTCCTGGATCTTGGGGAGGAAATGCTTTTGGTCCCCCTAACTTTCCTAGTTTCCAGTCTCTTTTTGAGGATCTTCCCGGTTGGTTCTGTGCTCTGTACTCTGCTCCACGTTCCCCACAAGACCGGCATTGGTCAGATAGTCTCCCAGATTAACAATGTTTTCATTCAAGGTATGGAGGGTATCCACAATCTGTTTAGTCACAATCTGGTGAATGGAATCTAGCCTTTGGACCTTCTACTCGAGCCGAGTGATTCTGTCCTCCTGATTGTCTCTGGGGTCCTGGCTTCTATCTTTTTCCTGGCTACCCTCTTGGTCTTTACTACCTCTGGCCTCATGATCCTTGACATCTCCCCTGTTGTTGGTCTAGTTGGACTTGTCCTTCAGAGTCTCAATTTCCTAAAAAAGCCACTTAATGGAGTGGAAATTGTCAATCAGGCTTTCTTTGCATTGTTGAGAAAGTTGAAACCCATTTGACGAACATTGTCAGAGAGAACCAAAAGAGTCAGGTCAAGGAGCTCGTCATAGTGGGTGCTACTGTCGAGATCCCCCAACACCTGGATTTTAGCAGGTTCTCTGACAATGCCCATACTGGCCCTATCCACATTGAAATTGCTCTAGGCTCTTCTCTTATTTTTCTTGATGGCCTCCCCCCCCCCTTTTCAACCATGATTTCTATCATCTCTTCTGGGTGTGAAATGGGGACCTCCAGGGGGGAGGTGGGCGCAGTAGGGCTCGGGGAAAAATTGGCGAGGTCACTGAGATGATCATGGGTTGGGGTGTAGTCCAATTTTCTTTTCTTGGGGTTATCCTTGGTTACCAAGGGGGTCACCTCCTTCTTGTCATTATCTTTCTCCTTGTCATCTTCCAACTCACTTTCCTTCTCTGCCATTGAATCCTCCTCCTCCGACTCCGTATATGACTCATCACTAGACTCCTTAGGATGAGGGAAAGGGGGGTTAGGGGGAGGGCACCTGGGGCTCTTCCTGCTAGGGAAGCAGGGAGAGGGATTGGATTTTGGGGTTTCAGACTTGATAGATTTCACAACATGCACTTCCCCTAAGTCTGAGCTGGTGGTGTCCTCCGAGGAGCCACCTGAAACCCCAATGGACTTGCCTCTTGTCTGGGTTTCCAGAAACTCAAAAATGAGGAGTAGAAGGCCTTAGTGAAGGGTGGGGTTCTTGATAGGACATTTCTTGTAACTCTCTATATTCTTAGTCATAGAAGTATTAATATAGAAAGGAAAGGAGATTTTCACTTTATGTCTAAAATGATTAAGCAGAACAAAATGATGGGTCCTGACTCTATCAAACCTGGGCTCCAAAGTGACATACTCTATGATGATCCTCAGAACATGCCCCCAGATCTTCTTGATGGACTCAATGTCATAGTAGGTGTCAATCTTTACTAGTTTTCTTTTCTCCTTGTTGTTCTTGACGAAATCGTTGACAGCATTAGCAGACATCTTCTTATCCCTGAAGAAGCTCATGCCTTCTTGGGAGAAGCCAGTCACCTCCGCAATGAGACCCTCTGTGATTTGGTGGGAAACACCATCAATTTTGACCTTTTCATTGTGCCAGGTTTCAACCATAATCTTGGTAACCCCCGTGTCGAAACCATGGAGCCTCTCCATGAAGCTGGTTATGCTGCCCTTCTGGAGTTTTTTTCCAAACCTTCCCTTCTTCTTTCCAAATCTTTGTTTCTCCCCATGGCTCTCTTCTAATCCTTTCTCCCACCATTGCGATATTATGCCTCTCTAACCCTAAACCCTTAACAGAATTGCAGAGCTCAAAGATGAAGAAATCGCTAAGGACAAGAGCTTTAATGCACGTGTTATTGGGTTTAACTCTGGCTTTCTTCTACTCATGTATTCCGTACATGTTATTATGAAATGATGGGGGTTCCGCATAACTCCAAATGATTCCCTTTTTAAAACATGATTTAGCATGTCTCATCATCATAAAAAAGATTTTGAGTTGGTACCTTGAGTTTGCTCCTTTCGGATGAGCTCCATAGCTGCCACCAGAAAATGATTATTGTTTCCCCACGTCATCACCGAATTGAATGTGACCATTGCATTTGCGAACCAATCAGCAACCATGTTAGCTTCATGGTAGACATGGCTGACGTGATAATTTTTAAGTTTTCTCAAGTCCATTTTTAGGTCCTCAATTATGCTTTCAATGGTCCATGAGGGTTTGGTTACTCCTAAAATACAATTTATTATATTTAGGGAGTCTCCTTCAAGCCACAGTTGTTCGATCCCTAAGTCCAGAGCCAACTTAACAGTGAGTCTGGCTGCACTGGCTTCAGCCAAATGGTTGGTTTGGTGACCAATAGGGGAGGAGATAGCAGCAATGCCCCCTCCCAAGCTATTTCTTATGATTCCACCGCATTCAGCGGGACCAGGGTTCCCCTTAGCCGCCCCATCAAAATTGGCCTTATGCTAGTTTTCGGGGGGGAAGGACCAAGTAAACTTACAATTTGTTAACCTTATAAGATTTACTTTTAAGATAATTTAGAACAAATAATAATTTCTTAAAAAATAATATTTTATTTTTTATAGATAAAAGCCCATAAGGACCAATTTTAATAAAAGATTTTTTGAACTTGTGAATTGTCTACCCAGATTTATTGATTGAGTAATATTGATTCCTTTTCATAGCTTATTTGAACTTTTCATAGAACCTACAAGTTAATTTAATTAAGATCAAAGTGTTAGAAAAGATAAATTTAAACAAAGGCGTAGTTAAATAAATACTTTATTGTTGTACATAATATCCCATTATTATTGTCTAAAATAAATCTATCTAAAAAAATGTTGCTATCTATTATAAACATAATTAAAATTTAATTTACTACATCTAAGAATATTTTTATCTCCATTCTTATTTGCAATTTCTTATAATTTTTATACTTTGATTCATTTTTACTCTTTTTAAAGTTTTTTATTTTAATTAAAAAAAATTAATATTATCCATATTTCTTAAGTTTATAATTTTAGCAAATATTTATGTAATATTTATTAAATTATTTTTTTAAAAATATACTATATTTATAATAAATATTAAGATTTTGACATGTAGATGGTTGTCAAATTTAATCTAGAAAGTAAATATTAACATTAATACGCTCACACCTTCCCACTCCACCCATTCTTATCAGCATTAATACACTATCAAACAAGATTTAATTTAATTACTAAAGTTATTTTTAACTAATGTTACTAGAAAATTAGCCTCTATTAGGTCTTATTTACAAATGTCAAGAACTTTTCAAGAATGTTTAATGGGAGGAAGAATTTGACTTAGAAGCTTCTTAAAGGGACGGGTAGGCTTGATGTATTCAAGGTTGGTGTTCTCAATATCTTCCCACAATCTTCCCTTATCCTTTTTGTGTAAACCTCTCCATCTAGTCAAATCCAGAAGGAAATCTTACGTGGAGAAAATATATAAGAAAATTAATGTTTCTTCTAATAATTGATTTCCACTTGTTGAGCCTCCTTCGATCTTTTGTGAATACTATAGGAAAGAGAGGAATGTTATTTCTTCTCAATATATTAATATAGTAATTATAGGATCTAGGTATCTAACAATCTTCATTTATGTTGATTTAAACTTTTTCTAGATCTCCTAAGTACATACTTTTAAATAGTCTTCTACAAAGAAGATCGATGCCAAATTTTTATGCTTTAACTATGTGCACCATGGTTATAAACATAGAGGTTATATCTGAAGGAACTCTATATTTGTCTATGTTAAAAATAAATTATTTACCTAGAATGTGATATACTACCTTGTCACCATAAAATGTGTAGATAGTAACATGTCCTTGACAATGGTGCCCATAATTTGTATGTCAAAAGCTATTTGGTTCAAAGTCCCTCATAATTTGATAATAATTTCCATAGTTGATCTATTCTTTAGCATGCATGTTTGAAACTAAAATGATCATCCTTTATATAGGATGAATTAATAAAAAAGAAATGGAAAAAAAAATGAATGCTATTATCGATAGAAGCTGAAGAGACTATACCTAACTCTTAGAATATGAACTCAATTGGTCATCATAGGAAGTATTTAGAAAATTCTTTTATTGTTAAAAATATAACAACTAATGCCTTTATAATAGAATTGAAAGAGAAATTAAAAACATATAAAAAGGAGACAATCATAAAGAGAAAGAAGGGAAGAAATGGGAATAGAAAATAGAAGACAAGAAAAGAAGAAGATCAAAAGATATTAGAAAGGAAGAAAATACCATTACTGGTAACATGGTAATGTTCGAGATTTCTTTCTTGTATCCTAAAAGTATCTTAAACATGTTATTTTGGAAAAAAAGGAGACACCAAGAGAAAAAAATATAAAAAATATAACAAACCAAGGAACATAAGAAGAGAAGAAGAAAGAGGAAAATGAGGAGGAGGCAGAAAAAAGGAATAAATGGGAGAAGCCACAATTGAAACAAATGGAGGAAAAAAATAGAGAACTAACAATACATAAGGACAAGTAAAGGAAAATAAAACATCAATTAGAGATAAACAAGGAATTGAATTACCAAGATTCTAAAATTAAAGGATAAAGCAAATGAAAAATGAAATGAGACTAACCAACCATATCAAGGAATAAATTAAGAATAAGAAAATAGTGACAAAGAATAGAAAGAAAAAAAAAAAGGAAGGAAAAAGATAAAAAAGACTAAAAATAGGAAGAAACAAAAGGAGAATAAAGGGAAATAGGGAAGAGGGAATGGAACAAAGATCCAAAGAAAAAGTAAACAAATGAAAAAGGAATAGAGAATGGTTGATGAAGAAATGGAAGGGAAAAACAAGCCTAAAAATATCAAGAAGATAGTTGCTAATAAAACTATTGTTAAAATCTATACAAGATTAAATTAATAGAAACTTATCCAAATGCTACCTTATCACATTTGAGTGTAAAAAAAATCTCCTTTCCATGTAGTTTTTATAGTTTCTAATATATAATTAGTAATAAAATTTTTAGAATTAGGAACCTTTTTGTAAGAACTAAATTGAAACAAATCTCCTTCAAAATATGTTGATTGAATTTTTGCAAGTTTACCAAGTATTAATCTTAAACATTTTAATTTATCACTATCAAAAGATTTGGATGCTTATTTAAATGTTAATCATTTGAAAGAATATAGATACTGCTAATTTGCCAACTTAGATTATGTTTGTAGGTGAGAAGCGTAAGATCTTAAGTATATTTAAGTTGGAGCTAAATAACCCTTTAAGAAAAATATTTTTTTCTACAAATGATATTTGATAAATTAGAAAAAGAAAAGATTGAGGTAATCTAAAGCTAAATAAAATATTTTTTTATTTATCATAAACCAAAATGAAACAGTAACTAAAATTCAAAACTGAGAACTCAGATTACAAGGAAAAGATAACCACAAAACACATTCATATAAATATGAACAAATCCTAAATCCTTGATTAAAGTGAAGTTGCCTAGCTTCATACAATATCTTGGTAGAACTTGATAAAACTAATACAAGACAAGTAACTAAAACTTTATAAATGTAGTAAGATTAATATTTAGAATGTATCAAATCGTAGAAATCTGAGATTATAAACTAAAACAACCATAGAGATAGTTTGAAGATATAACCTTTACTATTCAAAATTTAGAGAGTTTTAAGAGAAAACCTATCTAGGAATTTGTCCAAAACTATTAGACTTTATATTAGATTACACTAATGAAAGTATCAATTTAGCCCTAGAGACAAAAAAGTACAGAGATATTAAAAAAGCTAAACCAAAACTAGAGACCTACACCCTATTTTTTTACTTTTCATAGTGGTGAAGTACTATCATCTCCTCATCAGTGTCTCCACCATCTGCCTTGATCCCTTTTGTTGAGGATTTGATAATATTGATCTTATTTGGGTAACTAGAATTTTTTAGTCTAGGTAATTGGAAGCTTAGGGCATTATGATCTTCATCAATTGATAGTAGAGGAGGATCTAATTTAGTTTCTTTAAGAGGGGAATCGACCAAAATTTATTCCTTTCTTTGATGATATTGCACCACCAAAATAGAAAGTGGACATTGGCTTCCATCTCAAGCTAAATTTTGTCAAAACCTACTTGATCTCTAATAGTTGAAACCTGACGCTTAGGGACCTTAGCCCACTTAAGGCTACCTATAGACTATTCCATGTAAATTTCTAGGAATGAAATTTATGTTTTGTGATTAATGTTGAAAACCGCTTAATGCAAACCTTTTAACCAAGTAGGAGAAAATATCGTCTCATGGAGTTTTAGCATATCCGACTGAGTGATACTAGCTTCTAGAGTGATTACTATAAAACATCCCACTATATCACTATTTTTTCACCATGAATCACTATAATTGAAATGCTTTTCTCCTAAAACTCTCCCAATAGAAAACCAAACCAAGTTGTCTTAATTAAGTAGAATATTATTCCATCTTTTTGGCTTGACTAAACCTTAAAACATCATTGTCCTATTTTATTGGCTATGAAAAAGAACTATACTAGTGTCTATGACACTTGAAAAGAACCTAAAAGTATAAGAACTAAGACTAAGCTAGGAAGGAAACAACAAAAACTAGGTGCCACTGGGTACAAAGATGGAAGCTTGAAGAAGATGACTCCAGATATCAAGAAAAAGTTAAAATGTTTAAAGTCTTGAGATTACTTAAAATATGGCTTGATTGCATGCCTACTTTATAATGATGGAATATGTAATCCATCATAGAAAATGAAGATGATATCAAACTTCAAAGATACTAACATTAATGTTTAGTAGTGGACATGATATATACTAAAAATGAGATAATAAAGTTGACCTCTAAGTCATGTTGCCTATTAGTGTCAAACACTTAATCATTTCCTAGGTAGAGTTGGTCAGTCAACACTGGGGTTGGGTCATCCAATGTAGGGTGAATGATTATGGACTTGCTTATATTTTAGTAAAAGTCGAGCAAGTCTTAGGTTGCCAATCACCCTAGTATGGATCTAGTGCAAGTTTATACTGAGTGAGGATAGAAGATGATGAGCTAGACAAGATTTAGTTCATGCTGAGTCATATAGTTAGTTATGACCATACAAAAGCCAATGAGAAACATGAATATTAGTTATAACCAAGTGTCAGGATATGCAAGTGCAAAGTAAACCAGTTTTTGGCAAATGTATTTGTAATTGAACAAACACTTATGTAAACCATTTTATCTGACTTTTATATACAATTTAATGACTGTAGAGATAGCTAAGGAGTTGTTTATGCATTTTGACAGAGATCATTGATCCCTATACAAGGTGATCGACCAATCAAAAAATGGAAGGACTAAGTGGAATTAGGGAGAAATTTGGATTGTTGATTATGATCTAGAACCTTCTTGAGATGGTTATTTAAGGAGAGTATTGTTAACCCTATGGAAAGACATCTTGTGAATTAGTGCCAAAACACTTAGTCATCAGAGTATGCTGGTTAATACAACAACTGAGCTTACCCTTAGGCAGTAAGCACTAGTATAGCTTGAGCTACCAAATAGAAGAGTGTTAACCGAGCTCATGTATGAACCAAACTATTAACAATGTCAACCAAGCTCTAGTGTAAACCAAGTAGCCAAGAAATCCTAGTTTCAGAATGATAATTGAGAAGAAAAAAGTAGTGTGAATTGAGCTATTAAAGTTTGTCAAGTGATCAATGTAAACTGAGCATCTAGTGTCAACCAAGTAGATAGAGTTGCTCGAGTATCTACATATCACCTGAGTAAGCTATTGGACCCAAGTATCAACATTGAGCTAACTTGGTAATTGTTTGTGAAACTATTGTATCCAACCTAATATATAATTACTATTTGGATCAATATATATGGAAGATATCTTATTTCATCCAAAGAATTATGGAATTATATTACTCATTATCATAAGTGAATATGGATAATGGAAGAGCAGATTGATTAGGAGGCTACCAAGCAATACAAAGGAAAAGTAGACTATCACAATCAAGTGATCATTTTATTATTCAAAGAATCTTCATTAGAGAACAAAGTTGAGAAGTAGAGAGCAACCTACTGACTCATCCTAGTAGGTGTATTAGTCTCAAAACCTTTAATTAGATGGACCTATCAGTCCTTGTAGAATCTCCTAATTGAGTGTATAGTTCATTGTATTGTATAAATCCTTTCAAAAGGTGGACCTAGAAGTCCTACTTACTCTCAACTGAGTAGATCACCATAAGTGATCAAATGTAAGCCCTAATAAGACAAATTTATTACTATAGTAGTGAAGCATTACGGGTGTCATCCCCACCCCAATTTTACCAAATATTGTGTCAAAGTGTTATGGCATTATTTCTTTAATTTCTTTATGTTCCATGCATGAAAGTAGATTAGTTAATCTAATAAAGTGGGATCAAGAGAAAGAAGTTTTAAGAAATTCCTGATTCACCCCACCCCCCTTCTCAGTCACTTAATCATCATTACATTTCCAAAAATTCCAAGCCCTAATTCTCTCTTTATGTGTGTGTGTGTGTGTGTGTGTGAGAGAGAGAGAGAGAGAGAGAGAGAGAGAGAGAGAGAGAGAGAGAGAGAGAGAGAGAGAGAGAGAGAGAGAGAGAGAGAGAGAGAGAGAGAGAGATGAAGGAGATATTGACGAGTCAAGTGTATGAGTGAATGAAGGCTATGTTTGATAATAAGAAGTAGAGATCACACAAAGAAACCTAGCAGTGAAGGACATAACAAATTTATTAGATAAGGAGATTAAATCATAATTGAAAAGAGGAGCTCTATAATCAAGCATTAGAGAACTACCTGAAGGATTGGGTACTGATACATTTTAGCAAGTGAATCAAGGTAAATCTCTTAATAGAGTGGTCCTAACAGGCCTGTTCAAATTTCCTAATAGAGTGCTTACTTAGTTGTAAGTTTAAATCCTTTAATCAAGGTAGAATAAATAATTCTTGTATGCTCTTAACATGGAAGACCCCTCATAGGGTAGATCATTAGAAGCGATCAAACATTGTGGTCTTAAGAGACACACTTTATTGCTATAGTAGTGAAGATTTGTGGGTGTCATCTCCACCCTAGTTTTACCTTCACCTTGGAGAGTTTTTGGGTAATCAAACATTTGTGTTATGTGTTTAAATTTGCATTTATGTTTATGGATGTGATGCATAGTTAAATCTATTTTAGTTTATGGTTATATGATTCATGATGTTGATATGAGATGGGTTAATGGTGAATGCATTTAATTTGTTTCAAAGAGTTTTAAGTTGTATAGATCCTGATTCATCCCCCACCCCCCCCCCCCCCCCCCCCCCACCCTCTCAGTATCTTACTTTCCCAATAGACTTACAACAATTGGTATTAGAGATTTTTTCTCTTAGAAGATGTCTAATAGCTTTAGAGTTGAAATCTTGGAGATGGAGGCTTTCAAATTGGGAAAAAATTTGAGAATTAAAAACTTGACGTCTAGATCATACTGTAGTAGCTTGAAGCAACAAGAGAGGAGTGCTATCACAAAAATTTTCACCTTTGCCTAAATTTTTTACCTAAAGGAAACCTTGTGAAATATGGAAACAATCTCCAAGTTGTGGGACTTGAACAATGAGGTTGAGTTTGTGGAGAAGGTCAGCTTCCTTTGCTATTAGGGTGCACCTAAACTACACTTGGAAAGGAAAAGAAGAGAATCATGTATCAAATGATTACCTAATCTATCCTAAGGGGGTGATGCACCAAAATAGATTGTTTAACCCTATCTTTGCCCATACATCCACTATTAACTATCATGACATCAAAATACACAAATTTAGACTTGTTTAATCAAACAATCACATGCAGATCAGATAACCAAATAAACGACACAAGGAAGAAGAGTTTCACTATATATCATTCATGGGTCAAAAAGAGATACAATCATGCAAATGATAGATAAACATAATACATTGATGAGAGGCAAACAAATCTCACACAGTACATCAATGGTTGAGAGAGATAAAGTAGAATGTGATGAAGCTCAAAGGCAAAGTGAATTTATAATGTGCATGCCAAAGAAAATAGAGAAGAGTCAACCCTAACAAGGGTTTGAAAATATGGTTTTATAGTTCAAGCATAACTTTCGATTGCTTCACAACTTCATCAATGCATTTAAGACCATCAAAGAGTGATTGGATGAAATTTGGATGATAGATCTGATCTAGTACACCTTTAGAGGCATGAAAATCATCAAACCTGTTGGAATATCTTAATGAGAAGAATGCTTCTAAGAGGGGGGGTGAATTAGAAGTACTGGCCTTTTAACAACTTTTAAACCCTTAATCACATATAACTGAAATTAACATGCATGCATATAAACATTAAACAATCATGAGAAACAAACATGCATCACCACATAACACTTGAGATTTTGGTAACCCAGAAACCCTCCAAGAATAAGAAGGTAAAATTGGGGTGGGATGATACCCACAAAATTACTGCAACAATTGATTTCAACTACTTCTGATGGTCTGCCCTGTTAAAGGCTACAACAGACTGTTAATTGTGACCCTATTAAAGGATTTCTACACCCTGTTAGGAGTGTGCCTTGTTAGATGACTTAAGAGAATTCAACTTAGAATGCCACCCTATTAAAGGATTTACATAAGGTTGTTAAACCTACCCAAGTCCATGGGATTTCCAAGTTTCTAATACAACTGTGAGAGAGTATTAGAATAATACACCTGAACTAATGCAATCTCTGATACCGATCTCAGGTACTTGTTTTGCTTTTACTATTAATTGATCTTTGCTAGATTTGATCTACTGATTGTGTTCCTTGTTATGTTCTAATAAACTAGATGTATAAATGTTGTCCTTTCCACTAAATCTTTGACACCAATATTCTACAACGACCTTAATAGGCTCTGCTTTTCCTTCTTCACATGATTCCTCTCTCCTCTTACTCTCACACAGTTTAATGGTCAAGACTCCCTTATAAAGACTAGTGGTCCATCATGCATCCTTGATTAAAATGTTCCCACTCAAACCCTTGAAATTCACCCATTGGCTGTATGCAATCTCCAACTTTCTGATTGGTTGCATGAGGATCACATAGGTGATTGTGAGGATTTGATCTTATCCTTTTATCCTATCAATGAGTCATGCATAACCATTTTTCATCTTGTCTTGTGATTGCACAAACTTTTATGCTGATCTTGCATTGCTCAACACATGAAGTAATACTGATGCTCGAAACCATTTATTTTGGATTGCTTGGCATCTACTGATTCCTGAATTACTTGGCTCGTATAGAATTAATATGTCACTTGGCACCTATTGGATTAATATGTCACTTGGCATCTATTGTAATGTGTTGTGCTCAGTAGCAATTGTAGTTTGCTCAACACTATCTATGACTCGACACATAAAGAAATTCTAGCTCTGCTTCCATTGTATACTCGGCATGTATAGTGAAGATGATTAAGTGTGTTGACACTCATTTTTCCATCTTACTTATAGATCAACAAAACCCTAACTAGAAGAAACCCTAAAAGTGACATGAAATGGTGCCATTAATGCTAAAACTCTTCAAATGGATGACCAGTTGACAAGTAGCATGTCTTTCATGTCTTTCTTGCACGACATTCATTCAAGAGTGGTTGGGATGGATCATGGATATCAAATCATGCAATAAAAAAATACTTTCTTCTATCCTTGGCTTAATAAATCATCAAGAATTAGTAGTTAACTGGGTCAAGCAACTAGGTCGACCCACATGGACCAATGATATTATTTCCTTTTGCCAGTTCGTAAAGTCTTCATGAGTTGACCACCTTATCCTTTTCACCTAGCTACCTTTTAAAATTAACTCCTTGCACCCCTACAACCATGTGATAACATGAGGCCCATGATGATAACTATCATCGCAAATTAGGCCAAGAATCTTTCACAAACTATAATGACCATGCAATAAGGCAAAACTAGCTTCATCGCATTGTTGCAACCATTTCATGAAAATTGCCAGCTAACCATGTGACCATGCAAAGACTAGATCCTAACTATTGAAATACCATCGCAACTTAAGTCATAACAATTAACATTAGCTTTTGTCCATCAACCTAAGAGACTTCAGCTTGAAACTTGGCCCACCATGCCACGTGGCAAAATATCATTTTATTGCTTTCCTTAAAAATCTTGTATCTTTATAAAGTAGGTTTGGTGACCGTTGATGATCTAGGAACTGATGGTTGAGATCAAACATGAAACTTCTCTTTATTTTCTCTTTATGATGTGACAATGTCACAATCATATGACAAACACCTGATAGTAGCTTTGGGGGCTGGGTAAAATGACCTTGTGATCATACGATGAATCCCTTGTCGTAGTGTCATGACTTCATGAGTTTTTAATTTTGGTTCTCTGATCTTATGATGGCCCTAAAATACAACAACTTGAATATATGATAAACACACATCATAACATCTTAACCTTTTCTGGCTTGGATGCCAATCTCATGATACATGGTTATCATAGCATCGAAATAGTTTCTTCCTACATCTACGATCTGATGACAATGGTTAAGCTAAATGTGTTGTGCCTTTAACAGTTATCTTTTAAAAACTTACAACCATATGACCAGGCAACAAAACACTCTAGCATAGTGTTGGCAATCAGAAACTTCACTCTTGAGATCTTAGGACAATTGGCTTATTGTAGGATTAGAACTTCATAACATTGAGAACTTGACTTCCTTACTTGTGGCATCTTAGCTTTGACCATTCTTCCCTATGATCTTATGATTGTTGATTGCTATGAAATCTTAACACTTTCCACTTAGGCTTATGATCTCTTGATAGTTATGATGCTACAACTACCTAACCACATGACAAAGCTTGCATCGTAGCATTAGAATTTAGTTTTACTCATTTGACAATTTCATGATACATAACTTATCATAAGATTGTAACCACCCTAATTGGTAATGTGTCAGGACTTGAAATGTTGAAGCCACTTAGTTGCAACCATGACCATGGCTCAATATTAACCCACAATGACCACGTGAACAAAGGAATCACTCCATCAAAATATTAACCAGGGTTAACTCAAAACTCCATGCTACTATGCAGAAAGTGACCAACATTAACCTTGTCAAAACATTGCAATTTATGTGTTAAAGCATTTTTATTGAGGGTTATTGATTGAACTATTTTACCCTTCATTTGATGCAAGAAAAACTACCCTTGCGACGATGCAACAAGGAAAAAGACTACACTAGCTTTGTTCGTTGAGATTGGCCCTACAAGGACACCTGGCACTATGTCATTTCCCTGCATTCATTAATCACCTTGCATATTCATAAAGAGAAAAAATTACAAGTTTTGGATCAATTAGATCAATGGCTAGGATGAAGTGGGCTCTCTAGGACTTGAAGCTATTAGATGAAAACCACCTCATAAGACCACATGTGATGTTGCAACAATGGGCACACAACATCCCAAATAAAAATAAATGGTTACATATTATGCTCTAACCATGCAAAAGCTGTTGGGATAGCCATGTTGTGAACTCATAACTTAAGAAAAAGTTAAGACTAAAGGGCTTGTGATCATGTGATGACTGGCTTATCACATGATCGCAACTTAAACCATGAAACGAGTAAGACATGAAATGACTGTGTGGACTTAGGATAAAATGGATATAGCTAAAGTTAAAAAATTTCATGAAACCCTTTCAAATATTTGAAATTTGAAAACCCTTGGTGACTATTGGAATAGACCCTTGGCAAGATTTAAGAAGTTTCTTTTGGTGGGGAGGCATTTTAGCCAATAAGGAGTTAAGGAAATCCTTAAAGAGAAGAAAGGACTTGTCTATCCAATAGAGTGACACCCTACATTAAAGGACTACTTAATAATGAAAATTCTGGTGAAAGTGATGTAGCAATAATAGACCCATTGGTAAAAAATAACACACCAAATGAAGAAGTAAGAACATTACAGAGAGAACATGAAATCCAATTAGTAAGATTGTCTGAAGTGATTGATTAGAAAAAGATAATAATCACATATCTAAAAGACATGATGACAAGAATAGTAAAGTGCAAAGACTTACTCAAAACTAGTTTGATATGGCCAACAGATTGCTCCTTACAACTCAAGAGTTTAATAGAAAAGATGTGGAGATTGCTAATCTAAAATCGGAGAATGATCATTTGAAGAATGAACTAAAACATGAAAAGGAACTCATTGAAAGGTTGAAAAAACCTAAAGAAGTTGTGAGATATTATGAAGAGTTGATGAGATCACAAAGAAGACCTAATGACACATTTGTTTTGGGCTATACCGAGCACCTATTTGAGGAAGGAGAATCATCAAAGAGTAGAAAACAAAGAAAATACAAAGTTAAAGAAAAAACCTACACGATATCATTGTGGCAAGCTAGGACACACAAGAAACATTTGTAGAAGAAAGAATGGTAATCAAAATCCTAAACTAGAATTCAATGGATATTGTTTTAATTGCAAGAAGTAAGGACACCGAGCACATGAATGCAAGTTAAAGGCTAATAATACACTAGTTGTAACTAGATTTGCAGATCATTGTTAAAATTGTCAGAAATATGGACATAGAGCTCAAGAATGTAGATCCAAGGAAAAATCTAACTGAACATCCAATAAGTAAGGATATACACCTAAATAAAGAAATTCACATAACTAGGATTGCAACACAGGGAATAATTTTTATTATTGTGGTGAATATGAATATATTATGAAAAATTGCATGAGGGCATATTTTAGAGGTAATTCTAAGAGTTGGATGAATGGAAGTTTAGTTTTCTTTAGTTGTCATAAGATTGGACATGTGAGAAAGAAATGCAAGACACAAGCACTAGCACCTAGCAATGAATAGAACAAGGAAAAATGGAAGGTTGATGTTGAACAAACAAGGAATTAGATGAATCAAGCCTAGATAAAGAAGGAAGCATAAAGAAAAAGTGGAACCAATAAAACCAAGGTTACCCAATCCAATGGATCTGGTGATCACAATATTTCAAACTAAGAAAGGAGGTATGTAAGGAACTACGCATTTGAATGTTGCATTATATACCAGTTCCTAACATAAGATATGTTAAGAGTCCATATTTGCATAAATCAAGATGCAATAGGACATATTTTAGGCAAGAATTTAGAAAAGAGGTCATATGCATAATATATGTCGATCATCAGTTTTGATGACTATAGCATCTCGATATCACTTTGTGAATTAGGCTCCTCAAAAAATTGAGATGATGTATTTAATGAGCCAAGTATGGAAATGGTAATGAAGACTAGGTGATGATCTGAACTGGGTGATGGAAGGAAGGTATTGTGAGCTAAGTTTTATGTTGAGGTTGAGATAACTATATTGCACCCAACATATTACAAAGCATTTATTGAAGACCTAATTCGATAGTTTGGAGCTATATAGTGATTTTTGAAGATTATATTCATTTAGAAAGTGATTGAAGAACCTACAGAGTGATTAAAAGGTGATTGAAAGAATGATTTGTGCAAAAATTTATGTGATTCTATAATGTGTCATCAACAAATAACAAAGAAAAGTAAGTCAAGTTTGTAAATCGAGTTTAGTTATTTTGTGAATTTTTTGAATTTTTTTCAAAACCTTATTTTGAAATGGCATCATCTACATATGCTAGTGGAAAGGAATCTTTGAACGATAATAATGCACAACTTGTGAGGAATGATCAATTCCCTCCACCAAACTTTGAGCCATATCTAGAAGTTGTGATGATTAGAAATGCATCAGGCACATTTTTGTCCAATCATCCCATAGTTATCACTGTACATGATGTGAAATCACACTATATGTGAAAATATGGTGAGATTGGATATTTTGAACTTAGAAATGCCTATGAAAAACTATGTGAGAATGAGGTATTGAAAGAGGAGAACAAGATTATTATCGAGAAAGGGCTTAACCATGCTCTAGGTTTTCCCAAGGTTTTCAAAGTTAAGTGGATAAAGGTTGTGTTAAGTAGGGTATATGATATTAAAATGTGGTTGGAGAATGGGCTAGAATAAATAAACAAGGCAATAAACCTACCATAGATTGAGTAAAAACTATTTTTTTCCTAGCTAGGAACGCTATTGAAGAATAGAAAAATGCCAAATGGAACAGTTGAGGAATGTATATAGATGACATTAAAAATCCTATTATTGAATTTATAGTACATGTGATTGCACACAAATTCTATCAGTCAAGATGATTGAATAGTATGTCATTCATTACAGTTGACGTGGTATATAAGATCGTGAAGAAGGATCACAGTTACAACCTTGCCAAGTTACAATTGATCAAGTTAGCCAAGAGTCTTGGGGCCGTCAAGAAGGCTAAAAATACTTCATGTAAGTTTTGATCACTCCTAATGTGTATTTTTTTCTATGTACAAAATTCATTCCCCATTATAGGATAAGTTGTGTGGAATTAGACAAAACCAGTAATTGAGCAAATCAATGATTTCATTGAGTAAGTAGGAGAAATTTTGAAACTATATTAGATTGATACTTTGATGAGTTCAAAGGTAAAATGAAGAACAAAATGAGGATCCCAAAGTTAGTTGTTGATGAATATTATATGATGACATTTGTTTCATGGTGGACACTAACTATACCTACACACAAGTTGTATTACCAAGGGTTGCATGGCTAAGACCTAAGAAATATGAGGTGAACGTAGATGAGATATCTATAGTAGTGAAAACCTTGTTATCTAAAGAGATAGATTAGAATGTTTAGGCATTCGATACCTAGGACACAACCAAGATCAAAATGTTGATGCAAATCAAAGTGCCCAAGATGGAAAAAAAGAGAAAGAAAATAATTGTTGATCTTGAAGGAAAACTTAGTGAAGGACTCATACAAATTACTAAAGGAAAAGGGGAAAATTAGGAAACTGATGAGGAAGATGAAAAATATGATTTAAAAGGAAAATAATTAGTGGTTTCCAAGCCTAAGGAAACAAAACATAAGAAGCTAGTGATTGTAGATCCTAAGGTAAAGAGGAATTTGAAGAAAGGTGTTACACCTACCACCTCTACACCTCAAAGAAGAATATCAAGACAAGGATCTAAGGTAACATCTCTTGTAGCTACCAAGCCAAAGAAAGGGAAAACAAAGATAACTAGGCCAATTAAGGGAAAGTCCTCTCTAAAGAGGAAATAAGAAACCAAAGCGACCAAGTAGGATCAACAAAAGAAGTCCAGGAGGAAACTTGTTATTATGCCTAATGATGAAGAGAGTGTAAGAATTCGCCTTAGGGAAAAATTCACCCAAGACCAAGAAGTACAATAACTGCGACAAAATAGACCAACAGAGTATGATCAGAATAACAATATGATATTCAATTCATTGTAATTGATTGTATAGTACACTAGATGTGCATGTATATAATGGCCTCTAAGATGCATCTAGAATGTCTAGGAGTTAGCAATATGATAAGCTCCACAACTAAGCACATGTCCACCAGGAATGGGTTATCCTCCATTAAGCATAGGACTTAGTGTGATGATGAGAGGATAAGCCTACAAAGGTGTGCCATGTAAAATTATGTTGTAGACGCCATGTGCTTAATTAAGAGTGCAAACAACTATGTTCTCAACATGACAACTTAGTTGATTATGTAAACTCTAGTGTTGTAGACACCATGTGCTAAATTAGAGTTTCTTACTCCTATGTTTTCAACAAGACAACTCATATGAGTAAGAAAACTCATGGGTGTCTAACATAAGAAATAATAAAATAATGCATTTATCATAAGTAAACTTAAGTAAAATGCAAATAATAATTATTTACAATAACATCCCCCCTTAAGTGCAACTTAGGGGAATGCAGTTAAGCTCACAAAAGCTATGATGAAATGCATAATGGGTCCTAACTACTAGGCTATGTTAGGTACCCAAGTACAATGCAATGTTGAACACACAATGCAATGGAATCTCTCTGCAAATGGAGAAAGAGGGAAAACCTCATGGGAAAAATCCTCCCCCAAAAACATAGATAAGTACAATAAAGAAAGATGCATGAATCGATGAAGTAAGCAAGACCCCGCCATAATGATATACATCATACATATATAATAGATAATCCCTCAATGAAATCCCCCCCTTTAGTGAAGGATCTCATAAAGATAAGTGTTTGAAGACAAAAGTAAATCCAATGTCGACAAACAACATTTCTCCCTTTAGGAAGAAGATACAACAAGTATAGGTGCAAGTATGCTTCCCACTATGGATAGGAAGATGGAAGAGGGATCTAGATGTAGTATGGTGTGGATGCTACCTCTAAAGTCTACTTAGATGTTGATAAGTCCTTGATGAATGTAGATGCCACAAACCAATCTGGTAAATGCCCACAAGAAAGTGGCAAACAAGGAAGGATATCCATATATGACATTGAATCAAGCTCCAAAGATGATGAAGCATCCTTATAGGAAGATGGAGGAAGAGAATCAATGTTGCCTCCCCTCAATGATGGATGCACACCCATGATAGAAGCTCCTTGATGACTTGAGAAGCTATACCATGAAAGCTAAATGATGGTCCTCCCTATAGGAAGAAATGGTGCCATAGGTGTGGTAGAGAATTCTCCCCAACTGATAGGAAGAATCCTTAGAAAATATGATTTATGAGGAAACTAGTATGCTATCTCCACAGACTAATATGTCTCCTCATAAGTGAAAGAGTGCTTCTCCATTTGTTGTAAAGAATCCACAATCATCTCAGAACAATCAAGTGGTTGAGGGTTAGAGTGTGTTGTCGTAACGAGTGAAGAAGTCTCCTCAACAAAGAGAAGATTGATGTCATCGATGATGTCTCCCAAAACTTCAATGTGAGACTCCATGAACAACCCTACAATGTCTGGAAGGAAGTCATCCCATGAAGTTTAAGTAGGAAGACATGGTAATACCTATTGTACTAAATTAGGAGCACCTATGGTTAGAACTAGATCAATAGAATAAATAGGAGTATCAGGATGTGTGATATCATCTGGAGTTGGAGGTACCATAACTAAAGTGACTAAAGATATAATTTTTTTTGGAAAGGGAGGAATATTTGGATCTCCATATGCTTCCCAAAGACATATCCAAATATAATAAGGATAATTATACTTGTCAATGACTTTAAAGAAAGAATAAGTGACATTGAAATAAATGATGTCCAAAAGTCTTGCAACACATGGCTTAGTAATGGAAGAGATTAGTTCATTTAAGCATAAATAAGGAAATACTTCTTTATGCTCTCTTCTTAGATGATTAATGATTAAGGCACTCCATTTTTTATAGTTCCTCTTTGTCAACTTCGGTTTAAGACCACCCTGACATATGAAACAACTCTCTATGAGATAAATGAATGTATGCACCCCCCAAAATGTAAATATAATCAATCAACCCCCCCTAATGCATGATTTGGCACTTTATATGTAGTGTGATTACAATAGGCCACTTTTTCAAAATGGACTTAGTGGACTTTTGATTTTTCTGTTTACAACCTCCTTTTATAGTTCAAATCTAGAACTTTACAATGTAGCTTAGAAACACAACAATTTTGAAGTTTGACATAAGCAATACAATGCAAAATAGGACATATTTGTGAGAGTGATATTTCTATCCACACAAGCCTATAATCTGATTGCAGATCTAGAAAGTAGACAAAAAATTAAGCACTTTTTTAAAAAAGGAACCTGATTATGTGTCCAGATGAGCCCATACTAAGCATTTGAAGATGCAAAAATGGGATTTGTGATTTGCAGAAAAATTCAGAAATAGAGAGCTCAAACATCCTGTACCAATGTGTAGATCACAAAATTCTATCCCAAAACAAAAAAAAAATTGCTCAAAAAAGGAGTCCATATGAGGGAGATATCGATGTTTGAAAATCACCTCTACAATTATTTTTCTTGAATTGCTGCCATTGCACCTCCAAAAATCAATTGATTCTAGATTTCACCTTAGATGTCTGATTTTGGTGAAACAAAAGTTGATTTGGGGGTTTTTTTCCCTTTTGAATATGATGCCAATATCTGATTGGCACCAACAAGCTCCAATCTTGTCTTGCAAAAAATCTCTCCTCTACAGGCCTGATGGCCAAAAAAATTTCAAACAAAATATGTAGATTTGAAAAATAATGCAAAGAAATTGCAAAGACTAATAAAATATGTAGATCTAAAAATTAAATTCAGAGATCTAAAATGATCATACCAAATTTGCAAATCGGCCCTTCGAGTGCTGATTTTCAAAAAAAAATTGTCTCAAATTTGACTATGGCCCAATATAGGTGAATTTATAGTAAATTTTCATTGAATTGACACTCTAGACACAATGGTGAGGGATGTTCCCAATAGTTGCAGATACTCTAGATCTGAATCAAGGTGTCCTTAGAGAGGTGAAGCAAGAACGATCTCCAATGGTTATGAAATGATGCTCTTATGGCTCTGATACCATGTAAGAATTTGCCCTAGGGAAAAATTCACCCAAGACCAAGAAGCACAATAACTAGCACAAAATAGACCAATAGAGTATGATCATAATAACAATATGATATTCAATTCATTATAATTGATTGTATAGTACACCAGAGGTACCTATATATTAAGGCCTCTAAGATATGATGATACAATTTAAATACACACCTATAAAGTTAGGCAAGGAAATCCCTAAGAATTATATAATAAGATGGATACAAAGTGGAAATGGACATTTTCTAATGAAAGATGAATGAGAGAAGCTACATTATCCCAAATTATGCAAGATTTAGGGAAGACATACATGTCTATAGCCCTATGGGATTTTGATAAGAATTTTGTGCCCAAGAAAAGGGATTATAAAATTTTGAAAAATAAAATAGAGGATGTAGTGCAAGAGAGAACCTTAGTATGGAAGAAGGCATTTGGGTTTTTAGCATTAACAACAATAGAAGAAAAGGAGGAAGAAGAAGCACAACTAGAACTGGACAATAAATAAGCTTATGATGAACCAAATAATCTTAAGGAAAAAATAAGAAGAAAGGTAGAGGAGAGTGAACAACAAGATTTTGTCACCATTGAATACATCCTTGAAGAAACATGGCAAAATGTTATTTTCTTGACTAAGGAAGAACTCAAGAATGAAGCATTCAAAAATGTAATCTTAGACACTCCTATGTCATGCATCAATCTAATGTTGATACAAATTCATGACTATCCAAGGATTTAGAGTGCACCAACTATGGATTTAGCACCTAATCAATAAAAAATCATAGTTAAGAAGGGTCAACAAGATGTAAGTGCCAAGGAGTAGGGAAAGGAATATATTATAATATATTCTACATCCTACACCCATGACCAATCTTTTCATTGATAAAGAAAAAGGACAAGAGCAAGAAATGGAAAATTACTCTACAAATTATACCTTAGGACATCACATTGAGCGAGAAAAGGAGGTCAAGCCACAAAAGATTGAGGAGTCTCAGAAGCCAAAGGAACAAGAGGCAATCCAATCCTTAGTGCAATTATCGAGTGTTGTGCCAACATCTACTAAAACATCAACTACTACACTTGAATAGCATGTTGTACCTACTTAGAAAGAGATTGCAATAACATGCCAAGAGATGTCAAGGTTCAGTGCTGAAGTGAAACCATTATAGATCACATTTTCAAGCGCTAGCACACTTGGCTCAAAGAAAATGAAGAATAAGGTCATATCACTTGGAAAGCCAGTGACACTAGAAGAGGTCATTGTAATTCCTAAGTATGCCCCTGAGATAATAACATTTGAATAAATGCAAATATTGCAAGAACTATTGAAGAGGAAGACAAAGCAAGAGGAACTAAGAAGAGAATATTAGGAAATACATGTATTGCATGGAATCAAAGACATTTTTGTTGATGGATTTGAGATTCGTATTGCTAATGAGCATACACCTATTATAGATTAGTTAGTTCATATTATTGAGAAGGTTAATAATGATGATATCGAGGAAAATGAAAAACTCATGATGTGGTCTAAGAAGAAATTTGAGACCAAAGTTTTGGAGAAAGTTTCAACATAAATTATTATTAAATAAGTTGAACTTTCCACCCTTGTACATAGTTTAGAGGAAGTTATAAAAAAAAATTCATTCCTTGTATAAGAAACTTGGTGCTATTGAGAACTTCATCATTTAGAATAAATAGTGAGTATCAATAGTCTATTGATAAAATTTAGTCTTATTTGAAGTCTATAGGAAATTCTTTGAGCATGGACGCAAGTTCAAGATCTATTCATTTCAATAGGTTGACTTTTTTACAAGGGAGATTAGCTGAGTTAATGGCTATAGATTATAACATTAAATCCAAATTGATCTCCATTAGATCCATGTTGTTACCTCATTTTGAGGTGATGTAGAAAGAATTGACAACTGCAAAGGATTTAGTTCAAAGAGATGTGCATCTGTCTATAATAAATAGTTTAGTGGATCTAACAGCTCAGCTAGAAATCAATATCCAAGTTTTGGAAACTATCAGATCTAGTTGGGATCATGCATTGCCTATAATTTTATCGATTCATAAATAATTTTTGGACAAGTACAATTTGACCCCAAAAAACCCCAAGACATGAGTGACAAAAATAAGGGAAAAAAGAAGAAGGAAGCAAACAAGAATAGATGAAGTTAAAGATCAAAGGTATGACAATGTAATATTACTTAATTTTTAAGACATGTATATATGAAGTACATAGACTGAGTCATAGCCAAGGGGGAGTGCCATTTTAAGATTTTGAATAGAATGATTAATAATGAAAAAGTGTTTTTGTCACTATTGTCAAAGGGAGAGATTGTTGGTTTCCAAGTCATGTTGCCTATTAGTGTCAAACACTTAGTCATTTCTTAAGTAGAGTTGGTCAGTCATGACTGTGATTGAGTCATCCAATGAAGGCCAGATGATTATGGACTTGTTTATATTTCAATATGAGCTAAGCAATTCTTAGGTTGCCAAGCATCCCAGTATGGATTGAGTGCCAATTTATGCCGAGTGGAGACAATAGATGTCGAGCTAGGAAAGAGTTTATTTATGCAGAGTCATATGGTTAGTGTCAAGCATACACAAGCTGAGGGACAACTTGAATATTAGTTGTGATCGAGCGTTAGGGTATTCAAGTGTCAAATAAACTAGTTTTGACTTATGCGTTTTTAATGGCATAAACACTTATGTAAACCATTTCGGTCAACTTCTATACATGATTTAATGATTGTAGAAGGAATTGTTTACATGTTTTTAAGAGATCATTGATGCTTATACAAGATGATCAACCAATCAAAAAATGGAAGGACAAAGAAACACAAGGGATAAATTTGGATCATTGATTATGATCTAGAACCTTCTCCTGATAGTCATTTAAGGAGAGTCCAAGACCTAAATCTCTTTGTGTGTGTATGTGTGTGAGAGATGAAGGAGAGATTAAAGATTCAAGTGTATGATCAAAGTAATTCTATGTTTGATAATAAGAAGAAGAGATCAAACATAGAAAACTAGTACTAAAGGACATAAGAAAGTTTATTAGATAAGGATATCAAATTAGAATTGTAAAGAGGAGATCCATAATCAAGCATTAGAGTGCTAATTGAAGGATCAGGTATTGATGGATTCTAGCAGGTGAATTAAGGTAAATCTCTTTACATAGTGGTTCTAACAACCTATTCAAATATCCTAATAGAGTGCTTATTTAGTTGTAAGTTTAAATCCTTTAATTAAGGTAGACTGAATAAGTGTTGTAAGCTCTTAGTAGGGAAGACCCCTCATAGTTTATGTAACCAAATCTTTGGGTTATGTGTTTACATTTACTTTTTATGTTTATGGATGTGATGCATAGGTAAATATATTTTAATTTATGGTTATATAATTTATGATGCTCATATGAGATGGGTTAATGGTGTATGCATTTGATTTTTTTTAAAGAGAAATTTTTTATGAATCCCGATTCACCCCACCCCCTTAGTATGTTTCTTTCCCAATAGACTTCCAACAAATAATTACCCAGAGAGATGGGTGATTTCTATGACATGATAGTGTTCATAACTAATTCATAATTATCTTTACCTAATGTAGTCTTATATATCATTACTATAGGATATGATGTTTTTTAAATGAAGGAGAGACTTAAATAAATGGGTCTAAGAATATATAGGAAGAGATTGTAAGTCGGGAATTCATCGATAGAAATTAAATTCCAACACGTAAAGGTTAGTTTAAGAAGTTAGAAATGTTCATTAGGGATCAAGATTTCTATGTTTAAAAGATATTATACTTTATAGATTTGTTCTAAGTAGGTTAAGATAGATATAGAAAAAAGATATTTAGGAAAAATAAAAAACCCTACATGTCTTAATGAGGAAGATTATAAAAAATGAAAACTAGGAAAGATTTAAGAATGATACAGAATTAAGGAACCTTTATACCTATACTAGATTTGATTAATAAATGAAACATATCATTTTTAAAAAATTAAATAAGACTTGATTAAAATATTACCTAAGAACTAAAGCTAAATAAACTACAATATCAAGAAGATACTTAAGGAACTAAACAAGGAAAACAAAAAGATACCTGAATAAAAAATCATACTCACTAGGCTAGAAACCCTGGGACTAAAGACCTAAATGGGGAAAGAGAGCCTAAGGCCTAAGATGAGAAATATTTTGGAGGTAAGACTTCATAGATATTAAAGTTATCAACCCCTAAATTAGCTACAATGTAGCTTCTTTATTGCCTCCCCTATATATGTGTTGAATTACAATGTCCTCAAACCATTATACTAAGGATAAAGAATCTTCTAATTTTGAATTTAAAACCCAATTAGGAGTTTCCCTTTTTCTTAAAGAATTAAGAAAAATGTGGGGGTCACCTTCAATAATAATTTTCTTAATACCTAAGTTTTGACATAAAAATTAGCCCTCAATCAAGACTTCTAGCTCTGCTAAGTTGTTTGAAACAATGCCCAATGGTTTGGCTCTTTTTGTAAAATAGTCACCTTGAATTGAATGGATAATACAATGTAATCATATTGATACTAGGTTTTAAAGACTATTTTTAGTAATGTCACTCATATTAGCTTCCATTTTGTTTAAAAAAAAAGTTAGATCCAATTTTTGGTTACAAAAAATTTGTCTATTTCTTTCAATATTTCCCAAAGAAGAATCTTATGATATTTTCAATAAATTATTATATATTTTAGAGCTCCAATATTTTGGTTAGCATTTTAAGAATTCTGTCAAATTCTTGGGGAAAACTGAGTACTAGTTAAAGTTTTTACATAACTAGTACCAACAAGATTTTGCAAATGGACATGTAAAAAGTAAATGTTCTGACGTTTCTGACTCATTTTTGCATAGTGGACATCTCGAATGTCCTTCATAACCCATATTGGTGAATTTATCTAATGTTATAGTTTTATTTTGCATGAACCCCCATATGAAGATCCATGTTTTTGGTAAGAAGATCCATGCTTTTGGTAAACAAACTAGATCTCAACAAATATTTAGAGGGATATTAATTTTGTCCCATTGTTTTGACTTAATAATTTTCTCATATCCTAACTTGAATTTATAGTTACCATACTTGGAGGCCATATAATTTTATCCTTCCTATCCTTATGATTAGTTTATCTACTACTTAGGAATTGATAAAAAATATTTTTTCCTTCATTTGATAGTGGAATATTTTTTAGAGATTTCCATTGACATTCCTCATGATGATTATGTTGGTTTTAGTTTTATAATAACTAACATGTTTATCTCAAATTCTAGTTATTGTATTTGGAATGATTATTGGAAGAATAACATTATCTAGAGAAGGTAGCCCATCACATGAATCTTCCCAAAATAAAGCATCTTTCCCTAAACCAATATCCGACATCAAATTTTTTGAGATCAGTGGTTGACAAAGCATCATAAAGTTCCAAATTCTAGATCCTTTGGAATGATCGATAGTTATAAATAGAGATATTGGATTATCACTATTTAGATATTTATGATATGGAATTTTGGCCCATTTTCTATTATTTTCCTTATACATCCTCCAAATTAATTTAGCCCCAGCGGTTCATTTTTCCAGTGAATTTTTTTTATACCTAGTCCTCCAAATTCCTTAGGTACATATGATATCCCATTTAATCAAAGATAAATTTTTCTTTTCTTCTATCCCTTGCAAAAATAAATTCTTGAGTTTAGAATCTAACTTTCTTTTAATACTTTCGGGCATAGGAAGACAAGATGTATGGTAGGTTGGAATAGATGACATGACTAACTTGATCATAGTTGTCCTTCCTGCTTTAGTTAACCACCTACTTGTTTAGCCACTTATGGACTTATCTACTTTATATAATATAGAGTGCCAAAATATTCCATCCTTTAGTCCTTTTTCTATTTGTATTCCAAGATATTTACATGGGAATGTGCCTTTTTGTATTCTATTATTCTACATATTTGTCTTTCCATTTTTTCTTTTGTGTTAATAAAAACATTTTTTGATTTATTTGCATTTATCATTTGATCTGATGTTTCCATATAATTATTTATTATTTATTTATAGTTATTTTCTTCTTGTAAAGAGCTTTCTCTTGGTAGAATTGTATCATCTACAAACTATTGATGAGTTATGTTAGAGTTTCCTTCTATGATTTTGATATTGTTAATTTTCCTATCTTCCTTATCTTTATTGATAGATCTTCCAAATACCTCAATCATTATAATAAAGAGAAATGGAGATATAGGATCTCCTTGTCTGATACCTCTAGACATGCTAAAAAAACATTCAAAGGAACCATTGATAAGAAGGGAGATTTTAGGAGTAGAGACACAATTGTAAATTATATTAATCCATTGACAAGAGAAGGCGAGTGCTTCTAGTGCTTTACGAAGGAATCACCAATCAACTTTATTATAGGTTTTTTGGATATCTAATTTCATTAACATGCATGAATCCTTATTCATTTGAACTTAATGGATTATTTCTTGGATAATGATAATACCATAAAAAATTGATCTATTTGGTACATGTTGGTAAATAGATTGTTCTTTCGATTTAACTCTTAAATGCCGAAATTTGTGAACAACATCTGTTTACAATAGTTGGAAATTTGTTACTAAATGACTACCTTCCCTCTGAATTCTTAGGTACAACTCCCTATTGTATTTTTGATTTGCAATGAATTATGTTTGATTCTAAATCTAAAATGGGGTATGTTCTTAACCCGAGAATAGGAAAGTCAAACCAAGTTAGGCCTAAACAAGAACTAACTTAGGGGAAGGTTTGAATTTTAGGATTAGTCAAGTTCATGGATCCACACGTCTTATGAACCTGAAAAATTTAACAACTCAGAAATGTATGCTATCTACAACTAAACTAATATCATTAAGAAACTAACTCTAGAGATGGAAAAGACTTAACTTGAAAGAAAGCATGGAAAGGGATTTCTCCTAAACTTCCAACAACAATACTATTGTCTTCAATTCATAGTTTTGAAATAGGGGACCAAAACTCTTTTCATTCCTTGATTTAATACAAAAAGGGAGAACATAAAACTAATGTAGAAATGAATGGAATAGAAAATAATTGACACAAAATACCCTCAAATTGTCTCTGCAACATCAAGTATTTTACACCAAAAATTAGACAACCTTTTATTAATCTTTTGATTTAGTACATATAGGATTCTGAGATGACCATTACAAAATGGGACTCAAATTAGTTCATCTCCTCAAAATTGACAAATGACAAGGAGCCAATTTGTTAGTTACAATCATTACATCAAAATGCAAAAGGGCGGGATATGAATCACTTCGCCTTCTTTCCTTTTTTGACTTTGCCTTATATGCCTTGGTGGCGACAATGATTGGGACCAATTCCTTATGTCTATGAACATTGACATTAGTGTATCTCAAGAGCCACTTGGAATGCTCTCCGGCTAAATCCTTGATAGCATTCAACTGCTCCTGTATTTCCTCCATAGCTATGTGTACACACCTGCCAAGTTTCTAGAGCTTGGAAACTCTATTCTGATGATCAAAAGATATCTCCATCAAGCCATATTGAGAACTAGAGAATTTCTTTTGCATGACGACCACTCTAATGATCCCTTTTCCTTGTCCACTAGTCTAGGAATCTGTATGTAGACCTCTTAATAGTTCATAGTCATTGTCTTGATCCTTTTTCACTTCGACTTCAATTTCTTTAAGTCCTTCCTCTTCCAACAGGATCATTTTAGATTTGAATTGCATACTCTCGAGCCATTCAAATAGAGGCCTATCTCCCTTAGGTAGAATCTTTACTTCCATAGCTTCCTTAACCTTCATATGAATAATCATCTTTAGTAAAGAAATACAATCTTCACTCTTAACTTTCTCTACTGCCAGGTGACTCGATTAGCTGAGATATTGTCCTTTTCTATTTCAAGCCACAATATTGCATTACCTATTTGCTTTATAGTTGCAAGTCCTTGTAACTTAAGTTTCCCAATTTACTCTCTACAAATCTACCTAAAATTATTGTCTTCTTGTAGCTAGGAGATGAGAACTTGAGCATCAATAGTAGTAGGATCATTGGTGATTGGCATTCTGGAGATGCTTGCCAAAAAGGTGACTAATTTCTTGATGAAGCTGTTAAGTTGATGAATGTCTGTAGTGCCTGCCCCTAGTTCACATTTTGTTATCATTGTCAATTTGCTTTAGGTTGATTTTATGCTTTGATCAGTTTTAGAGATACTAGATTTGTAATATTATGATATTATTTCATGACCTTGATTACAAATGTATCAGTTATTATTGCTTAGTTGATTTCATTCATATGTTGTTAATGATATTTTGATGATCCTAGTTAATAAATGTGGTTTCTTTCATAAAAAAATGTTAACATGATGTCTTTAATGATGATTATGTTGTATTGATAGAGATGCATTATTATATGTATGCATTTGGTGTTAGACTTGTGATTTTTACGATACTTACCCCATACTTGCATGTGTATGGTGTGCGTGGTTATTTTATCTTTCTGTTTGACGTGTTTGATGTGGTTAAGGGAGGGAGTCGTAGTCACCTGCTAGTCGAGATCTACACGATGCACCACTCCTTGCCATTGCCTGTTTAGTTTAGATATAATTATACACATGTACATGCTCATCTTTTATGCAGGATGCAGGTACCGGGCATCGACTTCCCTAAATTGCCAAGATGAGCATGCCCTATTACATATACTCAAATGGTGAGAATGGGAAGATAATGATCAGGTCCAATCCTAGCCAATAACCTAAAATACTTGTCCTACAAGGAGGACTCGTAACAGACTGTCTACCCTTTTAAAACCCGTGAGTATTTTGTGCGTATGTTGTTTTGTGAGTCTTTGATGAATTTTTTGTTAATTAAGTCTAATTAAAAGATTAAATTAATGATTTAATTTAATGGAAATTATTATGACATTTTGAATATTTAATTATATTTAATTAATTGAGAAATTAATTAAATAAAAAGAATTGAATTTGAAGATAAAACTTATAAGAATAAATTTAGAACGTGATAATATTAATTTAATTTAATAATAATATATTTAGAGTTCATTTTTAAATAAATGCTAAATATTATTGTTATTTAAGTTAATAAATATTTATCAAATTAAACGTTCAAAAATAAATTAAGAAGTGAAAAGATTTTTAATATATGAAAAAGATTTAAGTTCGCATGAATGAGTTTAAAATATAGAAAATTAATTTAAAAGATAAAACATGTGAACTTGAATAAAGATTTTTTTTAATAATGTGCACATGAGATTTAAAAAGTTAATAAATTAATTTAAAGCGAAGTCTAATGGAAAAAATTAAATAAAGTAATTTAATAATTCACTTAAAGTGCATGAAGGAATAATAAAAGAATATTTTAATTAAAAAGGAAATTAATTGTGCATGAAAGAATTAATTAAATTAAATAATTATAATTTTAGTGTTGTGGAGATAGAAACCCTAAAAGGTAATTAGATTCTATATTAGAGGGTTTCGGGTCATTATTGCACACACAGGTTTCAGGGAACATACTTTTGGAAAAGGGAACAAAGAAATCTTTGGAAGCTTGGAAGGGTTTGGATTAGCAAGGGTTTCACCAGATTGTTAGCATCAGATTAAGGTAGGGTTTGTGAACCATTGTAGAAACACTTTCGGATCTCTGTCTTCTTCGTGCTTGTTGAAAATTGATTTCTCAAATTTCGTTGTATGAATCTTGCCACCCTTCGTTCTACATCTTTTGCTATTTGATTTCATCTGTGAATTTGGATTGAAAAACTATTAGATAACCTCGTTCTACAATTGAAAGAAATTAGTATTAAATCAGGATCTGGGTTTTGAATTAAAAATGAGATTTAGAAATTTAAATTTGGAAAGGATTTTTTTTTTAAAATGAAAATCCTAGATTGAAAATCCAATGGGTTCAACTTATTTTTCCTTTTATATATATATATGAGATCATAGAAGGAAAATTTTCTAAAAAAGATTTCTTTTTTTTATAAAATTAAATATAAATAATCTTTTTAAAGAATTTATTGGAGATGGGAATCTGAGTTTAATTGTTTAAATGAGGAGTGGATTATATTAAAAACAAATTTAAATAAATAAAAATAAAAATAAAAATATTATTAAATGTATTGGGGAGGGACATACCCATACCCCCACTAACCTTTCCTGGCGGCGTACGTAATTCGTGCCTCCGTGATCGCAGAGTACTTGCGATCAGTAGGCTGCACGCATATTAATAGCGCGCAGGTAGCGATATTGATCGCTTCAAACCTTTTTAATTCCTGTTTGTTAAGTATGGTAAGTTTTTGGATGTTCTTAAAGTTTTATAAAAGTTTTAAATTATTATATTTGTTAAGGTTTTTATAATATTAAACTTTAATTAATATTTATATTTAGAAAAAAAGAAAAAGAAAAAGTTTTAATACTATTGTTATTAATAATATTTATTAATAAGATTGTTTCAATATTATTTAATTATATTTATTAATGAATTTTAATAATGATTATTAATTTAAATATTAATGCTTTTAGTATATAGTTATTAATTAGTGAAGTTATTTTATTAATGACTGGTAATTATTAAGAAATTAATATAGATATTTTTGTAATAATTAATTTAATTAATTGTAATTTAAATCGAGTTAATTGATAATCAAAGTTAATAGAAATTTTAACTATCGATATGTACTATGTAATATGTTAAATAGATAAATTCTCTTAGAGTATTTTGGAAAAATTGATTTAAAACCCAATATAGGGGTGATTACGTAATTATTTAAATGAAAGAATAGATTAATGGAAGGAGCAAATGATGGATTGTATCTACTTGAAAATGTACATTGAACAAAATTGAAAACTTTACTTGTAATCAAATTGAGTATTCTCAGATCAAACCCAAACTATGAAACTGTACTATTTTTCTTATACTGTCTCTACTTTGGAATTTTGGTGTTGATTAGATGTTGACCAGTCTAGGACGTACACCAGAGGTTTAATGAAATTTCTTTGATACTATTTTGTGGTTGGATGTCATATTATGTCTTGTGATTCAAATTGAGATTATATTTATGAGATTTACTTGTGGAGCATTTATGTGTACTTGGATGGGAGAACCATTTTATTATCAGGTTGCCTGTTAAGGAACCGAGTTTGATCTTTATGAGTGTTGTGGTATGGGACACAACTGTGGATTAATGTGCTTAGGAAAGGTTTTCTAGGTACATGACTTTGGGAGTGGCTTGCATAGGGGTCCGAGACCCAAAGTGGTCAGTGCCAGGGTAACCTAATGCAAGTTATGTAATAAGTGATAGTCTAGTAATTAAAACTTGTGGGGGGAAAACACACTAAAAAGATAAGTTAGAGATATTTGACCCAACCATGCCTTGAGTGCTTGTATAGACTAAGGATGGAAATGGGATGATTGCCTCATCTTTTTGAGAGGGGTTTCTAGTTTCCACATGTGTGATGTTGAGGGTCTGGGGTTCAGAGTAACCAGTCCAGGGTAACTCAACGCTTGAGGTTTCGGGGTCTATTAAGAGATCAGTCCAGGGTAACTCAAGTAGCCATGTGATGACACTCCCTAGTATGTAGCTTGAGTCTGCTCTGTAGATCTTTGTGAATTTAGTGTACCTATTGTGGTGTACTTATTGTTGGATGTGGTGTACTTATTGTTGGATGTGTTTATTGTGGTTATTACTTTCATTGAGGATGATTGGTGATTCATGGATGATGTACTTTTGACATGTGGTTATTGACTTGAGGAGGATATCTTTCTTTGACTTTATCTTATGATCTTGGTATTTGGTTTATACTTGGTTTGTGTATGATGTTGTTTATGAGGAGTTGGTATTGGATTGAGAGTTCTTACTTTTGGATTATTTTATCTTCTTGAGTAGGATGTGTTACCTTTGAGGTAGTTTTGGCTATTAGGGGTACTTTTCCTAGGAATTTTTTATGTTTGATTTGTTATATGAGGATCATTCATTATCTTCCCTACACAGTGGGAGTGGAAGCTTGACTAGGTAACCACGCGGTCGGGAGGTAGTGTCTTATTAACATTTGGGTTCTTCTTCACATTGCTAGCTATTGGATGTTCATTGTAGAATATGTACCTTTATCATTCTTATTTCTTATCTCAGAGACTTCTTTTCAGGTGATGTATATATGTTAACATGTATTCTGATGTATTGTATTTATTCTCACATACCCTGCGACATGTGCAGTAGATGTTATTAATTGGATGTACTTTCATTGTATTAGATATACTTATGCTTTGCTTATGCGATTATGTATCTGTTATTTCTTTATGATCTTGAGCCATTGTACTTGGAACTTAAACTAATTAATTTTAAACTATTAAATGTGACTCAACTTAAAGGAACCCTTGATGAATTGAAACTGTATCTATAATTGCAAATGTGTATTTGATGTGTATGTTCTTATTGCTTCCACATTAATGTTATCTTGATGTTGTTAAATTTTTTTAAAAAAAATATAGTTCAGTAAACATTGTAACATGTTAGGTTTATTTCTCTTGGGTTCTCAAGCGGGGCGTTACATCTTGTATTAGAGCCTGAGTTTCAACATTGGGAACTCTGGGCATTATGTGCGCCATCACTTGAGCAATTAGTAAACTTGCAACTTACTTAAACTAAAAACTTATATTGGCATCAAACTGTTGAACAACAAACTTTGAAACAATACAAATTCTGAACATGGAACTAGAAAACTTATAAAACTTTTTGGATTATTGCTTTATGTCAGTAAGTTATGACCCTATGGTTATGATGGATTCTTAGATGTCGTTGTTGTGTTTGGGTGTTGTAGGGAGATGACATATGGTTCTAGATCCATTGCTAGGGGTCGTAGCTCAGGATGTGGTAGAAGTCGTGGGAGAGTTAGTCACCATATTCCTTCCTTGGTCCATTCAGGGGACCCTATTCAGGAAGAGGCTAGAGAGGATGATAGTGTTAAGCAAGATGCTGAGACAGAAGGACCGGTTACTAGAGACTTGGTCAAGGAGATCCTAGCACGCCTACCTCTGCAGGATAGAGCTCATAATTTAGAGCATGGAGATAGAGATAGGTCCATGAGTCCTAGAGGGAGGAACCTAGAGAGCATAAGGCAGCCTAGCCAGTCCATCCAGATGAAGGACCTATTACGGGTCAAGATCAAACCTTTTAATGGAGAAGGTGCTGGATATGATGCTGAGAATTGGTTGATTGCACTAGATAGATGTTTTTCCATGCAAGACTTTGACTCCAACATCAAAGAAAGATATGCCATCACTCATTTAGAGCACTTTGCAGTGATTTTGTGGAATATGGAGGAGAAGAAACTTGGGATAAATATGCAGACTATCACATGGGAGTTGTTCCACGAACACTTTTGTGAGTGATTTCTATCAGAGCAGTGGCAATTTCAGAGGGCAGATGAGTTTCATGAATTGAGACAGGGTACTAAGACTATGGTGGAGTATGAGCGTAAGTTCTTTGAGCTTATGTCTTATGCAGAAGTTAGTGATAGCTCACCATTGATGGTCCAACATTTCATTAGAGGACTTAATGCTAACATCATTGGGGGTGTTAAGGTTTTCCGACCTAAAACCCTTAAGGATGCTATTTTGTGAGCTACTTTGGTTGAGATGAGTGTGACTTCAGGTCAAGGTGGCCTACTAGGTGTATAGGCTAGAGGGGCACTTTATTCAGGAGTATTGAGGGATAACCAGTCTCAAGGAGTTGGAAGTTCTAGAAATTATCCTAACTTCTCTAAGGGTAATCAAGAGAAGCCAGGAAGGAAGTTCTTCCATGGTAATAGTGGTGGTTCACAGTTAGGGAACTCTCGCAACTGGAAGAGTAGTATGCACAACAGGTTGGATCAAGTTCCTCGAGCTCTTAGTCAGGATGCTAGTGTTGGTAGTTTTGATCAGTCGTGTGCACCTGGAGCTCAGAGAGGCTTTAGTGGGGATTGCTACTTTTGTGGACAATATGGTTATAGAGCGACCAATTGCCCCAATTTTGGACCTTACTTTTGAGTTTTCTGAGTTTGATTCATGTCTCTTAGTAATGGGCTTCCAGGACTAAGCCTAATTTTAGGGGGGGTGGAAGTAGTGCCTGCCCCTAGTTCACATTTTGTTATCATTGTCAATTTGCTTTAGGTTGATTTTATGCTTTGATTAGTTTTAGAGATACTAGATTTGTAATATTATGATATTATTTCATGACCTTGATTACAAATGTATCAGTTATTATTGCTTAGTTGATTTCATTCATGTGTTGTTAATGATATTTTGATGATCCTAGTTAATAAATGTGGTTTCTTTCATAAAAAAATGTTAACATGATGTCTTTAATGATGATTATGTTGTATTGATAGAGATGCATTATTATATGTACGCATTTGGTGTTAGACTTGTGATTTTTACGATACTTACCCCATACTTGCATGTGTATGGTGTGCGTGGTTATTTTATCTTTCTGTCTGACATGTTTGATGTGGTTAAGGGAGGGAGTCGTAGTCACTTAAAGTGCATGAAGGAATAATAAAAGAATATTTTAATTAAAAAGGAAACTAATTGTGCATGAAAGAATTAATTAAATTAAATAATTATAATTTTAGTATTGTGGAGATAGAAACCCTAAAAGGTAATTAGATTCTATATTAGAGGGTTTCGGGTCATTATTACACACACAAGTTTCAGGGAACACACTTTTGGAAAGGGGAACAAAGAAATCTTTGGAAGCTTGGAAGGGTTTCACCAGATTGTTAGCATCAGATTAAGGTAGGGTTCATGAACCATTGTAGAAACACTTTCAGATCTCTGTCTTCTTCGTGCTTGTTGAAAATTGATTTCTCAAATTTCATCGTATGAATCTTGCCACCCTTCGTTCTACATCTTTTGCTATTTGATATCATCTGTGAATTTGGATTGAAAAACTATTTAGATAACCTCGTTCTACAATTGAAAGAAATTAGTATTAAATCAGGATATGGGTTTTGAATTAAAAATGAGATTTAAAAATTAAAATTTGGAAAGGGTTTATTTTTGAAAATGAAAATCCTAGATTGAAAATCCGACGAGTTCAATTTATTTTTCCTATTAGACTAAAATTTCAATCATTATATATATATATATATATATATATATGAGATCATAGAAGGGGAATTTTCTAAAAATGATTTCTTTTTTTTATAAAATTAAATATAAATAATATTTTTAAAGAATTTATTGGAGATGGGAATCTGAGTTTAATTGTTTAAATGAGGAGCGGATTATATTAAAAACAAATTTAAATAAATAAAAATAAAAATAAATATATTATTAAATGTATTGGGGAGGGACATACCCATACCCCCACTGACCTTTCCTGGCAGCGTACATAATTTGGGCGTGCGTGATCGAAGAGTACCTGCGATTAGCAGGCTGCACACATATTAATAGCGCGCAGGCAGCGATATTGATCGCTTCAAACCTTTTTAATTCCTCCTTGTTAAGTATGGTAAGTTTTCAGATGTTCTTAAAGTTCTATAAAAGTTTTAAATTATTATATTTGTTAAGGTTTTTATAATATTAAACTTTAATTAATATTTATATTTAAAAAAAAGAAAAAGAAAAAGTTTTAATACTATTGTTATTAATAATATTTATTAATAAGATTTCAATATTATTTAATTATATTTATTAATGAACTTTAATAATGATTATTAATTTAAATATTAATTCTTTTAGAATATAGTTATTAATTAGTGAAGTTATTTTATTAATGACTGGTAATTATTAAGAAATTAATATAGATATTTTTGTAATAATTAATTTAATTAATTGTAATTTAAATCAAGTTAATTGATAATTGAAGTTACTCAATAGAAATTTTAACTATCGATATGTACTATGTAATATGTTAAATAGATAAATTCTCTTAGAGTATTTTGGAAAAATTGATATAAAACCCAATATAGGGGTGATTGCGTAATTATTTAAATGAAAGAATAGGTTAATGGAAGTTGTATCTACTTGAAAACGTATGTTGAACAAAATTGAAAACTTTACTTGTAATCAAATTCAGTATTCTCAGATCAAACCCAAACTATGAAACTGTACTGTTTTGCTTATATTGTCTCTACTTTGGGATTTTGGTGTTGATTAGATGTTGACCAGTCTAGGACGTACACTAGAGGTTTAATGGAATTTCTTTGATACTATTTTTTGGTTGGATGTCATGTTATGTCTTGTGATTCAGATTGAGATTATATTTATGATATTTACTTGTGGAGCATTTATGTATACTTGGATGGGAGAACCATTTTATTATCAGGTTGCCTGTTAAGGAACCGAGTTTGATCTTTATGAGTGTTGTGGTATGGGACACAACTATGGATTTATGTGCTTAGGAAAGGTTTTCTAGGTACATGACTTTGGGAGTGGCTTGCATAGGGGTCCAGGACCCAAAGTGGTCAGTGCCAGGGTAACCTAATGCAAGTTATGCAATAAGTGATAATCTAGTAATTAAAACTTTTGGGGGGAAAACACACTAAAAAGATAAGTTAGAGATATTTGACCCAACCATGCCTTGAGTGCTTGTATAGACTAAGGATGGAAATGGGATGATTTCCTCATCTTTTTGAGAGGGGTTTCTGGTTTCCACATGTGTGATGTTGAGGGTCCGAGGTTCAGAGTAACCAGTCCAGGGTAACTCAACGCTTGAGGGTCCAGGGTCTATTAAGAGACCAGTCCAGGGTAACTCAAGCAACCATGTGATGACACTCCCTAGTATGTAGCCTGAGTCTCCTCTGTAGATCTTTGTGGATTTAGTGTACCTTTGGTGGTGTACTTATTGTTGGATGTGGTGTACTTATTGTTGGATGTGTTTATTGTGGTTATTACTTTCATTGAGGATGATTGGTGATTCATGGATGATGTACTTTTGACATGTGGTTATTGACTTGAGGAGGATATCTTTCGTTGACTTTATCTTATGATCTTGGTATTTGGTTTATACTTGGTTTGTGTATGATGTTGGTTATGAGGAGTTGGTATTGGATTGAGAGTTCTTACTTTTGGATTATTTTATCTTCTTGAGTAGCATGTGTTACCTTTGAGGTAGCTTTGGCTATTAGGGGTACTTTGACTAGGAATGTTTTATGTTTGATTTTTTGTATGAGGATCGTTCATTATCTTCCCTGCACGGTGGGAGTGGAAGCCTAACTAGGTAACCATGCGGTCGGGAGGTAGTGTCTTCTTACCATTTGGGTTCCTCTTCACATTGCTAGCTATTGGATGTTCATTGTAGAATATGTACCTTTATCATTCTTATTTCTTATCTCAGAGACTTCTTTTCAGATGATGTATATATGTTATCATGTATTCTGATGTATTGTATTTATTCTCACATACCCTGTGACATGTGCAGTGGATGTTATTAATTGGATGTACTTTCATTGTATTAGATATACTTATGCTTTGCTTATGTGATTATGTATCTGTTATTTCTTTATGATCTTGAGACATTGTACTTGGAACTTAAACTAATTAATTTTAAACTATTAAATGTGACTCAACGTAAAGGAACCCTTGAGGAATTGAAACTGTATCTGTAATTGCAAATGTGTATTTGATGTGTATGTTCTTATTGCTTCCGCATTAATGTTATCTTGATTTTGTTAAAACTTTTTTTTAAAAAAAATAGTTCAGTAAACATTGTAACATGTTAGGTTTATTTCTCTTGGGTTCCCAAGCGGGGCGTTACAATGTCTGCCTTCATTCTAACTTTTGAAAACTTAAGGATTTCAAGTTGTCCCTTTATTACATCATTTGTTGACTTCCATAGGCCAACCTTGGTGTCATGCCTAACCTCTCCAAGATCCAAAAAATGCAAGGTGAAATAATGTGCAGACATATCTTTGATTCTTCCCTCTATAGTGGGCTTGGCAATTTCCATCGTCAAATGCCCTATGTTAGGATCTTATCGAAGAATTGATAAGGTCTTTTGATTTTTGACTTTACTTGGTGTTGATCCAAAGTGGATAGCTAGAGATAAAGTCTCTTTATTAGGAACTCCCTCCTCTTTCCTCTTCCCTTTTCTATCCAAGGTGTCCTCCAACCATGATTCTATGCTAATCACCTTGGATGCAGTCCCAAATGTGTCTATACTAAACATCTTTCTCTTGACTCAGGTTAGTGTTTTCATGGATGAAGAGAAAGGATTCTTTGGGGCTTTTGAAATGAGCTTTGAAGATTCAGGGCCTTTTCTAGTTCTATAGTATCTTTGTTGCTTCATCAAACTTAGTAGACTCACTCTCACTACTTCCACCATCTCTAAGATCCACCACTTGTACTTGGGAACTACTTGGTAGGAGTAGTGCAACTCATAGATGGGATCAAACTACTATGGGGTGAGAGAGCAACTATGACTGCACCATCTTTTAATTCATCTGCCTTCTTCTTCTTAGCTTCTATTAGAGTTCTAATTACTAGCAGGGAACCATCCTGACAAGTTCTAGCAAAGGAATTCTCTTGTTGGGAGGTTTATCACCTCCACTTGATGGTTGTGCTAGCCCTTGGGTAATAAATAAGGTTGTACCTGATGTACCAGCTTGGGAAGAGGAAGCCACTACAACTTTTGGGAAAGTTTGAGCTGATACATCTTTTCTTTGACTCCTTCAAGCTGTGGTCCATTTGACCCATTTTCTAGTCCTCTTGTAGATTCAGGCCATAATTATATCTAGCTCTTCCCTAGTGTCTTTGTATGACTTCAAGCTTATTGGGGTGCCTATGAGCTTGGTCAGGTAAGTGTTTGTTCTAGCAAAGGAATTCTCTTGTTGGGAGGTTGATCACCTCCACTTGATGGTTGTGCTAGCCCTTGGGTAATAGATAAGGTTGTACCTGATGTACCAGCTTGGGAAGAGGAAGCCACTACAACTTTTGGGGAAGTTTGAGCTGATACACCTTTTCTCTAACTCCTTCAAGCTATGGTCCATTTGACCCATTTTCTAGTTCTCTTGTAGATTCAGGCCATAATTATATCTAGCTCTCCCCCAGTGTCTTCATATGACTTCAAGCTTATGGGGGTGCCTATGAGCTTGGTCAAGTAAGTGTTTCTATACATATTTTTGCCATCATCCTCCACCCCTTCTACATTAATGTTAACTTTATACATCTTCACCTGATCAATTGTTAGTCTGGAAAAGGCTCAATCATGGCTCTCAAACTCATCCTTGCAATTGGCCCAATAATCCTCAATGGCGGTGATATGCTTTATTACACTTCCTATTTTAAAAATATCCTTGGCATACCCATTTAGGTCGAACATAGGTCTCAAGACTTCATACATATCCAACTTATACTTAATCTCAAACACCTTCAACATGTTCTTATCATCAAAGTGGGTGTCACAACTAAAAGCCCCCATCTTCATGGGGAATTTTTACCCTTTCTTCTTCAAGCTCCTACTCAACACATTCACTTGAATGACCTACTGAACAATCTTGATCCACGCAAGCATGTCACTGGGATATCTTGGTAGCTTCAAGGGGAAACCATCGAAAGTTGCAAGATGCAAATAAGAAAAGGATGAGAATTAAATGAAATAAATCTCAAACTAGCTAATGGTTGCCATGACTTCAAGACTAAATCTCTTTTCTGGACATCCCTATAGTTCCTTGCAAATCCTCATAGTGAATGCATCATTTACTTTTACATACTCTACATAGCTATTCTACAACTCTAAGCATGGATAAAACTCATAAGATTTCACATTTTTGGGAAAATTTTGCACTCTTGGGAGTCCTAGCCATTGTTGCATTGAGGTCAACATATATATGAGGAAAGAGGACATATAGAATGTATTATAAAATTTTGTTGCATGGAGAGCATTGGACAGAATTTTTCTTACCTCATGAGCCCAATCAATGTATTGAGTGTTAGGGAAAATGACTTGTACTGAAAAGAAATGCTAGTCAATGAAATTCAAAGATTCTACCTCACCTTTAAACCTATGTAAGAGAACCAAATTATCAATAATCTGTGGTTTGAGGTTGGTCCCAAACAAGGTCTTATGAACCTTACTCTTAGCACCTTGTGGTTTTTGGAATCATGTCTACATGATTTCTTTCCTCTAGATCATCTTCTTTGTGGAGAAATGACTCCTTTGAAGGTCAAGTCTGAGAATTCTTCCCATTTTGGCACTCAAAGGAAATTCACTACAATTTTCCTATCGATTGAAATAAACACTATGTCATCAAGTAGCACATTATGCCTTGTCTCTAGGTTGTAATGACTTATACATTCGTAGATTAACTCTAGGGCCTAAACTGCAACCAAAAAATCAGCTACCTCGACAAACCTACATCTTCAAAGTTTCTTAGTGATGGGGTGAATGCACTTAGACTTCACTCTCTTTTGGAAATCTTCCATGTCGTAGAAGTGAAGAGAAGTGTCGGTGAAATTATGCAATTAGGATTTGATCAGGGATAACTTTAAGATACCTCTCCTAAAAAAAAGCCTAAAATGCTAGTGAATCCAACATTTTGTGGGCAGGAAAATTTTAATATCAAGGGAGATTTTTTTGTTCCATATAGGGAAATAAAATATTTTATGTTGGCGATTTTTGTCTTGCCCTAGAAAAAATCATTTTAAATGTGGCGAATTAATATTTTTTTTGGCTAATGGATAAATAAATGATGGCTATTTTTTTCCTTGCCAAAAATGAATTAATATTGTCAGAGGTGAATTACTTATTTTTTAGGAAAATGAATAATAATGGTCTTGACTAATCTTGAATGGTAAACTGAAAAATTGTTTAATCCGAAAGCAAAATTTGTACATGTATTGGCTAGTGACTGTACTGACTACTAAGTAGTCACTTCAAGTATCAACTTATGTATTGTCCTAGGTGTGTTATTAATAATGTTGTAACATTGTTACATCAATGTTACTATTACCAAGTTGTCTACCGTCACTTTTGTATTGTTGATAGTAAATACAATAGTTTTATTGACTGTTGATTAGTTGGAAATCAATGATAGAAGATACATCTTGGGGCCACTCACTTGAAAAGACCTGCAGTCGCATGTAATTCTCTGGAATGGAGACACATGGAAAGGTTTGCATGCAAATCATTACTCAATGTCAGGCACTATCAACTATCCGACATTAATGCTAGTACATTTTGGAATTTCACACATTTAAAATTAATAGGAATACGAAAAATTAAGATATGAAAGATCATGAACACCAAAGAATTAAATGCAACTACCATAATGGAAGTGCCATTAAATAGCCTTTTCAATTCCTCTTTCATTATCATTTCTCATATTTTTCAAGCTTCAATCTAAATTCGACATGTAGTTGTAGTTTGTAGAGTTTATTGAATCTTAGTCATGGATGTGCTAATTTGCCTCAAATGCACCACAATGGCTCTACAAAAGCCTTTTCTGGGCAGGATTCCTGACGATGTCCTTGCCATGGTTTGCAAGGTAAATGCTTGGAGTCCTTTTATTCACCATGCTATATTCATGGTACTCGACCATGAATTATTGAGAAATGATAAGAGGTATTGTGTGTCTACAGATATTACCTCCTGCTTCCTCGTGTCTCTTCTCAACCTTGGAGGCAGTCAAATAGACATGTTGATGCTTCTACATAATGTTTTTAAGGAAGTATTTTTAGAAGATGATGTCAAAATTCTTGTATTTTTTGAGCAGATACTGGGGCCGGGCATTGGCATCCCTTTTGTAGATGTAGCAAACAAGTGTTGAGAGGAAGGCATAGGGTGCATTATACATAAGCATCCTTTCTTGCTCAGCATGAATGAACGGCAATTGACTTGACATCGAAAGTGGGTGTGGCTCAGAAGGGATTTCTTGTGAAAATGGTTGTCATTGGATGACGTTAGCAAGATTGACTTCACATGGCTAGATGAATTTAGTGACATCACCTTCTCCAATATATTCCTTGTGGATGGACTTGAAGACCTTTCTAATTAAAGGCTTCAAACTCTCAGCTCCTCAGCCTGCTCATGCTTCCGACCTCCCTAGTTCCCTGGTTCCCTATTCTCTCAGCCCTATTTTTGAATATTGTTTCCTTACCCGTTGCCCTTAGGGCAAAAAAATGTTTTAAAGATATCTGTATTTTTCTTTGGATTGGGCCTTGACCTTTTTCATAAATTATGAAATAGTAAAACCAACCTAATTTAATTAGCTATTTTGAATATATATGCTATGAATTAGTACTATGTACATTGTCCAGTCTAAAATATTATCGATGAAAATGATAGCTTTTGCCTTTTCAAATTGTTGTTCTTGTTAGTCTACGACTTTGTAAGTTTTTTTTTGGCATCTTGATTCTCAATGCACTGTTGAAATGTTACTGTTAGTCTGTGACTTTGTTAAAAATAGTTAACTATTTTTTTTTAATCTGATTGGTTAAAACAAATGGAGCTTAAAGGAAAACTAAAGATTAATAGATTATAACCTTAACAAATTAAATATAATTTTGATAATTTATGTGTCAAATTTTTATTTCATACCTATCTTGTTACCTATTCCTAATTTTTTTTTCATTATGAAATCTTTTAAATGATGAAGAATAGTTTATAAATAATTATCACAATTATCAATATATGTTAAATTTTAATAATTTATAGATATTTTAATTATATTATATTTTAATTTTGAAACTAAATAATAAATATGAATAAAAATATAGCACTTGCAATTATATTTTTAAATTGTAATTATTTTATTTACATTATTATTATTATTTCATGATATCTTGCACCAATTTTATTTTATAAAATTTAATATATCTTCATTGAATTTTTCATATCATCTTTACAATAATAAGCTTATGATAGAAAAGAAAATCAATTCTCTAATACAAAAGAAAATCCTTTATTTATATATTAAAACTATTATAATATATTTTTTAATATCGGTAATAGGTTTTGCTCGAATCTTGACCGTTGCATAAAAGAAGGATCGACAGCCCGAGATGAATTTCGGGCTGATTTGGGGAATGCTTTCCCATGTGCCTAGATTCATCCAGAATCATGACACGTGTCTGGTCATTGCCAATTATAAGACTCGGTTAATATTTTTATTTTTTTAATGTAAGTGCATTAGTTTATATTTTATATTGTAATAATGTATTTTTTTATAAATTATAATATGGTTTTTTTGTCATTTAATTAAAAATAATATTACTTATATTATATAATCATTTAAGATTTATTATTATTATAAAAATAGTATTATTTTTATTTATAATTATTTATTATATAATAGAACATATAATATAATTATTTATATAATATAATTATAACCATATGATATATATGTAATAGAACACATATATCAATGATTATATAATATATTTATGAATAAAATTTAAATTTAAATTAACATCATTACAAAAAAAAAATTATATTACATTTTTATTAATTAAAATATTTTATATATTATAATAAATTTATTAAATTTAAATTAGATTTATATAAAAACTAAAGGAAAATACTAGTGGCACTTGTTTCATATCTTGCACCAATTTTATTTTATAAAGTTTAATATATTTTCATTGAATATCAATAATTAAATTAACTCAAAATCAGGACATGTGTGCTACAAGATTCTACTCAAAAATTGAAATCTTGACCATTGACTAAAAGAAAGATTGACAACTCGAGATGAATTTCAGGCCAATTTGGGGAATGCTTTCCCATGTGCCTAGATTCATCCAAAATTTTGACACGTGTCTGGTCATTGCCAATTGGAAGACTCGGTTAATATTAATAATAATTATTATTTTTATAAATAATTTTTACAATTATCAATATATTATAATAATTTTTAGATAATTAAACTATATTACATTTTTATTTTAAAACTAAATAATAAATATGAATAAAAATATAACATTTGTAATTTAAAAAAAAATAAAATTATTTATTTTATTTAAATTAAACTATTGACATTATAATTTATTAATAATTATTAGTATTTGCCAGTAGCTACTAGGCTTAGGGCTAAGAGCTAAATATTTCATTTTCAATGTGATTCATTAACGTTAATATTTTTATTTTTTTAATGTAAGTGCATTGGTTTATATTTTATATTGTAGTAATGCATTTTTTTATAAATTATAATATTTTTTTTTGTCATTCAATTAAAACTAATATTACTTATATTATATAATCATTTAAGATTTTTTTATTATTATAAAAAATATTTTTATTTTTATTTATAATTATTTATTATATAATAGAACATATAATATAATTATTAATATAATAAAATTATAACCATATGATATATACGTAATAGAATATATATCAATGATTATATAATATATTTATGAATAAAATTTAAATTTAAATTAACATCATTACAAAAATATATAATTATATTACATTTTTATTAATTAAAATATTTTATATATTATAATAAATTTATTAAATTTAAATTAGATTTATATAAAAACAAAAGGCAAGTACTAGTGGCACTTGTTTCATATCTTGCACCAATTTTATTTTATAAAGTTTAATATATCTCCATTGAATATCAATAATTAAATTAACCCGAAATTGGGACACATGTGCTGCAAGATTCTACCTAAAAATTGAAATCCCGACCGTTGCCTAAAAGAAAGATCAACGGCCCGAGATGAATTTCGGGCCGATTTGGGGAATACTCTCCCAAGTGCCTAGATTCATCCGAAATTGTGACATGTGTCCTTGACAAGTGTCACGATGTCACAATTGATGGACTTATGATGATATCACTCCACAAATTCACCCAAAAATCATATCGAATCATCGATAATTAAGATATATTTTTATTAGTTAATTCTTTAAAATGAACAAATTTATTCAAATGTATATTAATGTAATAAATTTTTTCTTTTTTTAAACTTTAATTATTGTTATGTACATTACTAAATTATTGAGTCTTGACTTTTTATGTCGTTTACATGTACATTGTGCATACTATTAATAAAGTACCTAAAACCATTAATTACTTAATACTTTCTTTTTAACTATTAACCCTACCCTGTATGTTCATTATTTTTAGAGTCTAATACGTTAGCAGGGTTTTCAAATTTTAAATTTTCTCAGACTGGCATAATTCCATTTTGTGTTCTGAAGACTGAAAGTGTGAAACTTGAGTATCAAACGACAACACCAATTATCCAATCTCGATTCTGGGTATTTAATTTTTTAAAAACTTTTTTCATTGCAATTTGCAGCAATAGAAATCTTGATTTTAACGGTCTTAGGTTTACACTTTACAATTATTTTAAATAGGGCCTGAACAATAAATTTGTGTAATAACCAGTAGTAGGCATGGGCAAAACAAAGTCAAAAACCTCACGTACGAGTGCAAGCATAAAGGAAAAGAAACACATTATAGAACTCAAGCAAGTGCTACAAATCTCAGGTTTCATCGATGAATGTGATGATATTTTTGATCCTATTATCCATGGAGATTTAGGAATTGTGAGAATTAGGCATTCATTGTTTAATAAGTGAAAAGATCCACAGAAGGAGAGAAATTATTACAAATATAACAACAATATTGGTGCACATACAAAAAAACTAGCTGCTCTGGTTACTAGATTGGCTAACCTCACTGTACCTGAAGTATTCCCTTGCCCTAAAATTGTAATGCTATGCGCTTAGAATTATGATGAAAATAGAAAGGCAATTGTAAACCAAGACACTCAGGAGGAAATTTTATCCATACCTGAGAGTGAACTTTTCACTCTATTAGACCTAGGGCTAGGGTTTAAACTAGAAAGCTCTAACAAGTGCATTGACTTGGATAAACTAGGACATGCTTATGACAAACTGGAAGAGTTTTTCACAATTCATTTATTAAGGGTTTAATAAACTCAGAGTCCTCTTGTTCTACTAGTGTTACACTAGACATAGACCATAAGCCTCCTTATTGGTATGATATTTTTGTGCCATGGGTTCAAAATACTATTTCTTTGTTATCATTTTGTCTAGGATTGAATAGTAACAAGGAAGTGTAGGCTAGTGTTCTTGAAATGATTTATAATATCCATTGTCAAGGTTAGTAAGTTGAGCAGGTAGATGTAAGATATAACTTTGTTCAGCACATTGTTGAATCTATGCAACAACAATTATTGATGATTAAATAGAGTACAACTACAAGAAAGATGAAGACATTTAGGTTCACAAGTTACTTGTGCTACCTTCTTCTAGCAAAGCATCACCCAATATTTGAGACAGAGAACAACAAGCTTGATATTGAGGTCTATAAGTTTGATGAGAGAACCTAGAAGAAATCAGAGACTCCAAGTCTAGTATATGAGTGGACACATAAGATGAGGATGACTGCTGCAAATAAAAACTACAACCATTTTGTAGATTTCATTTTGGCACCTATTTACCAAAAAATCATAGGTACTTTGATGCCTAGATTGCCTGTGTCTTGTAAAGATTGCATTCAACTGGGAAGTGAGATTTAATTGGCTGACTGGTTCTTCATGGAAGAGTACACTATCTTAAGGTTTTATGATTCAGCGATTGAACCCTGCAAACTTCCAATGCATGTTATAGAAAGGAGTTTTGTACTAGAATATGTACGACAGATGGAGAGTGTAGATGAACTTTTTAGTGGACAACAAAAGAAAATGATATTTCCTTCCTTGCCTTTCGTAATTAGAGGCCTCACATTTGAGAGAAAGGCTTTCAAAGTGGCAAATGAATTGGTAATTTTTTTTGGCTTTGATTTTGTTAGTTACTGAAATTATGATCCACTGAACATAATAAAAATGAGACTTATTACCAATGGGAACTCTGCAAGAAAATATCAACATCAGGAGTGCCATTGATAGAAAATTTTAAAAACAAGGATTCATGGGATGAAGTTAAGAAAGAGATGGAGAAACATGTACTAGAGAATAATATTTCAATGCAAGAATTGTCATCCCAAATTATGACATTGCACAAATCAGAGCCTCTAAGATACTTAAATTTCTACAAGAATGCATCTCAACTTTCTAAGAGGTCTATGCTGAAAGAAATTAAAGAGGCGCAGCTGAAATGTGGTGTCAAACCAAGATGACTAATTTCTGGAAAATGAGGCAAAATTTGGGTGAACCAAAGATATCAGCTAGTTTTGATGAAATTGAGGAGGATGAAAATTTCAGCAATTATCGAAATAAAGAGCATCCAACTGTACTATATGATTTTGGCAGTGGCAGTGATAATGAAAGACAGAAGGACCTTGAGTCTGATGCTAACATTCAAGGTATTTAGGATTCCAAGTCAACCAAGGGAAGAGATATTGTTACACTTCAAATGAGTGATTCTGTTAAACAAACATATAGTAGAGGGGCAACTATGATACAAAAAGTGGGTTATACAAGTATAGGGCGCATTGGGGCAAGTAGTGAATGGATTTGGAATCCAGTTCTAGTACCAAACCCACCCAAAATAGGATGTAAACCAATCATTGGACTCTCTGAGAATGAAGATGATTCATCTAGAAAGGCCAAAAAACATTATGCCTCTACTTCTGAAGGTCATCCCAAAATATTATTTGTTAAATCTTTGAATCTAGTTTTAGTTGATCCCACTGGCACTGGCACTGGCACTAGCATGGATGAACCTTGAGCAAAAAAGAAAAAGGTTATGACAATTACATCGCCAACAGTGTCAGTGGTTACTTCACCAATGTATGGACCGGTAGCTTTTGTACAAAACCCAAAAAATAGTCCTAAAATGCTAGGATTCGGAATGGGCCATCTTCAGTCTATTAGCAATCCTCAAAATACAATTGTAGGTGGAGTAAGTTTAACTAGAGTTGGAGGAGCACACAATGATACAACTGATAATTCATCTTTCAAACACTCAATTGTGTTAGCAAACTCAAATTTTAGTTTGAATGAGTTTGCATCAAAGTTTGAATAGACATGTGAAAGAAATAGGTAAATTATGAAGACTTTGAAAAGTGAGCAGTTGTTGAATGTTAGGGATCTACTAATAGAATATTTCCAATATATGATCCAAACAATGAAATGATGAACTTCATGCCTATTATGCCCCTGGGTAGAGATAATAATCCACCACAAAATGTAATAAATCCTAACGATATACAAGTTACCAGTCTTCAAATGGATTTATCAAAAGTGAAAAATATTGACAAAATCAATATATCAAAAGAGAGAAACAAAATGGTCTACTTTACACTTCTCAAAGTAGAGAGGGAAAACAAAAGGCTTACAAAGAAAATATAAAAGTTACAGGCAGACCTTGATAATGTGAAGGTGAAGGAGAAAGCAGTAAACAATAGGTTCAAAGAATTGTAAAACAAGATAAAGAAATCTTCTCCTATAGAGGCAATTGTCTAGCAAGAAAAGATGAATGAACAAGTGCAAAAATTGACTAAAGAATTGGATGAGTGCCAAAAAAGACTTTAGCATGAACAAGCCTCTACTGCATAGTTGTTTGAGTTTGTAGAGAGTAGTGCACAAGTCAACAATAAATTAAAAACTGACCTAGACTATGCTGTCATGGAAAATAATATTTTGAAGACTAAATTGGAGAATGAAAAGAAACATTCAGTGTCTAGGGAAAATATGGTTTTTAATTTGCAAAAGGAATTGGGGAGTGAGAAGAAAAAAGAGGAGTCTAGTGCAAAAACAATCAACAATTTGAATAAGCAATTGGAGAATATCAAACAAAAAGAGGAGTCAACTGCAAAAACTATCAATAATCTAGAGAAGGAATTGGAGAATGAGAAGAAAATGGAGTCTAGTGCAACTACAAGCACTAACACAATCCACCACATGAGGAGGGAATTGGAGAATGCAAAGAAAAAAGAGGAGTCAGCTGCAAAGAAAATCCTCGATTTGAGAAAGAAATTGGAGAATGTGAAGAAAAAGGAGTCTACTAACTCTACTCAAAGACTCCATGATTTGAAGAAGGAATTGGACAATGCAAAGAAAAAGGAGGAGTCCACTGCAAAGACAATCCATGATTTGAAAAGGGAACTCGAGGATGAGAAGGAAAAAGAGGTAACTACTACAAATACAATCCAAGATTTGAAGAAGAAATTAGAGGATGAGAGGAAGAGAGCAACTAATTGGCAAGGGCAGCTAGAGGAAATATAAAAAAAGAGTGAAAAAGATGTTAGGATAAACCACAGACAGAAATAAAAACTACATGCAAATATAACGAATAATAGAAAATAATAGATCACACAAAAATGAACACAAGGCACCAAGATTTAATGTGGTTCACCCAATCATTGGGTTACGTCCACCAAAAAACAAGTCCGATCTTATTACAATCCAGTGATTACAACTTGATTATTGTCCGTAATCCCTTATAGCTCAATACCGCCACAAGAACCAATTTCACATCACAACATAATGAAAATACCTAACCCTAAACCCTTTTATACAAGAATTTTATCCGTTTTAGGGTTACAACATGTTGGCCATAATATGTCGGCTACAACGTCGGCTTGAACCCCACTAATTATGAAGTATGTACAGTACTTTCCTGATCAGTCACCATAATCTAACAATCTCCCACTTGGGGACTGATCAAGCTCCACACTAAACAAAAATCTCCCACTTGGAGACTGATCCTATAGCAATACCACTACCACATGGGGCTCCCACTGGATCAAACCACCCTAGACTCTACTATTCTTTTGTTCATGTTCAATCTAGAAGACCAATTGAAGCTGAAGAGGAGTTCAACTTCTCCCTTGTTACAACCTTTTGTCAACATATCTGCTAGATTGTCATTTGTATGGATCTTCTCCAGCTTTAACTATCCATCCTCCAAAATTGATCGAATGAAATGGTACCACAACTGTATGTGTTTGGTCTTAGAATGCAGAGCTGAATTCTTTGCAAGAAGAATGACACTCTGACTATCTGTGAACAAATAATTATCCTTCTGAGGATGTCCCAATTCTTTCAAGAAAAAATGAAGCCATATCATCTCCTTGGCTACCTCTATAGAAGCAACATACTCTGCCTCTGTAGTGGATAGACTATTAATCTTTTGTAACCCAAAAACCCAGCTCATGGCTGCCCCACCAACAGTAAAGACATAACCTATAGTGCTCCACCTGGTATTGATATCCCCTACCAAATATGAGTCAACATAGCCCTGTAAATCAGTAGTAGAGCCACCAAAGTGTAAACACTTATTGGATGTTCCTCTCAAATATCTGAGAATCCACTTGACAACATTCCAATGCTCAAATCCTGGATGATTCATAAACCTGCTAATGACTTCCACTGCATGTGCAATATTTGGCCTAGTACATACCATAGCATACATTAAGCTTCCTACAGCTCAAGCATAGGGTACCTTGGACATCTTATCCTCCTCTTCCTGTGTCTTAGGACACATCTCCTTAGTCAACTTCAAATGACTAGGTAAAGGTGTGCTGATAGCTTTAGCATTCTCCATAGAAAAATATTGCAACACCTTCTCAAAATAATCAGCCTGAGATAGTGTCAATGTTTTGTTCTTTCTATCTCTACAAATCTTCATACCAAGGATTTGTTTTGCTGCCCCCAAATCCTTAGTAGAAAATGCATGTGCTAACTAGCATTTCAGCCCCTTAATATGATCCATTTTAGACCCAGCTACAAGCATATCATCAACATATAAACATAAAATAATGTAGCTATCATCATCCAACCTCTTAAAATAAACATAGTAATCTGAATGACACCTATTATATCCATGCTCATGCATAAAACTATCAAATTTCAGATACCATTGCCGAGGTGCTTGCTTCAAGCCATATAAACTTTTCTTCAATTTGCATACTAAGTTCTCCTTACCTTTGACCTCAAATCCCTGTGGCTGAGCCATATATATTTTTTCATCCAAGTCACCATGAAGGAAGGCTATTTTAACATCCAACTACTTTAAATGCAAATCTTTAGTAGCCACAAGACTTAAAATGGATAGAAGTCATTTTAACAATAGGAGAAAATATCTCATCAAAATCAATTCCCTTTTTCTGTGCAAATCCTTTTACAACTAACCTAGCCTTAAATCTTTTCTGACCTCCTTCCTCTTCTTTCAACCTATAAACCCACTTATTTTGTAAAGCTTTTTTACCTATAGGAATCTTGCATAGATCCCATGTCTTATTCTTCAGCAAAGAGTTCATTTCATCTTTCATTGTAGACTCCCACTGAATCTTAGTATTCACCTGCATAGCTTCAGCTTAACCTTTAGGTTCACCAGCATCAGTAAGTAAAATAGAATACAAAGAGGGAGAAAATCTTTGTGGAGGTCTAATTTGCCTCATTGATCATCTAACATTCACTGGTGTGTGTGGTATTTGTTGTTGCAGTTGTTGCACATCATGAGGAATGGCTGGAACATCAGCTTTTGGAGTATCATCCAACACGACATAATCATCTTCTTTCTTCTCATGTTGCTGCAATAGATCTTTGTACAACACTTTCTCATTGAATATGACATCCCAACTTCTAACAATTTTATGATTTTCAAAATTCCAAAGCCTATAACCAAATTCATTAATGCCATATCCAATAAAGACACATTTCGTTGATTTAGCTTTGAGCTTGGTTCTATTTAGAGAGTCTATTTGAGGAAAAGCTTCACAACCGAAGGTCTTGAGAAAAGAATAACTCACCTTCTTACTAGTCCATGCCTCCTATGGAATACCACAGCCCGAAGGAGTAGAGGGACCTCTATTAATAAAATATACTGCAGTATTGATAGCCTCCACCCACATGTGTAAGGGCAACCCAACATGCAACCTCATGCTCCTTGTGTGCTCCATTATAGTCATGTTCATGCATTCAGCCACTCCATTTTCCTATGGAATCCTTGGAATAGTTTTCTGTCTACGAATACCATTAGTGGAGCAATAATATTCAAATTCATGACTGCAATACTCACCACCATTATCAGATCTGAGACATTTTAATTTCTTACCAATCTCATCTTCAACTAGGTATTTTCATTTCTTAAAAGTTTGAAATACATCAGATTTCTATCTAAGGAAATAAACCCATACTTTTCTAGTTGCATCATCAATATATGTAACATAATAATGAGAGCCACCAAGTGAAGATACCTAAGCTGGTCCCCATACATCTGTATGCACAAGCTCTAATTTCTCATTTTTATTTTCCTTCCCAGTCTTTACAAAACTCACTCTCTTTTGTTTTCCATACACACAACTTTCATAGAAATCCATATTAACACATTTCAGACTTGGTAAAACTTTCTTTGAATGAAGTACTTTCATACCTTTCTCACTCATGTGCCCAAGTCTATTGTGCCATAGTGCTATGTTAGAATCTATAGCAGCTATTTTTTCTCCCTGCTCAACTGCAGTAATTGTTCTTGAACATTTATTTTTCTCTAAAACAATCAAAGTAGAAGGAACAATATGACATGTACAAAGATATAAGGTGCCTACTTTCACACCTTTTGCTACCACAAGGGAACCTTTTGAAACCTTCCAATTTTTATCATTAAAAGTAACTACACAACCCTCATCACCGAGTTGCCTCATTGAAATTAAATTCCTACTCAGCCTTGGAGCATGTCTTACCTCATGTAGTAGCCAATGATTCCCATTTTGCAACTTAATCTTAATTTTTCCCTTTCCAAAAATCTGACAAGGTTCATTATCCCCCAAATAAACAAGCCCAAAATCTCCTTGGACATAATTAATGAAATAAACTCTATGAGGTGTAGCGTGAAATGAGGCACCAAAATCTAAAACCCATGAATCATCAACACTTTCTAAAGATAGAAGCAAAGCATCCTCTTCGGATTTGTTACTTACCACATTTGCCTCCTTGTCTCCATCTGATTTATCTCCTTCATTTTTTTTTTGATTCCAACAATCTTTCTTTTTGTGCCCTAGTTTCCCACAGTACCAGCAGTCATTTGGTCCTCTTGATTGAGACCTCTTCCCTTTTGACTTTCCTCTTGATTTCCCACGATCTCCAGAGTTACTTCCTCTCTCAGTCATTCTGCCTCTGCTTTGTGCATTCAAAGCACTTCCTGATGTAGATCCACCTGAGGATTTTCTACGATTTTCTTCACTCAAAACAACACCGATCACATCATCATATTTTAGGGTACTATATCTAGGAACAGAATTACTCACAGCCATTACCAAGCCATTCCAACTTTCAGGCAAAGAACACAAAATCAAGAGAGCCCTAATTTCTTCATCAAAATTGATACCCACAAAAGATAACTGACTAGTAATTGTATTAAACTCATTTAAATGATCTCCAATAGATCCACCTTTTGCCATTTTCATATTAAATAAACGCTTCATCAGAAATACCTTGAGGGCTTTTCATATAGTGTCGGTAGGGTTTTCATCAACTCTTCTATCGTCTTTGCTTTTGTAATATTAAATGCCACTAATGGTGCCAAGCATAACCAAATTCTTTTGAGTGCCTTTCTGTCTAAAAGATCCCATTCAACATCTAACATAGTTCCCTGATTCTTGGCTTTCGCTTCCAATGGCTTCTATAAATCCTTCTGATACATATAGTCTTCCATTTACATCTTCCATAACTGGAAGTTCTACCCATTAAACCTATCAACCCTTAGCTTAACCTCATTTGGCATTGCACTCACTCAACTGTGAGACTCCCACTCAACCGTGAAACTTTCTTGCAAAGGATAACTAAAAAACAAGTAGGCTCTGATACCACTTGTTAGGATAAATAACGGACAGAAATAAAAATTACATGCAAATATAACGAATAACAAAAAATAATAGATCACACAAAAATGAACACAAGGCACCAAGATTTAACGTGGTTCACTCAATCCTTGGGCTACATCCACCGAATAGCAAGTCCAATCTTATTACAATCTAGTGATTACAACTTGATTACAGTCTGTAATCCCTTATAGCTCAATACTATCGCAAGAACCAATTTCACATGACAACATAATGAAAATACCTAACCCTAAACCTTTTTATACAAGTATTTTATCCATTTTAGGGTTACAACATGTTGGCCATATGTCGGCCATAATATGTCAGCTACAACGTCAGTCTGAACCCCACTAATTATGAAGTATGTACAGTACTTTCCTGATCAGTCACCATAATCTAACAATCTCCCACTTGGGGACTGATTAGGCTCCACACTAAACAACAAAAGAGATTTCTGAAATGAAGAAAAAGATGGAGAATGTAATGGAAGAAAATAGAATGACCTCTTCCATAGACCATCATGTGAAGGATACTATAATAAACATGGTTAAGCTTATCAAACAAGAAAATTGGGACAAAATAATGAAGAACATTGATAGTTTGTTTGAATGGCTTGATTTAAATGGCAATCTCAGACTTGTCTACGAAAATGTTAAAAGTGATATTTTGAGTAAAAGAAAAATCTTCACCAATTCCTTAAAAAATCTTTCTGACCAAATTTTGAATAAATTAAAGAGATCCAGTGACAAGGATCTGGAAAAGCATGGAATAAAAAACTTCTTGAATGCCTTTGTAATGACCATTGAAGTCAGTCACCATTGTGAACAAGTAATGGAAATAGGTGAAGCTCTCAAATTTGCTTCCAAAGAATTGATGAAGATGAATAACATCATACTAAACTTGTTGACTGTTGGATTACCAAATCTAGTTGACTTAGACGAAGGATTCATTGGAAAAGAAAATTACATGAAAAGTTTTTAGGACAACATGAATTATAATTTAGGCAACTTGCCTGAGGAAACCACTCCAAAAAGAATTGCAAGTTGCATCAAACCATTGTCAACAATGAATGAAGTTATAGATAAATTCCTCGATTCATGTAAAAATATCTCTTAGAAGTATTTATTGTTGATGAGGTTACAACTATTTAGCTACAACCTCAAACAAATGGAGCTTCCAAATGATGCAGAATGGAGTGCCCTAAAGAAATTCTTTGAAGCTGGGTCATCTTCTCAAACTGAAGCTATTACTGTTGCTTTCATTGGTAGTCATGACTCATAGCTGATAGCACTAAGAAGTAACAACTTAGTAAGTGATAGTACTATAATTTTTTTGATACTTGTTGCTCTTTAGTTTCAAATTTTGGATTTAATTTCAACTTTGTTTAATGTTAATTGTTACAGGAATCAAGAGCTAGCATATTAGGATAGTTGGGCAGCTAGGAACTGGCATACTATTACTACACCGAGCAAATGGAAAAAATTTCCCTAGTCCTACTATTGGAAAAAATTGTACAATTAGCAATGTGGCAAATTGGCAATGTGATTGTATAGTACCAAAGTAACATGAATTAGAATAAGATCGAAATCGACAGCTCGAATCGAATTGTGAATCGAACCATCGAATCGTGTGAATCATCATGATTCTTGGAACTATGTTGTATACACATAATGTATTATCTAGTAATAATTTGATTATATATACAATTACAAACTGACCTACAACTATTGTTGCTCCCTTGTATCTGCAAAAGGGAATTCAAGGTCATTTCAATTTGCCATTGAGTCATTTGCAAAGGGTTGTAATTGTTTGTAATTGACAATTGTTAAATGTATTATGTTATAGGTTGATCTATAATTATAAATTATAATACATTTAAAAAAAAAAAGATCTTATTCTATAAAATGCATTATGTTACAATTTCTTAAAGAAACTAGAATCAATGAAAATCTCAACATGTTAAAAAAATACAATCAATGAAAATCTCAACATGTAAGTTTGTAACATCAACATGTTCAAAAAATAATAATTTAAACATCTATAAAGGGACAATGAATAAAGGTTATAAATTAACTTCTACAAACATGTTACATAATTAATTAGTAGGTATAGTCTTAGATTAGAGCTACTAGCCTACTACTTGACTCACACAGAAGTTAGAACTTGAGGTTGAGATGCTGCTATAGTTGTCATTCTGCTTGGACTAGCTCAGCATCACTATCATTAGAATCCTCCTCATTTATTGCATACAACATTTCATTGTCCATTGTGTTTTCTTCAAATGCACTGTCAGCGTTAGACTCACTATGCATGCCACAGTCAACATCATCTTCATTACTTCCAATATTAGGATATGAGCTAGTGCTATGGCCACTGCCACTACCACTGCCACTTGGGTTTGAAATGTTGGAAATCCCTCTTCTTTGACACTGGTTTCTCCAAATGCTGACAACCCTATCATAAGGGAAATTTTCTACCTCATACCTAGAATTATAGAGCCTCAGACAATTATCCAAATTTTTTTCTAATTTGTTTCTAACCTTTGACTTCAGGAAGCCCAAAGTACCAAAAAATCTCTCATCCTCCACTGAACCCAATATCATTGTCAAACATAAATCGGTAAGCTTGAAATATTCTGCTATTACCTCTCTCAACTAATTGCTCTCACAAAGATTTTTCTAAAGCTTTGTTACCAGTCCCTCTTCATTTGTGTTCTCCATAAGAGCATATTATTCCCTCATTATGTTTGCAAAAGAATATGATTGATCTTTCAGTTGAGATTCATCTAAAATTTCATTTATAGTGACTCCATTGATTACTTTAGGTTTGTAAAAATCCTGAATCAAAGCTATCATCCTTCTTAAAAAATCAGTTGGACAGTTTAGAGACCAATATTGTGGAAAAATAATTGACATTGCTTCGAGTAGTTTCTCTGGAGGGAATCTGAATCTGATTTTTGACAAAAGATTGTAGCAAACTCGCTTGACAGAGTCAAGCATAGATTCTTTGATCTTCTTGAAGTCTTCACTTGTAACACGTGAAAGTACCTTCTCTAGTACTGATTCAACTTCACTTCCTACTTCGTTGGGGTTGGAGTCAGGGTTGATGTGGGCATAGTACTGCATTGGTATGTCAACTCCATGTACCTTGGCATATACCTCATCATTTGCACCAATATGTTCCTTGGATTGTTCAAATCTAAGATTTCTGACCACTTTGCAATTTTTGTTTCATCTAATTGTATTAATCGGTATAGAGTATCTAGGTTACTACATGTCATTTACGCAACTTATTATATTTTGCAATGTACATAGCTCTTTGTTGAACATTTTTTATAATATTTCTCATGTCCTATAGCATGGGGAGAATAGCTGCTAAAGTTAAGAGTACCTTAACATTAGTTAGGCTTGAATATAGCCGAGGGAATCTATCTTGCATAGAGTGGATTAGTCCAAGCAATGATGGGTATTCAAACATTACTTGACGTGCCGGTCCATCCAAAAAGATCCATCTAGTATCATTATCTTTAAGAAGCTTCCTCCCATTAGTAAGTCCTTCAACAAAGTGCTGAAATTCCCGAACTCATTTTGGACTTTGACAGAAGTATTGGTAAATCTATTTGATTAGAGATTCCACTTTAGTACACAACCAAAATTGCTGACAATTCCAAAAGCTAGATTCATTCGATGGGCCATACAATGAATGGGAATAGTGTAGGGTGTCAAATCATTCATGATATTTTTGCAAAGACCACCTTTATGACCTTGCATAATAGAAGCTCCATTTGCTTCAACATACACCAACTATTTGGCAATCTCCATACTATCCAAACCCAGATTCAATTAGAGTAGTCTTTAATAATTCATATAAATTTTTAGCTATTGCACTATGATTCAATTTAGCAACAAATAGTAGAAATGGTTGATGAAAAAGATTCTTTACAGTATAAACATGCATGTACACCCAGGAAGTATTATCAATTGCTGTAACTTCATCTAGAGACAATGCAATGAAATTAGAGTGTTTAATTTTGTCCTTCATATCTTCTTTTTCAACCTGTGCAAGATATCTAGCCCATTCCCACATACTATTTAATGACCAGTGACTGTTTGGATAGTTTTGAGTTTTTAAAAAGTGCAATAAGGCAGGAATTGAAGGGTAGTCTATCATAGGATGTCCTCTAATCAATATATAAAACACCACACTTAATTGAACTACTTTTCCCATATTTTGCACTTTCGTTGCTTCCCCAATGAAATCTTCAATGGAACCTTTTACTGTAAAATGCTTTTCCCATAATTGCTGGTGTAACTCATATATTTTGGCATTCCTGATATGTAGATAGTTCTTTGTTTTCCAAGTTAGCATAGATTTTTCAACTCCATCTATAGTTTCCTTCTTGTAAACTTTACCGACATGCTTTTCTATGGTATCAATTTTAAGCCGCAACCTCTTCTCCTTCTTTGTTATCTCTATGCAAATCATACATCTGCATTCTGCAGGAGGCTCACCATCAATTAGATTGGGCACTGGTTCAATAAACTAGTACTTTTCCATCCATTCTAACTGAAAATTCCTTTTGGACAAATCCTAACGAGATCAATCTTTTGTTGATTCCAATTTTCTTTTCCCCTTTTGTGCATGAACATGATTTATGGAATCAGTTTTGGTTTTCTCACCCAACTGGTTCGAGACCAACTCCAACTCTATAATCTCAGTTTGTGACTCCCTACTCAGGGGAAGTGCCTCCAAATCTTGTTCAAGTTCATCCTTGGCTGAGATATCAAGTTCACCAACTTGAACTTCAATATGGTCTGAGGGTCCAACTTGTGATGAATCTCCTTTTTCAATAACCACTAGAGATCTAACTTGTGAATCTTGTAGGTTGCCAATATTTCCACCACCAAAATATACCACAATGGTTCTGCATTTTGGTAATGGTGGTCTCTCTTGGCTTTCAGGGATCCTATTGGAACCCCTGTTACCTTTCTTGTTTGACATGGCAAACCAATAAAGGCTGCAAAAAAAGTCAACTTAGTTGTTGAAAAAAAGACTCAACTACTTAGACTACATATAATAACAATAATATGATTCATTCTCAAAAAAAGGGTACTACTGCTATGGTACTACAGTCTATGGTACTACCCAATATAATTTGCAAACCTATAGGCTATCTTAGCATGTGAGATGTGTAGTCACCAGTGGACACTAGACAGTAAGACTAAAAAATAACCAATACCACTATACCAGTAGTCCAGTACCACTATACCAATGGTCCAACACCACTGTTGACATAAAAAATAAATTAAAAATCACTTTCCTTTTACAAAAACCAAGGTCCATGAGTCAATGGCCAATGCACTCAGCACTTTAAAAGTTCGGCAGCAATAAGAAATGCCAGTCTCTAGACTAGAAAATAGCAAATTGTGTAGAATAATAATATCTTATAGTCCAATCTAGGTTGGTGAATTAGGCAGGATTAACAAGCAGGAATGTCAAATGCAGGTGAAATGAACCTTCCTTTGCAAGCCCATAGTAGGAAACAATTAGCTAATTGGGGCTAGTGATCGGCACACGTTGGTAAAATGGTTGGCGACGCCCAACCCAAGGGAAAATTATTTGGTTGTAGTAATGGCGAAAGAATGTGGGCCAATAAGAAATAACATGCAAAGGCTGGCAATATGTTTAAAATAAATGTATCCAAAATGTATATTGCATTGGTGATTGGACCAATATTTTTAACCAATCATGTGATAACTAATGGGTGACTACACTAGGCGTTGGACCCAAATTTGATAAATATTCGATGATGCGATTGACTTGCGTTGCATGCACTATTCTCCAAATGACAATTGACTCATCAGAAGAGATCGTCAAAAAGTGAAGTTTTTCTACTAAAGTAATCCTTGGATTTGATCCCAGTCAATCCATCAAAACCTGCAACCCTATTTACCATGACTTTGAGAGAAATATTTGAATTGAGAAAGTGAAAGGAGTGGCTAATGCAACAATTACGGGGTTTTTCAAAAGTTATGCACATTAACAAAATAGAAGTTCAAAGAAACAGTAGTAGTTTGTTCAACTGTTTATGTTTCCATATATATGTAAGCCTCGATTCATATGTTGATCTTTAGAATTCATGCCACATGAATGAATTGAAGGAGATACCCATTGAATAGTAAATGTGAGGGGTTTAATGGGCATCTATGGGTCTTTTCACTATTCCGTTGGGCTCAATAGTAACATTCTATATCTCCATAACTTACTTTTCCATTTTCCTCTAAGTTTCAGAAAGTTACCATTAGAGTACTCCATGACAGAATGTATGCTAAGTCAGATCCTAATTATTATCTCTTTTTTGTAATGGTTAGGTTCTCTTTATTATCATTCTGAGATGTTTTAAACACAAATTCTGAATCTAACCTGATCATTAGCTTGATTTTATTTGGAATTTAGGAAATTATTTTCATGGGTTGAAAACCCATCGAGGAGAAGACAATTTATGTTTCTTCGCTAATGTTTCATTTCTTAGTTAAAATTTTGGACAATCACCCCTCTTGAAGTTAGAAATGTCTAAATGAGGTACAAAGACCTTCTCAAGCACCACTTATCATTCCTTGTCATTCTAAACTATCATTTTGGAAAACCAACTTCATGGGTTGAAAACCCACCAAGGAGAAGTCAGTTCTGAGTTTTTCCCTAGGGTTGATTATGAGAGCCACAACAAATTTGAACCATTTTCCAAAGTCATAATTGTAGAGGAAACATTGATTCACTACAGGATGTCTTGTTATTTGCATGTTTTTTTATCTGAGTGCATCATTTAGTGCCTTTCATGAGAAATCATACTCATAGGTAGAAAACCCATCGAGAATACAATTTCCAAATTTCCACAAGCATCAATTTTTCAAATGGTGATAGGTCATAAACAGATATAACTTGTAGTTGATCATTGAATGAGTAACATGAATTTCCAGCGGACTAGCACTAACCTACCTATAAGATCACTCAACAAAATGAAAAACCACCCAGCTAGGATTGAAGGGAGGTGGAAAGGGGAAAATCTGATGGAGACTCTTCCAACCTAAGAGGGCTTATACCTAGACTCAAAAAAACCAAGAATTCACTCCTCTCATTTATACACATGTATTCACTTTTGCTAATTGGTTAGAGAATGAAAAGTGGGGCAATAGTACAAAACCATTTTGTTCCCCATATATAAGATTAGGAAGAATTTTTTTCCATTCTATTAGCTAAGGCTTTAGATAAGATTTTATAGATAGTATTACATAATGTTCTTGTTCTAAAATCTCATGGGTCCCCAAAATTGGATTTTTTAGGAATTAGAGCTAAGGTGTTATTTATTTCATCTTGGAGAGAGCTCAAGTTTCTGGTTGCTTCAACAACCTTCCAAAGATCTTCTGCTATTATATCCCAACATTTTTGAAAGAAGAAAGTTTGAAAGTCATCCAATCCTAGGGATTTATGCAAATTGAGTTGGAATATAACTTCTTTGATTTCTTTTTTTGTAAACCTTTTTTTAGGAATTTTTTATCTTTTGTCCTTAGAATTTTTAGAATTGATTCTACCTATTGGGACTCAAAATCGAAGCCCTAATTTTGAGTACCATTGAGAAAATCAAGGCCCATAAATGCTTTTTGATGCATATGTAGCTGGCTGCACCTTTGAGGCCTAAGAGATGTTTAATGCTTCTAACACCTTTCTTTTAGTGTGTCTACCTATTCCATGAAGTTAAACTATCATTCTGAGCCATTTTGTGAAGTCTTGTTTTGAGCAATTGTCATTTCTGCATTTTAACCTAAGTGTCAAATAATGACAAGAGGCTATCTTTGCAACTGAATATCTTGCACTTAGAATTGTTTCATGATTTGTCACTTTGGGAGTGTCTAGTGTCCATACCCAAGAACCTATTTTTCAGATTTTGAGTCATTTCGAATCCATTTGGCTAGGTTTTAAATCCCTCAAAGTTGGTCATTTAATATTGTCATACTGATGCAATTAGTTCAAAATTCTAGGAAGCCCTGTTTGACGAGTTATAACTTCGACGCAGTTGACCAAAATACTAAAATTCCTTTTGTGTTACATTGTAGATGTCAGAGACTTGTTATGTTTCAAGTTTAAGCTTATGATGAATCCGTTTGATCAATTTTCGAATGCGATTCCAAATGCAATTTCTATCTTTTTACTGGTGTCAGCAAATGTAGATTGTTTGGTACCCTTGTTCATGATGTCATAACTTGAAACCCATGATTGGTAAGATTGAATGGATTATACCATTGTGTTATCCACTAAAAATACTCCAAATGTGTCAATTTTTTAGTCATGACGAATCCGTATGCACACTTTTCCAGGTCAATTCCATTTACAAAAAATGTTTTTTCTGCTAGTGTTTCTAGTCATCAAATTTTTAGTAGCCTACTTTGACTGCTTTCCATTTGTACCCAGTTATTCATCATGAGCCCAAATCCCAGATTTATATTCAGCTCATGACAGAGAACCAACGCCCTAGTTTTTGTGCCCCCAAGTGTCAGTTTACCCAGTTTACAAAGCCAAATTTTAACCCAGTTTATTGCTTTCTGACATGTTTTCTTGCAGGTAGTTTTGAGAGGTCAACTCTGACATCAAATATCTTTTGACCTTGAATTTTTCATGAGATGAGATTTGACGGGGTAAAAGTATGTGGAATAGAGAATCAGTGTGTCTAATTTCAGAGCCTCGTCAGTTGTTTGGGTCAATTTTTAAGGCCAATCAAAGGACCTCTTAGCAAAAAGTTGACAAGTCGAAATAAAATGATAAAATGAGTTTTAACGACAAATTAGTGTCAAATGGTTAATGGATCAGTTTTGCAGTTCAGTTGTTTGGAAACAATTTTTTTTTTTAGCCCAACCCACTTTGGGGCCCGACTAATCTTGTTAGAATGATAGGGCATTGTGGGGTTTTCAAGATGATTAAAAGGGGATTAGAATAATTTTGATTTATTAATCATCATGGTCTAATAGTGATTGTAAATGATGCTTGGTACCATATGTTGGATTATCAAGTAGGCTCATTATTCCTTGTGCATTAACCACCTTGGATCATTGGTCCCCTAATATGAAGGGAACAATTTTGGCAATCATAATGGAAATTTGGGCATTGCAAATATTATGTTCGCATCATTGTTTAGAAAGCTTGGTGTGTTTATTAAAAAAAAATTTTTTACTAATGTTCTTGGGGATGCTCTCAATGGAATAGTGACCATTGGATCTTTGCCATTTGGAGAGCCCACTATTGACCAAGCGAAAAATCAAGGAGTTCATTTCTTTGGGGTAATTATCACACAAAGAACAAGCTGAAGTTGGGATAGTTGTTAGAATCACTTCACCTACTCAAAGAAATTTTCAAACTTCTTTATTTTGAGCAAGACACACGCATAAAGTGGAATTGAAGGAGATGTCCCACGTGGAAGGGCGGATGACAGGCACATTAAAAGGAGAACATGCATTAAGTAGGAGGAATGTGAAATGTCACAGTCAATGCATGTAAGAAGTGGTAGTCAACAAGCAGGAATAGAGGAGGACCATAGAAAAATTAGAAAGAGGCCGCATGTAATTTGAAGGGGTAGGAATGCATAAGAGCAGATAGACCATGCATCATAAAGGAGAAGTCGCAGACCAATGGACAGAAAGCCACATGCTAAAGAGGAAGGTCCACGCTAAAGGTAGGAGCATCTTGCAAAGTTTTAAGGTGAAGATTCATGCAGAGGAGGAGCCCACACCAGTGGTATGGAAAGGGGGTTTCCACATGGAGAGACCTCAATTTCCTCAATTGCTCCATTGGATCCTTCACAACCAGTTACCTGAAGGTTCCTAGGGACACAAGACTTGCTTTTTAGCATGTGATAAACTCCTCAATACTCTTGCCTTCCCTGTTACTCTATCCTTCTAAGGCATTGGAAAACATCAAGTGTAGAAAGGGCTTGATTTATTAAGAGGAAATGCATAAGAAATTGTTAAGGAAGCTACAACATTCGGTCATGAAGGGTTCAAGATGGTTTTGCCTGCACTATTGAATGAAGATAAACATTTGGGTTTGGATCTTCCTTATGAGCTACCCATCATCTAGTAGAAATCCATGCTAAAAGAGACATGTTGACTACTATGATTTGAATGGAGCCAACGATGGAGATCTAGGCAATACACAAGCAAAGGAAGTTGCCAGATGTTTAAGACCCTTCATGCCTAGGGAGTTTTCAAACATAAGATTCTTCAGGCACAATTGAGAAATTTTTTTGTCTGTTGCTTTAGTCCCACATTGGGTGGGCTAATGTAGTTAATGGTATTTAAATACATTTTCACTCTGTTAGTAAGACATCTTGAAGACAATAGCCTTTTGAAAGGCACTCAATACATGGAGGGACCCACCTTGGTAGACCAACTGAAGGTGACATAAGCACAATTTTGACCAAGGATGTAGGCGTGATGATGTGGAAAGGATGCACAGGATCATGCCACATGTCTAGATCGTGCGATGGGTGTATGCTCACAAAATAAAGATGCTCACCAAATAACTAATGTCGGCATGTGAGCACATGACACATGGCAATGTAGGCCCTGTTGGCGGTGACATGCAAGTGATGATGGGGCAACCAAGTAGCCAATCAGGGGGGATGGTGCCCGATGGGCCCGGTGAGGAAGGGGGCAAAAAATTGAAGACTATAACAAATAATTTTTAATTATTTTTTAGAAAAAGAGATGGTATGTTCATGTTTCTTTTTTTAAAATGGAAAAATGAGCATATTTTCTAAAGTGTAAACTTTAGAGTTTTTCCAATTTTTTTGAGATTTTTAAAGTTGTAGACCTGAACCTTATACTAGAGGGGGAAATTTTTTTAATTGAGATGTAGGGGTTTTTTGGTAGGAAAAATATGCACTCCAATATACCATCAAAACTGGGAAGAGATGAACTATCCGAATATGAAGTTTGTTTTTGCACAGAATGCCATAGATATATGCTATAGGAGGTTTTGTCTCTCAAATTGATTTGTGTGTTCTGAGGGGTGTTTTGATTATCCAGTTGTAGAATTCAGTGATAAAACATTTAAAACATGCTCAGAAGGTCTTATATGCAGTATATTTTGATTCTGTGATGTTTTGTTTTCAATTTGATTAAAATTTTGCATCAAAATCAGTTATGGTGTTGAATCAGATATCTCAGATATTTCTTGCTTTTGGAAATCAAATGATGAGGATTTGATTCTGGCAGTTGAGGAGAGAAGGTAGAGAGATTCTTTTAAACTTCTAGGGGGAGAATTCTGAAGGGACACTTGTCAGTTGCAAATTCAATCTGGGAATTTCCCTCTTCATATATATCTTTTCTTTTGTTCTAAAAGGTTATTGGTTTGTTTTCAATTCTTAGTTCTAGGAGCTCTGCTCAGGCTATGAAAGCCAGACACCCAACATTTTCTTCTTGTATTGAGCAACATTTAAGTTTTATGTAGATAGTTTAGATTTGTTAGGTGATTTGTGAGTTAGTTTCTATACATCTTTCATGTATTTTGTTTCAAGGAAAACAAATAAAGAACAACAAGGAGATTTAAATTTAGTTTGAATCATGTCTCCTATTTGTGGATTTGTAATTTCTTCTAGTTTGTGAACAAAGAGCATAAAGTAGGTTGCATTTCATTTAGAAGTACATGTGGTTGAAATATCTTGCTTGTGGATCAAAGAGACATGTAATAGCTTGATATTTATCATAGGGTTTTCATATTTCATGAAAGGACAATCTAAGCATGAGATTCATTTTGATGCATATGTCTATTCAAAAGGTGAAAGATAGATTAGGGATCTTGATGTAGAAATATGTCACAAATTTCTAGAAGATTTATGGTATTAATTCATTTAATTGCCCAATAGATAAGGCACTGATTAGAGATAGGATCATTAGGTTTTGTTGCTCATACCTGGGTCTTGCTGTTATCAACATATTAAATCAATTTTCCCTTTTATGTTGAAAGCTATTCAAAGTTTAACCCACACTTAGCTTGCCATTTTCATGAGTTATGTTAGCTATTTCATGCTTGTAATTTCTTGGTTAAGTATAGGAGAATTAGGGGTTTTATCTGTTATTTTGGATTTTGATTATGCTCATTGCACTAGTCACATAATTAGATCCTACGAGGTTCACCTGCCTAGGTTTTGTAGAGCCTGAAGTGTAGAAGGAGTGTAGCCTTATAGTTGGCCTAGGTTCTTGGTGAATTGTGTCGATTATTGGAGGTAGCTGCCCATAGATGCAACATTGCTTTGCATACGTGGTTATTCAAACTCTGTTAAATCAGGAGCCAACACTACCATTTTGGTTTGAGATATTAAATTTGATGAATAAAATGTATTAAGAATATTAGAAAAATATTTATCAAAATTTTCTAATATTTATTCAGGATTCTTAGCTGTTTGCCTTGATTGATCATTTATTTTTTAGATCCTATGAATGTTTCTCCTAATGATAGTGCTATAGTGAATCAATTTTGTATTCCTATCGCCATCAAGTAACCAATTTTCTCTATATTTATATTTCCAAACGTACTCTTCCTTTGCTAAAATAAGTTTTTTTTGGCAAAAAGATCTTTTTCTTTGTTGTATTTGTCATTATCCATGACTGCCTTGATGATTTCTTCGTTTAAGTTTTAAGTTTTGTCTCCTTTTCTAATTTTTCTTTGAAAATATCATTAAAGTGTTCTTTATTCCATTTCTTAATTTTTTTTTTGTAGATTTCATTTTAGAAATAAAATAAAACATTTTTGAACCCTCAAATGTTTCTTCATTCCACCATTTTTTGTTTTATCAAGAAAATTATTATCTAGGAACCACATTTTTCACATTTAAAAGGGTTATTCGAGCTCAGAAGGTCAGCAAGGAAAAGGATAGTGTCTACCAAGCTCAGAAGGTCAGCAAGGCAAAGGATAGTGTCTACCGAGCTCAAAAGGTTAGCAAGGCAAAAGATAGTGTCTACCGAGCTCAAAAGGTCAGCAAGGCAAAGGACAATGTTTACCGAGATTTCAAGGTAATCAAAGAAATTTAGTTCTTACTGAGCTCACTTGGTAATCAAAGAAAATGTGATAGAAACAACTCTTACTGAGCTCACTCGGTCATCAAAGGTAATTTGGAAGAAGTAGTTCTTATCAAGTTCACTCAGTCATCAAAGGTAATTTGCAAGAAGCAGTTCTTATCGAGTTCACTCGATCATTAAAGGTAATTTGGAAGAAGCAGTTCTTACCAACTTCACTCGGTCATTAAAGATAATTTGGAAAAAGCAGTTCTTACCATGAGATTCAGTTCTTACCAAGAAAACTCGATAGCCTAAGGATTTTAAGGATATTGCAATGTTAACCGAGTCAAGAAGGTTAACTTAGGAAATTTTCAAAAGCAGTATTTACCGAGGAGGGTCGGCTAGCAAAGGATTTCATTATTTTATGAGATAATGTTTATTTGTTCAAAGTAATATCTATAGCTGACTGATGTATGGTTTATTGGTAAATGTAACATGTAAATGGGTCGACTTGACAATCTAAATGGTATAAGTAAGAGGTCAAGTTGTGAATTCTTAGAAGGAAGTATGAAGAGTGGAATTAATAAGATATGAAGACTGATTATTGTGTAAGTGAATTTGAAGGATGATCGAAGATCATTGAGGAGTAGCAGAGTCATATTTGATCAAGGAGGATCTAATGATGTTGAATAGAGACCTGTAGTCAGCAAATTCAGTTGCATTTTAATCAAGTCAATTCATTGTTTCTTTCTAACCATTGTAGCAGTGTTTTTAAATCTCTTAACAGAGTTGGTTTAACAGCCATTTTGTAAATCCTCTAACAAGGTGACAGTTCAGTTGAATTGTTCTAAAGACCTCTAGCAAGGCCACTCCTAACAGGGTGATTAAATCCTCTAACTGGGTCACACCTAATAGTGTGTATTGTAACCTTTAACAGGTTCAGCTCCTAATAGGGCTCACTTTAGAAGAGTGAAAAATTGGTGACTAGTTACTTGGTGCTTTTTCTCATATTGGGTTTCCATGTTAAATCTGGTGTCTCTTGTGTTTACTTTATTTTCTGTTACATGCATGAATGCTTGAAAATAAAGTAATAGTTTAATTTACCAAGTTACAACATTTGTTTATCGAGTATAAGCAGTAACTAGATCTTTAAGACATCTAAAGAATTTATGGATTAATTTTTGTTAGTAACTGATTCACCCCCCCTCGCAGTTACTCTATCTTTGATTCCAACAATTGGTATCAGAGCATTTAGTGCTTACATGAAAAGATTTCAAGGATTTAAGCTAAAGATCAGGATGTCTTACAAAAGGAAAATTCCAAGACTTAACAGGGACAACTTCTCAGCATGGCAAGGATTGATGAGGCTTCATCTGGCTTCTATTGGTGATATAGGGCTAAAGTACCTCGATGAAAAATATGAACCTTCTGGTACATTATCTGTCAATGATATTGCTGAGAAGAAGACTCACAATAACATGATGATAGATATAACATTTGCTCTGAGTTATGAATAATTTGATGACATCAAGGATTGCAAAAACTACCTTTGAAATGTGGAACAAGCTGAAAGAAATCTATGGAGGAGATGATAATGTGAGAAGAGCCAAAGCAGAAAGTTTGAGAGGGAAATTTAACCAAATGAGGATGAGAGAGGATGAAAACATTGTAAAGTATGTTGAAAGAGTTAAAGCATGTGTTAGTGCAATCAAAGCATCTGGAGGAGATAACAGTGAGGAGAGAGTTATAAGTAAAGTTCTTAGAACTCTACTTCCTATTTATGCAATCAGAGTCTTTGCAATTCAAGAAAGAAAATGTGAGGTAAATCATAAAATAAATTTAGAGGCCATAGTTGGAAGATTTATTGCATTTGAGCTAGACAACTATGACAATTATGTTCCAGTTACCAAGAACGTTGAATCAACATTTGAAGCCAATCTTTCACTCAAAGAAAATGGGAAAAATATGAAGGATCCACAATCAAATAGTGATGAAGAATCAAAAAAAAGTTCAAATAGCGATCTTGAGGTGGTTGAAGCTCTACTAGCAAGAAAATATTCAAGAGGCAAAGGGAAATACAAAGTTAAGGTTCCTCTAATCTGTTTCTCTTGTGAAGAAATTGGACATATTGCTGCTAGGTGCCAAAATAAGTAGAACAAAGATGAGAAGAAAGGTCACAAGTACAATGGCGAGAAAGACTTCAAATCATTTAAGGATAAAGGTAAGAAAACATGTTTTATGGAAAAAGATTCTAATAATTTTGATGATGAAGAAGAAGATGAAATTGTCTACATTGCTGTAAAAGATGAATCTAATAATGATGAAGAAATGGCACTCATTTCTCATATGAGAAAAAATTATACATGGATCATAGATAGTGGTTGTTCTCATCACATGACTAGTGATAAAACTAAGTTTGAATATTTTGAAGATTATGATGGTGGCAGTGTAAGATTTGGTAACAATGAACTTTGTTGTATAAGAGGAAAAGGAAGAATCTCACTAACCAAGGAACTTGTATGTGATAATGCATATTGGGTAGAAGGACTAAAGAATAATTTTTTGAGTGTGGCACAACTAATCAATAATGGATTCAAAGTAGAATTTATGCATGGAAAAGCAAGATTGCTGGATGGCAAAGGAAAGCTGATTGGATCATGCACTCAAACAAAAGGTAACTTATTTTATCTTGAACTTGGTGAATGTTCATGTTTCATTTCTCATATTGAAGAAAGTTGGTTATGGCATAGGAGGTTGTGTCATGTAAACTTTGACAATTTAATAAAAATCAGTAAATTCAGGAAAGTAAGAGGTATTCCTAACATAAAGAAACCTGAGGTTGGTTTATGCAAGAATTGTCAAATTGGTAAAATGGGAAAGACTAGTTTTAAAAGCAAGAACTATCAAACTGAAGAAGTTCTAGAAATTGTGCATACTAATTTGTGTGGACCTATTGGCATTGAAATTTATACTGGTGAAAAATTCTTCATTCTGTTTGTTGATGATTTTTCAAGAATGATGACTGTCATGTACCTTAGAGAGAAATCAAAAGCATTTGAAAAGTTCAAATGGTATTTGGCTAGAGTAGAAAAGGAAATAGGCAAAAGACTAAAATTCTTAAGATCTAACAGAGATGGTGAATTCATTTCACATGAGTTCAATAACTTTTTCATTGAAAGGGGAATCAAAAGACAGATTTCAACACCTAGAACTCCATAACAAAATGGAATAGCAGAAAGAAGGAATAGATCTATAATGGATTGTGCAAGAACCTTAATGATTGAGAAAGGCATTGCTATCAAATATTGGAAGGAAGCTATCAGCACTTCAGTTCATACCTTGAACCAAGTACAACTGAAAAAGGACTCATTCAAAACACCCTATGAGTTGTGGTATGGCTACAAACCCAATATAAGTTATCTAAAAGTATTTGGAAGAAAATGTTACATTTTGAAAGAATCTAGAAAAGGTAAATTTGATGTAAAAAGTGATGAAGGAATATTTTTGGGATACTCTTGCAAAAACAAAGCATATAGATGTTTGAACTTATCTACTCACAAAGTTATAGAAAGTGCACATGTGAAAGTTGAAGAGTTTGCAGAAAGAACAGAAGAAGAAAACAAAAAAGAACCTGAAGACTACAGAAGATTTATTTACATTGAACCTGATACAATGCCAAGTATACCTATTATTTAGGAATCCTCAACTCCAGATTCTTCATTAATCGAGTCACAAGAAGTCCAAACCGAGTCAGCATCTACCGAGCTGCAAGAAACCAAGTTGCAAACAGAAGCTATCGAGTTAGCATCTATCGAGCCTGAGCAACTAGAATCAGAACCAGAAGTTGAGACAGAGAAGGATAACAATGCAAGTCATTCAAAAAGAAAGGAGCCCGTGTTAGCCAAGTATGTTAGAAAGCATCATGCATCAAATCAGATCATTGGTGATAAATTAGAAGGAACAATGACAAGAAGTAAGTTGAAAGGAACTTGTTTACTTGCTGATTTTGAACCTAGAAATGTCAAAGATGCACTAGACAATGAAAGTTGGATTAAAGCTATGAATGAAGAAATAGAACAGATAGAGAAAAATAAAACATGGATGCTTGCACCTAGACCCAAAGACAAGAATGTGATTGAAACAAAGTGGGTATTCAAAAACAAACTAAATGAAGATGGTAAGGTATCAAGGAACAAAGATAGACACGTATGCAAGGGATGCTCTCAAGAAGAAGGTGTAGATTATGGAGAAACTTTTGCTCCTATTGCAAGATTGGAAGGTTTCAGAACCTTACTTGTATATGCTGCATTCAAAGGATACAAAGTTTATTAGATGGATGTCAAGTCAGCATTTCTCAATGACATATTGGAGGAAGAAGTTTACATTGAGCAGCCTGAAGGTTTTGTTGATCCAGACAAGAAGGACATGGTTTACAAATTGCATAAAGCATTATGTGGTCTGAAACAAGCCCCTAGAGCATGGTATGAAAGGTTGCATAGCTATCTTATTCAGATTGGTTATCAAAGAACTAATGACAACAACAGTTTGTACATAAAGGAAGGACCATATAATAAGATTGTCTTGGGAGAAATATTTGTAGATGATACTTTGTTCACAAGAAATTATGATCTTTGCAAAGATTTTTTAGAACAAATGAACAAGGAATTTGAAATGTTAATGCTTGGTGTGATAAAATTCTTTGTTGGTCTTCAAATTCAATAGAATAAGAATGACATTTACATCACTCAATCTAAATACATCAAGGAGATACTGGAAAAGTTTGGTATGGAAGACTACAAATCAGTTGGGACTCCTATGTGTACTAGATTAAAACTCACCAAGGATGATGAATCAAAGAAAGTGGATCAGACATTGTATAGATCTATGATTAGAAAGTTGCAATATGTAGTGCACATAAGACCAGACATTACCCTTGCAGTAGGAATTGTAGCAAGATTCTCAACAAAACCAAAAGAAAATCACATGATGGCAATCAAAAGGATCATGAGATACTTGAAAGGAACTAAAGAATATGGATTATGGTATAAACTTGGAGGAAAATTGGATTTAAAGGTGTTCACTGATGCAGATTGGGCAAAAAATATTGATGATAGAAAGAGCACAAGTGGAGGAGCTTTCTTTCTCGAAAAAAGGTTGGTTTCTTGGACAAGAAAAAAGCAAAATTGTACATTTGAATCCACAACAGAGGCTGAATATGTTGTAGCAGCAGTAAATTGCTCAAACATTGTGTGGTTTAAACAATTATTGAAAGGTATGAAGCAAGAAATCATAGAACCAGTTGTTATGTTTTGTGATAACACAAGTGCAATTAATATCTCCAAGAATCCAGTGATGCATTCAGAAACCAAGCATATTGCCATAAAATATCACTTTGTTAGAGAATTGGTGCAAGAAAAAGAAATAAGATTGGAATATGTGCATACAAAGGAACAAATTGCTGACATATTCACAAAGCCTTTACCTAAGGATGCATTCTTGTATCTAAGAGGTAAGTTAGGGGTCATTCCCCTATTTGAAGCTCACTAAAATACAATTTTAGTGATGCATCAACAGGAACAGAATTGAAGATCTATCAACAGGAACAGAATTAAAGATCTATCAATTGATGCAGTAAACCAATGAAGACATTGCAGATGAATCAGTACATCAGGTACAATACTATTTAGTTATTTTTGAGTTGTCTTTGGCATGTGTTTTCAAAGAGGGAGAATATATCTTTCTAAAATTTGCAAATAATAAGAATTTGTGTAAGAGGGGGAGATTATAATGAAAGAGGGAATTTTGCATTCTATCAATTAAAAGACTTGTTTTCAAATTTCATTCTGCTATGACATGTTGTGTTGCCATCAATGTCAAAGAGGGAGATTGTTGGATACAATTGTTCAATTGTGTGTTGTCTTTGATGTCACACAAATTTCATATCAGTCATTAGATAGTATCTACCGAGCTCAGAAGGTCAGCAAGGCAAAGGATAGTGTCTACCAAGCTTAGAAGGTCAACAAGGCAAAGGATAGTGTCTACTGAGCTTAGAAGGTCAGCAAGGCAAAGGATAGTGTCTATCGAGCTCAAAAGGTCAGCAAGGAAAAAGATAGTGTCTATTGAGCTCAGAAGGTCAGCAAGGCAAAGGACAATGTTTATCGAGCTTTCAAGGTAATCAAAAAAATTTAGTTCTTATCGAGCTCACTCAGTAATTGAAGAAAATGTGATAGAAACAGCTCTTATCGAGCTCACTCAATCATCAAAGGTAATTTGGAAGAAGCAGTTTTTACTGAGTTCACTCGATCATCAAAGGTAATTTGGAAGAAGCAATTCTTATCAAGTTCACTCGGTCATCAAAGGTAATTTGGAAAAAGTAGTTCTTACTGTGGGATTTAGTTCTTATCGAGTAAACTCAACAACCTAAGGATTTTAAGGATATTGCAATGTTAACCGAGTCAAGAAGGTTAACTCAAGAAATTTCCAGAAGTAGTATTTACTGAGTAGGGTCAGCCAGCAAAGGATTTTATTATTTTATGAGATAACATTTATTTGTTCAGAGTAATATCTGTAGCCAACTGATGTATGCTTTATTGGTAAATGTAACATGTAAATGGGCCGACTTGACAATCTGAATGGTATAAGTAAGAGGTCAAGTTGTGAATTCTTAGAAGGAAGTATGAAGAGTGGAATTAATAAGATATGAAGACTGATTATTGTGGAAGTGAATTTGAAGGATGATCAAAGATCATTGAGGAGCAGCAAAGTCATATTTGATCATGGAGGATCTAATGATGCTGAATAGAGACCTATAGTCAGTAAATTTAGTTGCATTTTAATCAGGTCAATTCAATGTTGCTTTCTAACCATTGTAGCAGCGATTTCAAATCTCTTAACAGATTTGGTTTAACAACCATTTTCTAAATCCTCTAACAAGGTGACAGTTTAGTTGAATTGTTCTAAAGACCTCTAGCAAGGCCACTCCTAACAAAGTGATTAAATCCTCTAATAGGGTCACACCTAACAGTGTGTATTGTAACCTTTAATAGGGTTGGCTCTTAATAGGGCTCACTTCAGAAGAGTGAAAAATTGGTGACTAGTTACTTGGTGGTTTTTCCCATATTGGGTTTCCATGTTAAAACTGGTGTCTCTTGTGTTTACTTTATTTTCTATTACATTTATGAATTCTTGAAAAGAAAGTAATAGTTTAATTTACCAAGTTACAACATTTTTTTATCGAGTATAAGCAGTAACTAGATCTTTAAGACATCTAAGGGATTTATGGATTAATTTTTTTTAGTAACTAATTCACCCTCCCTCTCCATTACTCTATCTTTAATTCCAACATCATGCACCCCCAAGAGATCTCACAAATGGATATACTTGACCTTAGTGAAGGGTTTGGTGAAGATGTCTACAATTTTCTCTATTCTATGACAATACCTCAACTCAATGACTTGCTCTTGTATCATCTCTCTGATGTAGTGCATATAAACCTTAATGTGTTTGGTCTGCTAATGCTAAACTAGATGTTTTGAGATCTCAATAGCACTTTGATTATCACAATGAATGAATGTAGATTGTGGAATGTTGAACCCAAACTCCTTTAGGATATTTCATAGCCATATAGCCTTTGTAGCTATAGTAACAACCCTTCAATATTGAGCCTCAGTCAAAGAAAGTGGCATACTATTTTACTTCTTACTCTGCCAACAAATGGGGCTAGAACCAAGATGAAACATGGAACCTGAATTAGACTTGTAGGAATCAAGATCTCTTGCATAATCTGAGTCTATGTATCCAACTAATTGAAGTCCAGTACCTGTTACATGTTGCATCCCATGTGTATGTGTGCCCTATATTTAGTGAAACCATTTAGTGGACTTCCAATGAAGATTATGTGGCTTTTGCATGAAGCGAGAAACCATGCCAACTAAGAAAGCTATATTAGGGTGTGTATGTGTCAAATAGCTGATTCTTCCAACCAATTGTTTGTACAATGTAACATCAACAAGTGGAGTGGAACACTTGGACTCTAAATTAACACCTGAAAGAAAGGGAGTAGGCATAGGCTTGCAATTAATCATGTGAAACTGAGAAAGTAAATCAAGTGCATACTTGAGTTGAGAAATTGTGATCTCGGATAAAGACTGTGTGATCTCAATAACAAGGAAATAATGAAGTAAACCCAAGTTTGTCATAGAAAATATGTCCTACAAAGAAGTCTTAACATTGGCAATGATGGATGAAGTATTCCTTGTAATGATCAAGTCATCTACATAAAGCACAAGTATCAAGTGTGATTCATTCCTCCAAAGAATGTAGACATTCAAATCTGAATGACACCAGGTGAATCTTGCTTAGAGTAGGAAGGAATCCATCTTGGCATACTAACCCCTAGGAACCTTCCTAAAGCCACAGATAGACTTCCTCAACCTCCAAACCATAGTAGAATCCTATATGAACCACTGTAGTTGCTCCATATAAGTCTCTTCAAGAAGATCCCCATTAAGGAAAGTACTCTCCACATCCATCTGATGCACAACCTAGCCATGAGCTGCATAGATAGCTAGTGTCAAACAAATGGAATTCATCTTAGCTACCAGTGTAAAGGTCTCAATATAGTCAATACTAGGAACTTGTGAGAAACCTTTGGCAACAAGTCTAGACTTATACTTATCCACACTTCCATCCGCTGCAAACTTGGTCTGATAGATCCACTTACATCAAACCAAGTTTCTTCCCTTAGGAAGAGGAACTAAGTCCCAATTGTTTTTTTCATCAAGGAGTTATACTATTCCTCTACAACCTTGTCCCATTCAAGAACTCCTAATGCTTCCTTAAAGGATTGTGGATTTGAAGTAGTGGCTATATGTGCATGTAGAAATGATTTTTTTTTTTCCCTTGTCCTCTAAGTATCTAAAGAATTCCTCACCAATGAACCTACTGAATCAAGTTTTTGTTGTACGCAACAAGGTCTAGTGGAAGAAGAAGAAGGAATATTCTCAAATATTTTTTGAGCCTATGAAGGTGGTGTCCTATGAGTCAAATTTTAAGGAATATCATCTTCTAGGTCACTATTATCACTATCATTACTTTCCATAAAGGAGGAAAGAGGAGTTGAAGGAGCCAAGCTTGGACAAGTCTCTTCAAAGTGGACACTCCTCTCAAATAAAATTTCATGTGTATCTAGATCCATGAGTTTGTATGCCTTAAGATAGTTAGGATATCCAACAAATATATAGGGTTTACTTTGTGGTTCCAATGCCTTACATTTTCGTGGAGGTATCCTTGCCCACGCTAGACAACCAATTTTTTTGAAGTGTTTTGCACTTGGTTTTCTTCCACACCAAGCCTCAAAAGGTGTAATTCCATCCAAGGCCTTATGGGGACTTCTTTTTTGGATGTGATTTGCACAACACAAAGCTTCTTCCCAAAAAAATTGATCTAGAGACTTATGTTGTAGCATACAAGTGGTCATCTCCTTAAGGGTTCTATTCTTCCTTTCAATGATACCATTTTGTTTTGGAGTGTATGCAACTGAATGTTGAAGATCAATAACCTCATGAGTACAAAAGTCTATTAGCCTTGAGTTCACATACTCCCTTCCATTATTTGCTTGAAGAATCTTGATGGCTTTCTTTGATTTCTTCTCAACTTGAGCTTTGATGGTGATAACTTATCAAACACTTCACTCTTATGAGAAATAAAGAAGACCCAAGTGTAGCATAAAATTTCATCAATGAAGGTGAGAACATAATGAGCCTTTCCAAATGATGGCACTAGAAATGGGCCAGCTATATCACTATGAACCAATTCAAGAACAATAGCAGCTCTCTAAGACTTCCCCTTATCAAACTTCTCTTTTGGATGGTTTCCTACTTCACAACTTGTACATACACCCTTTGACTACTTGACTTGAGGTAGACCTATGACCATATCCTTGTTGCTAAGTTGTTGAATGTAGCGGTAAATGATATGTCCAAACCTCTCATGTCATAGTTTACTTTGTGAATTTGAGTGGATCAACAAGGCAAGGAAAGAGGATTTAGGCACAATATGAGAAAATTAATAAATTCTTGTATCATGATTAGCCTTTTCAATTTCCATCATAGAATCATCCTTAATATTTTTAACCACAATTGAATTAGGATGAAACTCCACTTTTTTATTGATAAAAAGAGTAGCCAAAAACTAGGGGGTTTGGTCCTTTACAATGGTGGTGGAACAACCAACAAAAACCTATTGACAACCAACACAAGACCAAATGGTAACCAAGAAACAACCAAAAAATCCCCCTAATATCTCATATAAAAAATATAATAAACAATATAAAAATATATAGAGTTACTAGTATTCCTACGTTTAAAACTAGTAGAGTTTAACAAGTTAACAAATTGCATGTAGGTGGTCATTTCATCATACCACCTACAGCCCATAAATGAGTTCATCATATAAAAAAAAACCACCAATAGCATGTAGGAACTCCACTTTGTTGCCACATCCATGGTGAATGATTTGGTATAGAGAGGAGGTTGGTGGTAAGATTGGGTACATGAAAAACTTTTTTGAAAACTCCATTGTCCATCTCAACATCCCCTTTCCTTCAACTTCCACTTGTGTATCATCTCCCACATAGATGTAAGGTACATGTGATGGTTTCAAAGAGGAAAAATTCTCCCTTGAAGCACCCATATGATGTGTAGCTCTTAAACCAAAAACCCATTCCTTGGAATTATTTGTACTTGCTACCAAAGTTTGTCCCTTACCTTTTGAAGTGGACGAGGATCCCTTATCCTTATAGGCATTTGGCACATTAATTTTATGTTTCCTCATTATGTTTAGCAACTCATAAATTTTATTATCCTTACACTCACATTAATCATGACCATTCTTCTTACAATAGGCACAAGTTTTCTTCTCCCTTTTATTGAAGTTGTTCCCCTTCTTCTAATTGTTGGAAAAAGATTTGCCTTGTTGTTTGGAGGAAGATTGATGTGAGGAGGTAGATTGATGTATGGAGGTAGATTGTTGTGTGTCATCATGTGGCTTACGAATTTTTACCACCTTGATTCCCCTTATTAGCCACCAAGGCTTTGGAAGATTGGAGAATTCCCATACTCACTTACTTTTCATGTTCTAAGACCAACATTCCTAAAAAGTGACTCGAATAAAGGCTTAGTGAAGTCATTTCACATTGTTAACTTGTGAGTATTATAACTTGAAACAAAAGATGCATATTTAGGAGGAAGATGAGTCATCACATTTTTGATCAAATTTCCATCCTTGATGGGCTCTCAACAATCCTTAAGTTTTTCCCTATACATGTCTACTTGGGCAAGATAATCCTTTATGGTGTAAAAATTCCTAGGATCCAATTTGAGAATACTGTCCTCAATGGTCTAGACCATATCTTCATCTACTATCCCAAACAACACTTCCATTTTATCTCAAACTTCAATTAGAATTATAATGTTTTTGATGTGATATTTGATAGGATTTGAGATATTCTTTAATAAGGTTCCTAAGGCCATCTCTTGTTTTGATTCCTGATCTTCTTTACGAGACTCATCATCATCATCATCAAGTTTCTTTGTACCACCAATTGCATAATGTAGTAAGCCTTTTTCAACTCATGGTTCCTTTATCTTTTCTTTCCATGTAGCATAATTATGTGGTGTTAATTTAGAAAAAGAACACATAATGGAAAATAAAGAGAACAATATAAAAAGAGACAGAAGAACACAAGACACACCCCCCTTTTCACTCAATAAAAGAATCCCCACCCCAAAAAAGATGATTTGGCACTTTATATTTAGTGCAAATATAATAGCCACTTGTCAATTTTGGGCCAAAGTAGAACTCTAATTTTTTGATTTTTACAACTGCCCCTTATTGGAAAATTTAGACACTCAACAAGATAGGTCAAAATGATAAAAAATCTAAAGTTTTACAATGATTATACAATGCAAAAAGGGCCTATTTCTAAAAATGATAGTTACAACCAAACAAGGCTACAATATTATTGTGTATCTAGATAGTAGAAGAAAAAAAATGCACTTTCAAAAAAAATAGAACCTAGAAATGTTTCCAAATGAACTTAAACAAAGTTTTGAAGTTGTAAAAATGAGAATTACCCAACTTCAATCACCAAAATTTGTTATTTCTGCTCAATCATCAAACACAAAAAAACCATCAATGTTGGTTTTCCAATCAGCTTGATGAAGGATATTGCTCAGGGCTCAAGCTCAGATCTTCAACTTTCAAATAGGAAATGTCTAAGCAAGTTCAATGTGGGCATTGCCAATTTCCAAAATATGTCTTGGCAAGGAAGTCATAGATCTTCTTGTCTGAGTTAGATCTGCAAGGCAAGTGTGAGCTTGGGCTTACTGTGATTGGAGACTTTGAAAAAATTTACTTTTCAAATCAGATTAGATTGATGTTTTGTGAATCTCATTCTCAAGCTATGATCTTCACCAACTGATAAGGTTAATGTTTGCTGTGTATAGTGTTCAATGTCACTAAAGTTGTGTAGAGGGAGGATTTTTGTGGCTCATAGTTTATTGATCAATGTGAGATTGCAAGAGTAGATGAGCTCAAGAACTTTGCTCAAACGCCCCCCACAATTTTGTCATACTTAGACAATGGATTGAGTTGGGGTGGGCTTTTCTTGAGGGCCCCAAACTCATAGGTCAATTATTGATGGAGCAAACTTGGACCATCAATGTAATTAGCACTCTCCAATTTTGGATGCCAAGTTGCAATGATCTCTAATATGAGTAGACAATGTTAGACCGGTTAATGTTGCTAGGAGGGTTGCCAATGATAATGTGTAGATTGATATGGCCATGTGGATAAGGAATCCAAGTATGACTCTATTCAAGGATATTGTAGATTCAATTTGTGGTAGAGTGGAAGTCAATGTGGAGGCTCCAATGACATGAGTAGAGATGACATACAACTATAGGGTCAAATGTTCGAGTGTGCCTGTGTGTGTAGGATAGATGACACTTCTCCAATGCTAGATCTAATTGGATGCACTATCGAATCTTGAATAATTGCAATGTTGTAGTTCATGTGTGTCCTCAACAATGTATGCAAGCTTGGGTTCTCTCCAAATCACAATCTCAAGGATTTTTTGTGATGTCCATAGATGGATAGGAAGTTACCATACTGTGGCAAGTGCTTGTAATTCTCCAAATTGGCAAATCAAGCTTTGATTTGAAAAAAAAAATTTCCTCGAATTTGACTTTTGCATAATATAGACAAATTTATAGTCAAAATTTTCTAGAATGAGCACCCAAATGAAATGGTGAGGTCCACTTTGGCTCTAGACTCTCCCAAATGAATGTTGATCTTGGATGTGAGTCATGGCCCTCCAAGAGGTGAAGTAATGAAGCTCTCCAATGGCTAGAAAATGTGCACTCCTATGGCTCTAATTCCATGTAAGAATTTTCCTAAGGCAATGATGTAGCACCAAGATCTAGAAGCACAAGCGATAACACAAGAGAGACAAGAGATGATCAAGTGAGAATCTCAATAATGATCAAATTGATAATTGATGAATTCATCATAGTAGTGCATGTATATAAAGGCAACTAATATGACTAGGAATCATACAAGAGATAAGCATAATAGCTAAGAACATGTCCACCAAGAGTGGATTATCCTCCATTGTGCATGAATGCATGCCCAACAATGAGAGGATAAGAATACAAAGGTCTATCTCATAAAAAGATGTAGTAGACAACATGTTCTCAATTGGAGTGAAAACTAAAGTGTTGTCTACATGACAACTCATGTGAATATGCAAACTCCTAGGTGTCTACAAGACAACTAATATGAAAATTCTTTATTCTAAGTAAACTTAAGTAAAGTATAAATAGTAAATACTTACTTATACTAACACCTCCAAACCATTTCTTTTAAGATATAAGTGAAGAGTAATCAATTCGCCTAGAAACCCATAATGTTCCAATCCCTCTAGATGATCTTTTTTATTCTACTAAGTCCATTTTTCTCATTCCTAATCATTTAAAAAAAAATTGTCCTTCCTCCTTATTGAATTTAGTTTCTTGAATTATTATGATTTCTAGTTCAAATAAAGCTAAGTTCCTTTTTACTATTAATTTTTATTGGGAGCGTTTAATACCCTAATATTCCACGTAGTTATCTTCATGGTTCTAAAAAGATGGTCTTCCCCTTTCCTATGTTAAGGAGTGTATTTATATTTTTCTAGTTTTCTACCTAACCTGTAGCTGCTCTAAGTTTAGCTAACAATTTTTTTCCTCTTTTCCTTTATTTTTACCACAGTTTAAATTTTTAAACCACTTAAACTTGCTTCATTTCCAAGATTATCTAAGTTTTTTTCTACATTTTGCACACTAATTTTAATTTTTTTTTCTTTTATCTAAATATTCCTCTTCAAGTTCTCTCAAGATTGTGTTACTAATTCTTTTGTCATTATTATTCTTTGTTCGTAAATTTTCCTATTTGGAGACTTACTAAATCAGAAACTAGAATGTCAAATTTTTCCGAATAGGAAACTAGGTTTATTTATTCTTGTATGCTTGGTGGGCATTCAAAGTCTCTTAAGAAGTCTTCTACTTCTATGGGAAGACTGAAAGATTGTACACATTTTTCTTAAATGTTTGTGGTTTTGTTATTTTGAAAAGTTTTAGGCATCTCTTGATTTAGGCTAGAATTTATATTTTTCTCTATAGATGCTTTGATAATAATTTTTGAAATATTATTAATAATTAATGTTGTATCACTAGATTCTAAGTAGTTTTGCGGGTTATAACTAGTATGAAGTTCTTCTAACATCATTTGCTCTTTGTCTAAATCCAAGATTTTTCTAGTACCATTTTTTCTCTTTTTGAGCTTCTTCACTTGTTTCATCTTCATCTTTAGATTCTTATTCATTTTATTTTTTGAGTTGAATTGAGATTGATGTTTCTAGTCTTTTGTTTCTACAATTTGATAGGTTTTCTATATTTCTTCATCTAATATTTTTTTATTAGGTGGCCTTTTCTAGAACTTAAAAAAATTCTATTTTTTGTTGGCTTCTTTAGTAAAGGACTTAGTTTGGTTATTTAATTGTTGTTCCAAATCTCGAGTTTCATGAATAATACTAGTTAAAGTTTCTTTATACTTTCTTGGGGATCCTTTTAAAATTTGGATCTATTCTATGTTGATAAATTCCAAGTTACACATACTTGTATCTTCTTTATTTACTATTTCCAATGTATTATTTTTAGGAATAATATTATTGGATATGTTTTTCTTATCCTTTTTCTTTGAATGGTGTGTTTTCTTGATTTTATTAGGTCATTTTCTCTTATTTTAATTCATATCATTTAAGAAGTATTTTTTGTTTTATTTTTTATTTTTTAAAATTTATTTATTTATCATGAGTGTTTTAGATTTATTATTGTCCATATTATTTTTGTCTTCTAGGTTTGGAAAGTTTATATATCTAATACTTATATTAGGATTATTTTTTGTTCCTACTACTAAATTATTTGAGATGGGATTTATTTTGGAAGGTATTAATGTATTACATTTTTCCTTATTTACCAAATTGGTAGTATTTGTGTGTAGATAATATTTTTTATCTCATAAAATGAGTTGGGTCACATATGTCATTATGAATTAACATAATCTCTTCCATAAGTTTACTATGCATTTTAATATTATCTTTTATATTCTTAATGAACAGGTTTTGTTTCCTACATATCTCACATTGTTCTACATCCTTAATTTTATCTTTAAAGGTTCATATTGATTGTTGGGTTTTATTTTTTATTACTTGTTTTTAGAATGGATTTTGATATGATATTATCCTTTATTTCTACTATTTCACCTTCCTCTATGTCTACGGTAGGTTTTGTATTTTACTTAGGAGAAGTTTATGTGTCTTTTGTGATGTATCTATACGTATAAATTTATTTGTTTTGGTTGAGTTTAAGGAGTATCTTCCCTTAGATTATTGTTTGAACTTTCTTAATTCCATATCAGAGGTGCAATTGATAATTATGTAGAAGTTGAATTCTTTGGACCTAGAGTCTAAATTAAAAAACATAAATTATCGAATTGGATTTCAATAGATGTATGGTTTTAATTAATATATTGATCTATGTGTAATTATTTTAATTGGATCTAACTTCTGTGGTTCAAATTTTATATTTATTAAAATCTTAATATCATTTGAGGATGAAAACTTAGACTCTGTACCTAATTTTTTTCCTATTGAGTGTTTGGAATTCTTTAGAATTTTTTTCATAGCTTAGCAAACTCATATCCATAAAAAAATTTCATCATGCATGCATCCATTAGACTATGCAATCACTTAAACTTGTAGGTTACTATCAAATCAACTTTTCAGAAATGTAAACATGAAATATAATAGATTCAATAACACATTTGACATAGTGATTTAACATGGAAACCCAATTTGGGAAAAACCACCAGTAACATGCTACTAATTATCGCTCTTTTGAAGTGATGCCCTATGAAAGGCCAACACTATTAAAGGTTACAATGCACACTGCTTAATGTGACCTAGTTAAAGGATTTTAGTCACCCTATTAGGAGTGCACCTTGTTAGAGAACTTTGGATCATTCAATTAGAATGTGACCCAGTTAAAGGATTTACAAATGGCTATTAGGTCAACCTTATCCAAAGGATTTACCCTAGATTGGTACAATGTTTAGAAAGTAACAGTAAGGCTTAATCTGATAACAACTTACAACTCACTTTATAGATTATAGATCTTTGTTTCTATCCTCCATTCTGCTTGGCTTTCACAAACTTTAGCTCTCATAGCTTGTTCAACCTTCAAGCATCCATACTCTTAAGTCTTCTTACATTTCATGCCAATTGCAAACTCTATAGTTTGGCCACTATATGAAACAACACCCTAGACTCATTATCTCTCTTGGGTTCTTGCACATGCCAAATATTGTTTCATGCCTTATATCCCCTTATAAAGAGTAATTAGATCTTTTTTAGTTCATCCTCCATTGTTCATTTTAGGTTTTGATAGGATTAGGTAGGATTCAATGAATCTACCTATCTTTTCATTTTATGCCCTTCTAGAAACTTCTCCTCCAATCCTCTTTGAATTCACCTCAAGATGGTTCATCTTATACTCTATGCCACTAGATCATCAAGATTATCTTCCACATAGTTTATAAAATCCAAGAAATCAAACTTGTCAGCTCAAATTCATCAAATTCACAAATTTTGTCATAATGCTAATACTTGACATTAACTTTCTTCTAATGCTCAACACAAAGTGTGTTGCTCAACATCTACTATCAAAACACTCAACATGAACTAAAGTTTACTAGTGCACGACATCAACTAAATTTTACTTGGCTTACACTATATCACTCAGCATATACTAATCTTTGACTTTACTTAGCTCCAACTGTTTTTCTATTCAGCTTGCACTAATTTTTCTCAGTACCAACTGTCAACTCAGTCAAGCTTGGTAGACTTAATTTTTCTTTTTTGTTCTTATAGACTTAATTAGCATATCCAACCTTTGCTTTCTTAAGTAGATAATCAATTCATTATAATATCACTATCTTAATTGATCCTTGTACTCCTTTTGCATATCATAACTCAACCTTTCCTCTAAGTGTTATTGTTACTTCTTTTGATCAAATTCTCTTCATTAATCAAACAAATGATAGTACTCAAATTATTTAAGAGATTTTCTTACCAAAAAGTAGCAGGTTTGACATTAGTGACAAAACAATGATTGAAATATATATTCATAGTTGTATCAATCTATTTTCAATAATCTCCCTCTTTGGCATTGATGGCAGCCCAAACTTAATCAGTAAAACAAACAAAATACCAAAAAGAAAATAATTATTTGCATTGAAATCTCTCCCTCTATCAACAACTTTCCTCTTCTGAATAGGTTACAAAATTTCATTCTAATCAATAGACATTCAATCAACTCATCCTTATGATTCCCTCTAGATCACTTCTATATTTTCTTTCATCTCCCTCAGCAGTCAAGATTTCTCCCTCATTCTATGTTTTCTCCCTCAATGGGGTTCCTCCCTCTTTGACGACAATGCCAAAGACTTTTAATCCTAATATGTGGATATGAACATTTTTAGTTTCTCCCTCTGTCACCTAGTTTGTGACTAATTTGTAAGTCCATCTCTTTGATTACTTTAGAAAGCTCCTAAAGTAAGATCCACTGCATCAACGTGTAACATATGTCAAACAAGTTGTTTGATGTAGGGAACTCTTCATGCTTCTTAAATAGCCTTTGATAGGTGTAACACCCCTAATTTACCTCTTAGATACTCATGAGAATCCTTAGGTAATGCTTTTGTGAATATATCATCTATTTTCTCTTTTGTGTTAACATATTCCATCTTCACCTCTTTGTCTTGAACTAAATCTCTCAAGTAACAATACCTAATTGCAATGTACTTTATCTTTGTATGCATCATAGGATTCTTTGATATATTTATAGCATTTTTATTATCATAGGTTCATAGATTTCCTCCTTCATACCTTTGACTAGTTGTTTGATCCATACAATGTTTGTACAATTTATTGTAGCAACAATATATTTAGCTTTAGCAATAGATTGAGAGATGAAGTTTTGTTTCTTGCTAGTCAATCTAACTAGCCTTTTTCCTAAGAGAAATGCTCCTCTGCTAGTGCTCTTTCTGTCATCAATATTTTTAGCCCAATCAGCATTAGTGTAGGCTCTCAATTCAAATTTCTCATTTTTCTTATAGCATAGACCATAGTCTTATGTTCCTTTTAGATATCTCATTATTCTCTTAACAACCATCAAATTCTTCTCCCTAGGACTAGTGGAAAATCTTGCAAATATCCCAACAGATAATGCAATATCAGGTTTGTTGTGTACTACATATTGTGATTTTCCAATCATGGACCTGCATAATGTTTGATTTACCTCAGCTAAATCATCATTGTTTAAAAATTTGTCCTGTCACCATAGGTGTGCTTATTGGCATTAAATATTCCAATCCAAAAGTTTTCAATATCTCCTCTGCATATTTTAACTAAGTGATCATATACCATATTTCATCTAATGTACTTGAAAACCCAGAAAGAACTTGATCTCTCCAAATATAGACATTTCAAATTCTTTCTTCATTTCATTTGTAAAAGCCTTACATAAAGTATCTTGGCCTTCAAATATGATATCATCAACAAAAAATTTAGATATTAAAATGCCTTTGTCTTTCTCTATCTTCAAATATAGATTGTTTTTATCATTAGTCCTCTCAAATCCAATCTTCATGAGATAATTATGAAGCCTTTCATACTATGATCTTGGTGCTTGCTTCAAACCATATAAAGATTTGTGTAGTCTACATACCATGTTTTTGTTGTTAGCATCAACAAATCCTTATGGTTTTTTTATATAAACCTCTTCCTCGAATATACCATTTAGAAATGTAGACTTAACATCTATTTGATAAACTTTGAAACCTTTGTATGTAGAGTAAGCAAGTAGAGTTCTTACTCCTTCCAATCTTGTAACAAGAGTGAAAGTTTCTCCATAGTCTATCCCTTCTTCTTGTGCATATTCTTTAAAAACTAATCTTTCCTTGTTCCTCATGACTCCACTATTTTCATCTAACTTGTTTCTATACACCCACTTGGTACCAATCACATTTTTATCTTCTGGTCTAAGAACTAGAGTCCATGTCTTATTTTTCTTAACTTGTTCAATCTCTTCTTTCATATATTTATTCTAGTCCACATCTTCTAAGGCATCTTTCACTAATTTAGACTCATGCATGCTAAGAAAACATGTATCATTTCTCAACTTTTTCCTTGTCATTGGTCTAGCATCTTTATCTCCAATGATTTGTGCAACAAGGTGATGTCCCTTGACATACTTAGACAATCTTGGTTCTGCTCTATTTTCCTCATTTAGTCTCTTGACTTTTGAATCACTATGTACATTTCTATTAGGTAGTTCAACATCTCTTTCATGTACACTAATCTTAGAATCAGAATGTGCCTTAACTTCATTCTATAACTCAGCAACTAAATGTAGCTTAGTTCTTAAATACAACTCGACATTCATAGTATGTGACATGACAATTACTAAAAAAATTTGTTGGTTTGCAACTTGATTTATAGAATCTTCATCAGTAGGTATAACTTCATAAAAGTATACAAATGATTTGTAATCTTTTGTTTCCTTCATAAGTTCAACTTCACATACTTCTATATATTCATCAAATTTCACATTTGCACTTTCCACAACTTTGTTAGTGTTAGTATTTAAGAACTTATAAGCTTCACTTCTTGTGGAATAACCAAGGAATATACCTTCTTCACTTTTTGCATCTAATTAACCATTCCTAAGATCTTTGACAATATAACACTTGCTTCTAAATACCTTAAGATATTTTACATTGGGTGAGTTGTTAGAAATGCTTTAGAATAACTGGGGGGGATGGTGAATCAGTTATTCAAATTCCAACATGTCCAATTCAAACTTTTTCACTAAATGTAGTGAGCCCATTCAACCATTCATTCATCCAAGCATTAACTTTTCTAATCAACAGGTTACTGTAAATCAATATGCAAATATAACCCATAAGAAATCAACATATAACATAATGATTTACATGGAAATCCAATTTAGGAAAAACCACCAGTAACATGCTACTCAATTTTCACTCTTCTAAAGTCATGCCCTATGAAAGGCCTACCCTATTAAAGGCTTACAACACACTGTTAAATGTGACCTTGTTAGAGGATTTAACCACCCTATTAGAAGTGGGCCTTGTTAGAGGACTTTAGAACATTCACTTGGAATGCCACCCTATTAAAGAAATTACAAATGGTTGTTAGGCCAACCTAAGTCCATAGAATTTTTTCTCTATCCTAACTGATACAATTGCTAGAGAGTAAAAATCAAGGATTTTGACATTTGTTAAAGACAAATTATGAAGAACAGAGTAGGGAGGATCATAAATTTGAATTGGGCTTTAGGTGAGAATCTGAAGAACACGAGCATCAAGGATCAATTTGCAGGTGCAGAGTAGGAAAAGGTGGGGCAAGATGTCGATGCATCCAAGGATGGGGACCCATGATCACTATAGCCTCATCTAGGTGAGAAGATTCTCCCCCCCCCCCTCCAAGTGCTGGGTCTTCTGGGGCTTGGGGTCAGTGGATGAATCTCTTCGGGGTCAAACTGACAGGTAAGTTGACCTTTCCTAAAATCACTGACAAATCTGATAAGGAGTAGGGCATCTTCACTATGGAAATTCCAAGAGAAATAATCAATCATTATATTCTTAGTATGGTGACAACTCTAGTAGGTAAATTCATCGGCCCACGACCCAACATTGACCTAGTGAGGGTCTTCACAAGGAAAAAATGGGAGCTGAAGGGGCATGTTGAGTTGACTACTATGGACAAAGGGTTCATGAATTTTGAGTTCTCTTGTTTGGAGGACTATGATAAAATCTTGTGTGTGGGAAACTGGTCTCTAGGTAGATCTACTCTGATCGTACAGAAATGGACCTCCAACCTAGATCTGAACAATGATTTCCTAACCTAGGCCCTGGTCTGGATTAGATTGCCTAAACTTCCTCTTGAATAATGGCATGAGGATGTCTTAAATGGTATTGCTAGATCATTTGGAAAACTCCTTTCTATTCATCTTGTCACAACAGCTAAGAAAAGGCTTACTTATGCAAGGATTTGTGTTGGAGTGATGGAAGGACATGACATGCCTCAAGTCATTGAATATCAGTCCTGTTTGGGAAGAAGGGTTCAAAAGATCAACTATGAAACTATTCCTTTTGCATGTTTCCACTGCAAAAAGGTAGGCAAGAAAGGTGGCACTTTCCCATTATTTAAAGGTAAAAGTAAGGTGGGAAAAACCCAAAAAAAAGCTAGCAAGAACTCTACCAATGCTCCCAAAAAGGAATTGAAGAAGAAAAATACTTTAGACAAGAAAGTAGGGGAGATAGTAGAGAAATTCAATACTAATAAGGTTATAGATCCTCAAGCTAAGGTCTTAGCCCTTCATGATATGGAGGTTGCTTTAGATAAAGATATGAAGGATAAGCCTGTTGATTTGGCTTGTCCCCCTTACAAGAAGGAAATCACTATTTTACCAAAAGAAGCAGGTAAGGGGGAGACCCAAGGTCCTGAGAAGAAGATTTTACAAGAGGTCTTGATCTCTATTGAACTAGAACCTAATTTATCATTTTTCCCAGACTCTCTGGAGGAACCAATGGAAGAACAACAGGATCCTCCTCTCTCCCAGGAGTCCAACACTAGCCTAGTCAATAGGGTAACCCCAAAGACTATAAACAAAATCCTTGAGAGGCTCTTAGCCACCACGCCAGGGCATCTAGCCAGACTAGAAGCTTTGCTTGATAATTGCAAGGAGGCTATTAAAGCTCCTTGGTCTTTGGTCAGAAATAGAAAGAAGAAGAACAATTGAGACCCTACAACTACTTCTCCAACTACTACTAGGAGTAGGGTGAAAGTTGATCTTGGCCTCATCTCCAATCATTTGGGCAAGAAAAACAAGAACCAACTTAGAAAGGAGGAAACGAGAAGAAACATTATGGATGGGATGCAGTATACCATCAAAGAATCATGTTCATCAACCAAAGTATGAAGATCATATCTTGGAACATTCATGGACTCAATGGAATCCACAAATAGGAGATTGTTAGAATAGGATTAGGGACCAAAAGCCAGATATTTTTTTAATTCAAGAAACCAAAATGAAGAAGGAAAAATATAAGATGATTTCTTATGGCAAAAGACTACATAGTACTACTACGGATTCAAAGGGGGCTTCAAGAGGTCTTCTCACCATCTGGAAGGACTTGCTAGAGGCCACCACTATCTATAATGAAGGTAACATACTGCTCAATTTTTTTTAGCCCCTTGGATCAGTCTAGATGGTTTTTGTTGAATCTATATGCCCCCAACACCCGACATGATAGAAGGTTGTTTTGGATCAAAATCTAGGACCTGGTCTCCAATTTGGGGGGTTCTAAATGTATCATTATGGGAGATTTCAATACTCCTCTTCTAACCTCTGATAAGTTAGGAGGGCTCCTGCCGAATGGGGAAAGTAGACAACACTTGGCTGATTTGATTAGGGATTTAGCTCTTCTTGATGTGGACCTTGGGGGATGCAAGTTCATTTGGTCTAATAGGAGGGTGAGCTAGGACTTGATTTAGGTTAGGTTGGATAGAGCTCTCATTTCTATGGACTGGTTGGGAAATTTCCACTATAAGCTATTTGCTCTAGTGTGAATTAGATCTGATCCTTCCTTGATCTCCCTTTCTATAGACAAGATTAATAGGAAGAAAGATTTTCCATTTAGATTTGAGAAGATGTGGTTAGACCATCCTAGATTGTGCAACAAGATCAAGGAGTGGTGGGACATTACTATGGACGGGACTGCTATGTACAAGGTTACCAAGAAACTAAGATATATCAAATCTGAAACTCACAAGTGGAACAAGTCTAACTTTGGCAACATTTTCTAGGACAAAGAGAGGCTTATGGGCAACTTGGTAGATGTTTAGAATGGCATCCAGTTCTGGGGTTTTAATGATGTCTCTCTCAATGCTAAGAAAGACATCCTTACTAAGCTTCATAATGTGGTTGGGAAAGTGGAGATGTACTAGAGACATAGATCTAGAGTGGTTTGGCTTCAAGAAGGAGACAAAAACACTAGATTCTTCCATATGTCCACCTTGAAACACTGGGCTACTAATAGAATTAGTGAAATAAAAAAGTGGAGCAAGACTATTAAAAAATAAAATCTCATTGCTGAGGAGGCAATCAAATATTTCTCTGAGATTCTCACTAAGGATCTTAACCTGAATATGGAAGACTAGAATGATATTATCATAGCTATACGCAAAATAATTGGCTAGGATCAGAATTGGAATTTACTAGCCATTCCCATGTATCAGGAAATTAAAAAAGTCATTTTTGACTTGTTGATGGAAAAGGCCCCTAGCCCAGATGGCTTCCCCAATTTCTTCTTCCAGCATTTCTAGGACATTATTCATGAGGATATTGTTCAAGGTGTTCAAGAATTCTTCTGAGTGAGGGATCTCCTAAAAAAATTTAATGCCACCTTCCTTGTCCTCATTCCTAAGATTGTTGGAGCTGACTCTTTTGGTGCTTTCAGACCTATCAGTCTATGCAATTCCTTTTATAAGATCTTCGCTAAAGTCCTTGCCAATAGACTTTTAGTAATTTTTCCAGATATCATCTCTTCCTAGCAATCAGGATTTGTCCTAGGTAGGAAAATTCTTGATTCCATTATGGAAGTTCATGAGGTTATCTACTCTTTGGATGCTGGAAGGCAGGAGGGCTTTCTTCTCAAGCTGGATCTTTCTAAGGCATATGATAGAGTTGACTGTGGTTTTTTGGACTAAATTATTGATGCTTTTGGCTTCAATGCTAAGGTGAGGGAGCTTTTCTCTCAACTGGTTAGCACTTTGACCATTGTTGTCCTAGTGAATGGTGCTCCCTCTATTTTTTTAAAACCTTCCAGGGGTCTTAGACAAGGAGACCCTTTATCCCCCATCCTATTTGTCATTCTAGTGGAAGGCCTGGTAAGGCTCATCCATTCTAGTAGAAGGAGAGGGAATCTGGTGGGGTTGAAACTGTCCTCTGGCCCTTTAGTGTTCACTCACCAGCAATTTGTTGATGACACCATTATGGGGGGTGAATCATCAGTTAAGGAGGCTAAATCTGTTAAAAATATTCTGAACACTTACTCTAGAGCCCTTGGTCAGCTAATCAACTCGGATAAAAGTTCTATTTTCTTCTTTAATACCCCAATTAAAAGAGAGAAGAGATTGCTGATATTTTAGGATGCAAGGTTGGCTTGCTCCCCTCTACATACTTAGGGCTCCTCTTGGGAGTTAAGCCTCCTAACTCTTTCTGGGATAATCTGGTGGATCATTTCAACAAGAAATTGGCTGGTTGGAATGGGATTACTTTGAGTTAGGTGGGTAAGGTCATCCTGATCAAGTTTACTCTTCAAAACCTCCTAACTTATGCCCTTAGCCTGTTCTCCATCCCTTCCAAGGTGGTTTCCCTCCTGGAAAGCATTCAAAGGAACTTTATGTGGTATGGGCTCGATGATAATAAGAAGTACCCTTTGGTAGCCTGGGACTCTATTTGTAAGCCCAAGAAGCATGGAGGGCTAGGCATAAGAAAGCTGAAATAGTTTAACTCTACCCTCCAAGCCAAATATATTTGGAGAATTTTTAATAATGTTGGTGAATGGAGAGACATTATGTTATCCAAGTATGCTAACAACCTCAACCTTAAATAATTCATTAACAAAGAGGCCCACCCCTATGGCTCTTTTATCTCGAATGGGTTGGTGCGGTCCAAGGACTTGGCTTTTAGCAAAGCCAAAAGGTGTATGGGCAATGGAGAAGATATCAATTTTTGGAGAGATGACTAGTTCAGCTAGGGCCCTCTTTGGGAGATTGAGTATTTCAATGTCTGGGCTAATTTCTACATTAAGAGATATGGCTATAAGGTGAGGGACTATAGAGTCAATGATAGGTGGATTTACTTTATTGAGGTTACTAAGGATCTGAAATCGCTGATGGACCTATTGAGACTCATTCCTTTATCTAATAATAAGGATTTTATTGTTTGAGGGGATACTGCCAATGGTCTCTATTTGGTGGCTTCTGGCTATGCATCTCTCCTACCTTAGGTGTAGGCCCTAGAGTGGACGAAAGCTTGGCTCCCTAGTCTTACCTCAAAGATCAACTTTTTCTTCTAGACCCTTCTTCAAAATCACATCCTCACTATGGACAATCTCACCAAATGAGGTAACATGATACCTAATAGATGTATCTTAAGTAAATGAAATTGTGAGAGTGTTTATCATTTGTTCTTACTTTGCCCTTTCACAGTGATCATCTGGTCTCATCTCCTATCTTTTTTCAATATGTCCTAATGTTTTCCTTCTAACATCCTAGAGCTCTTTGTTCATTGGCAATATGGTTTGGAGTTTAATCTCTCCAAGTCCTTATGGCTATGGGCTTTACCCCATGTCTATTGGGGAGTGTGGAAGGAGAGGAATAATCATATCTTTAGGGGCAAGGAGGTGAACAAGAAGGTGGTTTTCCATAAATGCTTTCATGCTCTGATGGAAAACCATACCATTGCTAAGGGTCCTATCCCCACCCTTATGCCTAAGGTTAAAAATAAAAGAGAAGGTTGCTGCTGGTCTCTCCCTCTCGAGGGAGGGCTCAAAGCCAATTTTGATGGGGCTGCTAAAGGCAACCCTAATAGGGTTGGGGTTGGGGGAATCATTAGGAATGAAATGGTAAAGGCATAGTAGCCTTTGCTACACCCATTGGGAGCCAAACCATTCACTATGCAGAGGCCTTGGCGGCTCACTAGACTATTAAGTAGGCCAAAGAAGTGGGAGTTAAATGTCTTTGGCTGGAGGGAGACTCCAAAAACATTATAGATTTCCTTAAGGAAAAAAATTAAGCTACTTGGACTATGGTGAATATAATTGCGAAAAGCATTGAAGACCTCCAGTTTTTCAAAAAAAAAATGTGGCACATGAGTATCGCGAGGCCAATATGGTGGTGGACAGGCTGGCAAATTGAGGGATAAAACATAGCGAGGTGTCCAAGTGGACGAATGGATTTGACATTTTGTCAAAATTTAATGAAGCCATTGAAAAGGATTGTATCCCAGGAAGATTGGGAAATATAAATGATCACAATGAAAATTAGTTGTTCACAGTTTGGGTGTAGTACAAACATGTGTGTTCTTGATAATGTAATTATTATTTTATTGGGAAGGTCTAGAACTATAGAGTGGAAGTACGATCTCTTTAGTACTTTCCATATCAACAATATCTTCCATTGCAAGCTAAGAAACCAAATTCACAAGGATATTGCTAGTGACAAGAAAAATAGGGGAGCCAAAAACTTGAAGGCTTTGAAGGTTTCAGGTTTTAGAGGGAAAGGTGAGGAGAACATCATGTTGGGAGAATGACATAGATGGGAGGTGGAGGACAATGCACTGAAATGGCACTAAAATGGTAGAGGAGAACCAAAATCTAGGAAATCCTGAAGAAAGGTGAGATTACCAGTTACATTGAGCACCTTCATGGTTGGAAACCCTCGGTTACCAAATTAATGGTCAAAAACTAGAACAAGGGCATAGTGGAGATTGACGGGGTGGAGTTCTCGGTCATAGAAGAAATTATTTCACATGTTACTAGTATGGCCATCATTGGCAAAAAATTCTATAGAGATCGTAAAATCTCTGGGCAAGCGGTCCCACAGTTCACCAAAAACTACGAGGAGAAAAAATAGCTGGTGAAGCAAGGCCCCCACTACCTCTTGAGGTCTATCAAGCCTCTTTGGAGATTTGTGCTAAGGGCTATCATCAAATACATCATGTTTGACACCATGTTCGACTGCATTTGCACCTACCATTTTGTGTTTCTCAACCATTTCAGGTACGGGGTTAAAATCTCCATCCCCTTTTACCTCTACTCTTCCATAAATGAGAAAATTAATGAGTTCCAAGATAAGAAAACTAGGAACCCTGCTCTCCATGAGGGGCTGCTCCTGTTGATTTATGAATATTTTAAGGCTAGAACTATTAGCAAGCACATCAAAGATAGGAAAGAGGGCAAGAAGGTGAAAAAGGACTCTAAGGATTATGATGAGATTTACTCCCCTTCAAATATAGAGGAAGGTATGGACTTGTATATGGACTTTGAAGACTCCAAAGTCCCACAACGCAGTTTGGGAAAAATATCCCATAACAGTAAGGAGTTGGTTGTGCCCCCTAAGCTAGGGAAAGATACTTCTTTAGATAGGGGGTACAATGAACAGGATGAAGGTATGGATATGGGAGGAGATAACACTGAGGCTAAGGAGAATATTAAGGCTGATGAAGGAAAAGAATGAAGGAAGAGAAAAAGAAACATAATATTAAAAGTTCCTTCCAACAGAGAAAAGGATGCCACGGGGTTTGTCAAGCAAAAGAGGAAAAGTTTGGAAGACAATAAGGACAAATAGGGGGAGGGAAGTGTGAAGATGGAGGTAAACCCTATAGACAAGCCAGGGTAGGATCCTGACCAGGGTTATGGAGAGGTTGGCACTTCCATCTACAGGTGCTCAATCACTAGGAAGGATAGGAGGGTGATTTGGAAAAACTTTGACAACCCCAAGGCCAATTTGGGCATCAAAAGAGAGATTATTCACACCAAGGTCAGAGAGAATGAAGAAGGCAAGATCTAGCTGGAAGAACTTATTGATCCTACCTTGGTCATCCTCAGTGACATTGCCAGGGAGAATCTAGAGATGGATGTCCTGAATAATACGAATAATAGTGCCATGGATAGCTACAGGACCACTAAATGGTTCTACCATGAAATCCTTAGGCTGAAACATAGAATCAATGTACTAGAAAGGGATACCTATAGCCTTAGGAATAGGGTTAATGAAGATGAGCTTAGCATGGAGAAGAAAATGGATGCTTTCAATACTCGTTCCCTTGAGATGGCGAATACCTTGAAAGGCATTGCCAAGCAAAATATTAACATTCTCAAGGAAAATGAGAGCATCAAAAGGTTCATCCACTTTGGGGATGATCCAACTATTGGCAAGGAATAGGAATAGGACATCATCCCAAAAGACAAGCCTCTAGATGAGGGTGCAAGGAAAAGAACTATGTCCAGCACCAGGAAGAAAGATACATCGACCCCAGAGCAAGAGCCTTTGGAGATGAAGGAGGAGGCAGGAAAGCTACTTGAGCTTAAAATCAATGCTATTGAGGTGCTCATAGATATCATCTGAGGTGTCATGACCTTTGGTGGCCTATCCTAGTTTTTTGGCGCTTCTCCTTGGCTTTTACATGTTTATTATTTTAGGGAGTTGTTGTTTTAGTTTTAGGCACTTAGTTGCCTTTTTTGTTTAATCTGTTGACTGTTTTAACTATGTATGGAGTTTTAGGGCCCTTTTAAAGCCTATTTTCCTTTATAAAAAATAGTTAGGGATTTTGACCTAATTACAGAATACAACTTAACTTGCAGATCTCAGATCACTTCTCAGCTCATACTATTGCCTGGCCTTCAATCTATGCAACTCTGACAGCTTGCCCTCCTTTCAAGCTTAGTCTCCTTGAGTCTCCATACTCAATGTACCAGTGCAATCATCTCTTCATGAACACTTGTAGAAGCAGAGCCTCTGTGCTCTTCCTTCTCCTAGAAGTCTTCTCCTTGACACCCCTCTAACCACTTCGCAATTTAGCTCTTTAGCAGCAGTAGCATCGACAACATTTTCTTCTTGGTCTATGAATCCTTAAATAGAAGTCTTTGAGTTCCTTTTCCGGTTTGATTCTTCCATTTTTAAATTTCAATTCAGATGGATTAGGTAGGATTCATTGTATCTAACCCATATTTTGTTTCCTCTAGAAACTTCTTGAATAATCCTTTTGAATTTGTCCAAAAATGGTTTACATAGGATTCTATGCCACCAACTCATCATTCTTATCCTGCATCTAGTTCAAAAAATTCAAGGTAACCACTTTTTTGGCTCAAATTTGGTGAATCTTCATTATTTAAAATAATGCAGCAGCTCAACACTATTAAGATACTGGTGCTTGGCACATACTATGTTACTTGGCATCAACTATGTTTTTCCTTATGCTTGGCACTTGAAGATCACTTGGCATCAACTAAGATTTTCTGATACTCAGCACAAAAATTCACTCGGCACCTGAAGATGACTCGGCACACACTAGAATTCCCTATTACTTGGCTCCAACTAAAAATTTTCTCAGCTTCAACTAACTTGCTCGACACTCACTAATGGACTTAGTTTAAGCATTGCAATGAAACTTGTTACAACTTATTCCTCCAATGTTTCTAAGTGTGACCAACCTTTGTATCTTTGGATATGTTATCAATACAACATTTAACCATTTTCTTAACTGAGTCTTGCACTTCATTACAACATCATAACTCAACCTTTCCCTTAGGTGCTCTTGTTACATCTTGTTGATCAAATCCTCTTTATCAATCAACTAAGTTATGGTATTTGGATCTTATAAGAAAATTTCATTCTTACAAATATTAGGTTTGACATCAATGACAAAAAAATGATTGAAAACATTCTGTTAACAAAAAACTTTCTTCTTTGCAACAATCTCCCTCTTTGATCTTCAATAATGAGCTTTTGAATCAAATTTCCAAACATCTCCCTCTTTGGCATTGATGGTAAACCAAACTGATCAACCATGAAAGCAAACTATTCAATCAAATATAAATTAGGTTAAAACAATAAGTCAAATGCCAAAAAGTAATTGTGTTACCATTAGTTCTCACATCTCCCTCTTAGTTGATGTACCCTTTCTTTTGTTTTCTCCTTCTATCTACTTATCTTCATTTGATCAGTTTCTATATTTTCTTAAGATCAAAATGTAGTTGATCAGTTTCTTACAACTTCTCTCTCTTTAACAAAAATGGCCAAAGACATATTAGCATCTTAATATGCAAGTGTTTTTACAGGTTTATTCAATTTCTCCCTCTGTCACTTTACTTATGACTAATTTGGAACTTCAACACTTTAATTACTTTAGGCATGAATCCTAAAGTAAACATCCTCTGCATCAATGTGTAAAATCTTCAACAATCATCTTATTTGATGCAGGGCAGTCTTGCTTTTGGTTCAAGTATCCTTGGCTATGAGTATCACCCCTAACATACCTCTAAGATACTCAAAAGCATCTTTAGGTAGTGCTTTTGTGAAGATGTCAACAATCTATTCTTTTGAGCTTACATATTCCATCTTCACTTGTTTATCTTCCACCGATTCTCTTACATAGTGATACTTGATTATAATGTGCTTGGTTTTAGCATGCATTATAGAGTTCTTTGATATGTTGATAGAAGTTTTATTGTCATACTAAAGTATCACAAGCTCATTTACCTCTTCCTTCATACCTTGCAGCAAATGTTTGATCAATACACTATTGGTGCAATTTATAGTAGCTGCAACATATTCAACTTCAACAGTGGACTGTGAGGTACAACTTTTCTTTTTGCTAGTCCATGTAATCAATCTTTTTCCCAAGAAAAGTGCTCCTCCACTGGTGCTTTTTCTGTCATCAATGTTACCTCCCCAATCTGCATCAGTGTAGGCTTTTAGTTCAAACTTTTCACTCCTCTTGTAGTACATAGTAAAGTCATCAATTCCTTTTAGATACCTTAGTATTCTCTTTACTACCATTAAATAATTTTCTCTTGGATTTTTAGAAAATCTTGCCACTATTCCAACAACTAATGCAATGTCTGGTCTACTATGTACAACATATTGCAACTTTCCAATCATTGATCTACACAATGTCTAATTTACTTCAGCAAACTCATCATTCTTGGATAGCCTATGTCCTATTGCCATTGGTGTGCTAACTAGTTTTGAATCTTCTAATCCAAATGTCTTAAGTATCCTTGATGTATTTGGATTGGGTCACAAATATGCCATTCTTCAATTGATGTACTTGTAATCCAACAAAGAATTTGATTTTTTCAAACATTGACATCTCAAACTCATGCTTCATTTGATCAGCAAAATCTTTGCATAGAACATCTTTTTCTCCAAATATTATATCATCAATAAAGATTTATGATATCAAAATGTCTTTACCTTGTTCGGCTTTGATATACAAGTTGCTATTGTCATATGTTCTCTCAAATCCTATTTTGAAAAGATATTTGTGTAGTCTCTCATACCGTTCTCTAGGTACTTGCTTCAAGCCATATAGTGCCTTGTGTAGTTTGCAAACCATATCCTTGTTCTTGTCATTAATAAATCCCTTGGGTTTTTCTATGTAGACTTCTTCTTCCAATATACCATTCAGAAAAGCAGAATTGACATCCATTTGGTAGACTTTAAAACCTTTGTATGCAGCATATGCAAGCAGTGTTCTTACTCCTTCCATTCTTGCAATAGGGGCAAATGTTTCCCCATAATCTAATCCTTCTTCTTGTGCATATCCTTTGCAAACTAATATGTCTTTTTGTCTTGTTATCTCACCATTCTTATCAAGTTTATTTCTGAACACCCATTTGGTACCAATTACATTCTTATCATCTAGTCTAGGAACTAAGGTCCAGGTTTTTCTCTTTTTAATCTAATCTATCTCCTCTTCCATAGCTTTATACCAGTAATCATCTTGTAGTGCATTCTTCACGATTTTGGGCTCAACCTTGCTTAGAAGATATGATTCATTCTTGAGCCTATTCCTTGTCATTGGTTTGGCATTCTTGTCACCAATGATTTCATTAGTAGCGTGATGTCTTCTTACATATTTGGCTAACCTGGGTTCTGTCCTTCTTTCCATGTTTGATCCTTCAGAGTCATTTTGTTCTTCTTCAACTAGCACTTCAACATTTCTCTCATGTGTGTTGTTTTCAGAATCAAAATGTGCATTTTCTACATTCTGTAGCTTGGCTTCTGAATGCAACTTGGCATTAACTAGCTATGACTCAACTGATACTAAAATTTGTTGCTAACTCTCAACTTGATTTGCAGCATTGTCTTCAACAGTCATTCCTTCATAGAAGTATACAAAAGATCTATAATCCCCTCATTGCTTAGATCCATCAACTTGAACTTTTGCATGCTCATCAAAATTTACATTTGCACTCTCCACAATCTTGTTAGTGTTAGGGGAGAGGACCTAGTACTTGAACACCCTAACTTCACGCTTATCAAAACCTTATGTAAAAATTTCAAATCACTCCTAGGTTTTTACAGTAGCTTACTTGGTGAGTCACCTACTTAAAACTAAGGTTTCAAGTCCATGTCACCCATTATGATGCCACATCAGCATGCTTTTTGCCAAGTTGTCCAAAACATCCCAAAAAAAAATGAGACCAATGGTCGTGCATAAAGGGTGCCCATAGTTGAGCAGCTGATGTGGCATCACATCATTGGTTAATTTTTATAAGTAAGGGTACATTTTATTCAACTTTGGGTAGCTAGCATTGTACTAACAACTTTAAAGTCACAAGTGTTGGTACAATGTTGTAAAAAAGAATTGGACATTAAGTTAATAAGTGTAGGTATCAAGTGAACAACTCCATTCACAACTATTGGAACACGTTCAAGTACCGGGTCCTCTCCCTTAGTGTTCAAACACTTGTATGCCTTACTTCTAGTGGAGTATCCAAGGAATATGCCTTCATCACTCTTTCCATCAAACTTTCCATTTCTAGTATCTTTAAGAATATAGCATTTACAACCAAATATTTTGAAATGTTTTACATTAGATGAGTGACCATACCATAGTTCAAAAGGTGTTGCATTTTTACCTTTCTTGAGTTGGAATCGATTCAGTGTGTAGACTGTAGTACTTACAACTTCTCTCCAGTACTTTAGTGCAACATTTTTCTCCATCATCAAGGTTCTAGCACAATTAATCACTGACCTATTTCTTCTTTCAGCAATACCATTTTGTGGTGGAGTTCTTGATGTTGATGTTTGCCTTTTGATGCCTTTGTCATTGCAGAATATCTCAAACTCCTTTGATGTAAACTCACCTCCTCTGTTTGATCTTAGGCACTTTAGACTCTTTCCTATTTCTTTCTCAACTCTGGCCAAATACCACTTGAACATTTTAAATGCATTAGATTTTTTCTTTAAAAATGTAGCAGTCATCATCCTTAAATAGTCATCTACAGATAACATTATGTATTTGTCTCCTAGGTAGCTTTGTACTTCTATTGAACCACATAAGTCTGTATGGACTAGCTCTAGTACTTCTTTGGAAGTGTATGTTTTTCTTTTGAAACTAGACTTAGTCATCTTCCCTAGTTGACATTGTTTGCATATAGTGTTCTCAGGTTTCTTTAATTTGGGCAACCCTTTGACCTTTTTCTTTTTGCTAATACTAATCAGATTATCAAAATTAACATGACACAACCTTTTATGCCACAACCACACATCATCAAGTCTAACAACAAGACATGTTGCATCTTCCATATCTAGGTAAAATTGATTACTCCTAGTTTGTTCACTGTTTCCTATCAAATTTCCATCAGTGCCATAGATCTTGGCAATTTTATTTCCAAGTTTAGTTTTGCAACCGACATTGCCTAACTGTGACACACTCAACAAGTTGTAGTTCAGTCGTTCAACATAGTATGCATTATCACATGAAATTTTTTTTATGAGTTTAATGGAACCCTTTCCTTTGATTTGACATGGAGCATCATTACCAAATCTAACACCATTTCCATCATATTGAGTAAAGGTAATGAGCTTACTTTTATCTCTTGTCATGTGATGTGAGCATCCACTGTCTATGATCCACTTGTCATTCTTGTTCACACAGGTAACCAAAGATGTTGCTTCATCTTCATCTTTATCTAATTCATCCTTCATGGCCACATAGACTACTTCATCATCATTCTCATCAGAATCTTCTTCAACAATGTAGCATCTTTTTCCTTTCTCCTTGTAGTCTTTGCTATCATCTTCTCTCTTGTTCCTATACTTGTTTCCTTCTTTGTAGTTCTTTTTCTATGTGCATCTTGCAACAATGTGACCTACTTCATTGTAATTGAAACATATGATAGGGAGCTTACCTTTGAATTTACCTTTGCCTCTATGGAATCTCTTAGCCAGTAGTGCTTCTAACTACTTAACATCTTCCTCATCTGCATTGCTATCACTAGATGCATGTTTTCCTTTTCTTCTCTTCTTGCTTGATGTCTCCTCCTCAGTGCCTTTTATTTTCATCTTGACCTTGAAAGAAGATTCAAGGTTCTTAGGTCTGTAATTATCAAAATTGGATAGTTCAAATGCAATAAGTCTTCCCACAATTCCTTCAAAGTTAATGTGTTTCCTTGTACATACCTCAGCTCTTGGATGGCTAAAACTATAATAGCATAGATAGGGAGTATAGTTCTTAAATATTTGTTGATGATAGTTTCTTCTTCCAATTGACCACCTAGACTTCTTATTGCACTTACCACTTCTTTTATTCTAGCAGCATATTGAGTAACATTTTCTCCTTCCTCTATTTTCATGTCATCAAACTTTCCTCTTAGACTTTCTCTCTTTGCTCTCTGGACATTCTGATCTCCTCCATAGATATCTAATAAAGCTTTCCACATCTTGAATGCAGTGTCACAATCTTTGATGTCATCATATTTTATATAGCTGAGTGTAGAGGCAATCTCCAACATTGCTTGATTGTGCTCCTTCCTTTTGCTCAAATCATCTATAGTAAGAGGTCCAGCTAGATTTACATGTTCTATTCCAATTGAGGTTTGTGCATAGTCACCTATTGATCCAAGATGCAATTTCATCAGACTCTACCATGAATCAAAGTTGTCTTTGTTGAGCTTGGGAACTTCTCTCTTAGACATCTTGATCTTCCTGCTTCTAGTACCTTGAAACTAAATCAGCAGATGGCTCTAATACCAATTGTTAGAAATTCTTTAGAATAACTGGGGGGGGAGGGCATGGTGAATTAGTTATTCAAGGTCCAACATGTCCAATTCAAACTTTTTCACTAAATGTAGTGAGCTCATTCAACCATTCATTCATCCAACCATTAACTTTTCTAATCAACAAGTTACTGTAAATCAACATGCAAGCATAACCCATAAGAAATAAAAAACATAACACAATGATTTACATGGAAACACAATTTGGAAAAAACCACCAGTAACATGCTACTTAATTTTCACTCTTTTGAAGTGATGCCCTGTGAAAGGCCTACCCTATTAAAGGCTTACACCACACTATAAAATATGACCTTGTTAGAGGATTTAACCACCCTATTAGAAGTGGGCCTTATTACAGGACTTTAGAACATTCACTTGGAATGCCACCTTGTTAAAAAATTTACAAATGGGTGTTAGGCCAACCTAAGTCCATAGGATTTTCCCTCTATCCTAACTGATACAATTGCTAGAGAGTCACAATTAGGGATTTTGACCTAATTGCATAATACAACTTAACTTGTACATCTCATATCACTTCTTAGCTCATAACATTACCTGGCCTTTAATCTCTGCAACTCTGACAACTTGCTCTCCTTTCAAGCTTAGTCTCCTTGAGTCTCCATGCTTAATGTACGAGTGCAATCATCTCTTCATGACCACTTGTAGAAGCAAAGCCTCTATTCTCTTCCTTCTCCTACATGTCTTCTCCTTGACACCCCTCTAACCACTTCACAATTTGGCTCTTTAGCAACAAAAACATCAGCAACATTTTCTTTTTGGTCTATGACTCCTTAAATAGAAGTCTTGGAGTTACTTTTCCCACTTGATTCTTCCATTCTTTAATTTTAATTCATATGGATTAGGTAGGATTCATTGTATCTAACTCATATTTTATTTCCTCTAGAAACTTCTTGAATAATCCTTTTGAATTTTTCCAAAAATAGTTTACATAGGATTTTGTGCCACCAACTCATCATTCTTGTCCTACATCTACTTCACAAAATTCAAGGTAACCACTTTGTCGGTTCAAATTTCGTAAATCTTCATTATTTAAAATAATGTAGCAGCTTGGCACTATTAAGATACTGGTGCTCAGTACATATTGTGTTACGTGGCATCAACTATGTTTTTCCTGATGCTCGACACCTGAAGATCACTCGGCACCAACTAAGATTTTCTGATACTCGGCACCTGAACTTCACTCGGCACACACTAGAATTTCTTGTTACTCTACTCCAACTAAGAATTTGCTCAGCTTAAACTAACTTTCTTGACACCCACTAATGAAATTAGTTTAAGCATTGCAATCAACCTTGTTACAACTTATTCCTCCACTATTTCTAAGTGTGACCAACCTTTGTATCTTTGAATATGTTATCAGTACATCATTTAACCATTTTCTTAACTAATCCTTGCACTTTATTACAACATCATAACTCAACCTTTCCCTTAGGTGCTCTTGTTACATCTTGTTGATCAAATCCTCTTCATCAATCAACTAAGTGATGGTACTTGGATCTTATAAGAAAATGTCATTCCTACAAATAGAAGGTTTTACATCAATAACAAAACAATGATTGAAAAAATTCTATTAACAACAAACTTTTGTCTTCGCAACAATCTCCCTCTCTAATCTTCAACAATGAGCTTTTTAATCAGATTTCCAACATGAGTATCCATACCATAGTTCAAAAGGTGTTGAGTGAGTACCTTTCTTGACTTGTACATGATTTAGGGTATAGACATTTGTACTCACACCTTCTCTCTAGTATTTCAAAGCAACATTTTGTTAGAATTGCTTTTAGAATAATTGAGAGTGGGGGGTGAATCAGTTATTCAAGGTCCACATGTCCTATTCAGACTTTTCACTAATTATAGTGATTCCATTCAACCATTCATTCATCCAAGCTTTAACTTATCTAATCAACAAGTTACTGTAAATCAACATGCAAGTATAACACATAAGAAATCAACACATGACACAGTGATTTACATGGAAACCAAATTTGGGAAAAACCACCAGTAACATGCTACTCAATTTTTACCCTTTTGAAGTGATGCCCTATGAAAGGCCTACCTTGTTAAAGGCTTACAACACACTGTTAAATGTGACCTTGTTAGAGGATTTAACCACCCTATTAGAAGTGGGCCTGGTTAGAGGACTTTAGAACATTCACTTGGAATGCCACCCTTTTAAAGGATTTACAAATAGTTGTTAGGCCAACCTAAGTCCATAGGATTTTCAGATCTAATACAATTGCTAGAGAGTATAAGAAAAAACTTGACCTGACTACAACATAAAACTTATCTTGCAAATCTCAGATCACTTCTTAGCTTATACCCTTGCTTGGCCTTCAATCTCTACAACTCTTAACAACTTGCCCTTTCTTTCAAGCTTTGTCTCATTGTGTCTCCACACTCAATGTACTAGAGCAATCATCTCTTCATGACCACTTGTAGAAGCAGAGCCTCTATGCTCTTCCTTCTCCTAGATGTCTCTTTCTTGACACCCTGCTAACCACTTTTCAGATCTGGCACTTTAGCAGCAATAGTATCAACAACCATTTGCTTCTTGGTCTATGACTTCTTAAATAAAAGTCTTGGAGTACCTTTTTCCACTCGATTCTTCCATTTCTCAATTTCAATTCACATGGATTAGGTAGGATTCATTGCATCTAACCCATATTCTATTTCCTCTAGAAACTTCTTGAATAATCCTTTAGAATTTGCCCAAAAATAGTTTACATAGGATTTTGTGCCAACAACTCATCATCCTTATCTTCCACTATCATTCACAAAATTCAATGTAACCACCATGTCAGCTTAGATTTGGTGAATCTACGTCATTTGAAATAATGGAGCAGCTCAGCACTATTGAAATACTGGTGCTCGACACATACTGTATTACTTGGCATCAACTATGTTTTCCTTGATGCTTGGCACCTGAAGATCACTTGGCAACAACTAAATTTTTTTTGATGCTCAACACCTGATCTTCACTTGGCACATGAAGATCACTCAACACACACTAGAAATGTTTGTTATTTTCCTTCTACTGAGAATTTTCTTGGCTTCAACTAACTTACTCGGCACCCACTAATAATCTTAGTTCAAGCTTTGCAGTCAACCTTGTTACAACTTCTTCCTCCAATAATTCTAAGTGCGACCAACCTCTGTGTCTTTGAGTATGTCATCAATACATTACTTAAACATTTTCTTAACTGATCCTTGCACTTCATTACAACATCATAACTCAACCTTTCCCTTAGGTGCTCTTGTTACATCTTGTTGATCAAATCCTCTTCATCAATCAACTAAGTGATAGTACTTTGATCTTATAAGAAAATATCATCCCTACAAATAGCAGGTTTGACATTAATGACAAAACAATGATTGAAAAAATTCTTTTACAACAATCTCCATCTTTGATCTTCAACAACAATGAGTTTTTCAATCAGATTTCCAACACATTTTTCTCCATCGTGAGTGTCCTAGCATAGTCCATTATAGATATGTTCCTCCTTTTAGCAATTCTATTTTGTGGAGGGGTCCTAGGAGTAGATGTATATCTTTTGATTCCTTTGTCATTAAAAAAATCTCAAACTCATTTGATGCAAATTCTCCTCCTCTATTAGATTTCAAGCATTTCGTACTCTTACCTCTTTCCTTCTCAACTCTTGCTAAGTACTACTTAAACATTTGGAAAGCATCAGACTTCTATTTTAGAAACATAACTGTCATCATTCTAGAATAATCATAAAAAAAACATAATGTAATTATCTCCTTTGTAGATTTGCATATCAATTGGTCCATACAAGTTAGTATGAACAATCTCCAATATTACTTTAGAGGTATGAGTCTTACTTTTAAAACTTGACTTTATCATTTTTCCTATTTGACATTGTTTGTAAATTATATTGTCAGGTTTCTTAAACTTAGGAAAACCTCTTACTCTTCTTATGTTACTAATACTAACCAATTTATCAAAATTAACATGACATAACCTCTTGTGCCATACCCACACATCATCGAATTCTACAACTAAACAAGTAGCATCATTCGTATCAAGCTAGAATAGATTACTTCTAATTTTATCACATTTTCCAATTAGTTTTCCACCAGTATCATACATCTTGGCAATCTTGTTCTCAAACTCAACCTTACAACCTGAACTGTTAAGTTGTGATGCACTCAAAAAATTATAGTTAAGTCTTTCAACATAATAAGAATTGTCACATTAAATCTTTTCTATGAGTTCGATAAAATCTTTTCCTTTTATCAGACATGGTGCATCATTACCATAATTTACACTATTTTCATCATAATAATTCAAGGTAATGAACTTACTTTAATCTCTAATCATGTGATGTAAACACCCACTATCAATGATCCATCTATCATTCTTTTCACATAAGACACCAGTGCAGTTGCCTCATCCTCATCAAATTCATCCTTCATTGCAACATACACCACTTCATCATCATGATCGTCAGATCCATCTTTTGTTTCTTCTTCAGCAATGTAGCAAGACTTCTTGTCTCTATCTTTGTAATCCTTTTTTTAATCATCTCTTCTACTTTTGTACTTGTCTCCACCTCTGTAATTCTTCTCCTCTAGACATCTAGTAGAAAATATGACCAACCTCATTGCAATTGAAACACATGATAGGTAACTTACCTTTGAATTTTCCTTTACCTCTATGAAATATCCTTGCTAGTAGTGCTTCAAATTGATCTACATCCTCCTCATTTGTATCATTGTCACTAGACACATATTTTACCTTTTCTTCTTCTTCTCATTAGGTTCCTTCAATGAAAACATGGCTTTCAAAGCAGATTCAACATTGTTAGGTTTGAAATTATCAAAAGTAGTGAGCCTACCTACCAGACCTTCTAGAGTGAAATTTGTTCCTAGTATACATCTTAGCTCTTGAATTGCAAAAACTCTAATTGCATAAATGGGTAGAAGTTCTCTCAAAACTTTTCTTAGTATAGTGTCATCATCTATCTTACCATTGGCTCCTCTTATAGAATTAACAACATCTATTATCCTAGAGCAATATTGAGCTATATTCTCACTTTTTTGCATTCTCATGTCATCAAACTTACCTCTAAGACTTTTGGATTTGGCTTTTAGAACATTTGTGTCTCCTACATATATGGTGTGAAGAGAATCCCACATTTTCTTTACACTATCACAACCCTTGATATCATCAAATTTAGCATAACTTAGGGCATATGCAATCTCCAATATTACCTAGTTGTGTTCTTTCTTCTTTTCTAGATATTTAGCAGTAAGGGCTCCAATAGGGTCAACATGCTCTGTGGTGATGGTAGATTGTAAATGATCACCAAAACTTCCAAAGTGTAGCTTCATTAGACTTTGCTATGTAAGAAATTTATCTCTATTAAGCTTGGGTACCTCTCTTTTTGACATCTTGATCTTTTGCTTCTAGTACCTTCAAACTAGTCCTCTTAAGCAGATGGCTTAGATACCAATTGTTGGAATTCTTTAGAATAACTTAGAAGGGGGTTGAATCAATTATCCAAGGTCTAGATGTACAAATAAAAATTTTCACATCTTAGTGAAACTCTATCCATAAAATGTAGTGCTTGCCCCTAGTTCGCATTTTGCTTTCATTGCCAAACTCTTTTAGGCCAGTTTTATGCTTGATGTTTAGTAGCATTACTTTCAGATTTTCAGATATTGTTTTAGATTTAGTTAATTATATGATGAGATTACTTGGTACTCTATATTTTGTGTATGTATGATGATTATTTAGTGTTTTCAGTTAGTGATGATGATTAGTTAGATGGTTTATTATCACATATGTTTTCTTATGGATACTTACCCTATACTACATGTGTATGGTGCACATGTTTTTTTTCTTTATGTATGGCATTTCTGATGTGGTTAAGGAAGGGAGTCGTAGTCACCTACTAGTCGAGATCTACACGATGCACCACTTCCTACTGTGAGGCCTCGCCCCGACCCATCGTAGCATAGTGATACATTACTCTTATTTTGTTATCTGCGACTCAAGATGTCGAGACTTTATCTGATGCTTAGAACATATTTTATTATTTCATGTTGTGTGATGTTATTTCCAGATATATTTTATGATTGTCATTTAATGATCATGTATATGTATGTTGACGAAATCAATAAAATTGAGATTTGATTTAAGATATTTCAATGGTTAAGAATTATGTAGGATGAAGAAACTCTTATTGATGTATGTTTTAATATATGAAAATTTATGATACATATGCATTTATATACATGTGATTTTACAGGACTACTGATGTGTGCAATGAGTGTGTAGATATTTAGCCGAGAAACCCTACGGAGGAACAAAACTGATCTCCATGTGCTAAAATTTGGAAACCCTATTGTTCGTAATTATGTTCTTCCTGTGTCGCTTGATACTCGTAAAATGTTTTTGTGCTTGATTTGCAAGTTAGAGTTGTTAGATAGACCTATTTTATCTCTAGATTTTATTTGACTCTAACCTCTTCCCTAAGGCTTTAAAACATGTTTTTTTTTCTAACTTAAGGGTATGGGTATGGGTTAGGGGTCTTTTCCAACCCCTAAGCCCCTTTTTTTTACTTTTGAGGTCACTCAAAAGTCCCCTTTTTGCCTTTGTGCGAAAATTGCAAGTGGTTGTCATGAGTTGTCTTACCCCACCTCCTTTTAAGGTTTAACCATGGTGTAGGTTGAGTTAGGAGTTTCTAGAGTGGCTAGTGGGTGGAAATAGTTATTGCTCCTTTTGGGTGGTTGAGTTGGAGGCTTATTTAGAGGCCTTCCTTGGTCTAGTGGTTTGGTTACCCAATCTCTACATTTAGAGGATTTGTCTTCAAGCTTGAGGGAAGGAAGGGGATACTCTACTCAAACTGGTTCATTGCCATTACCTCTTTGTGAAGGTAGGAAACTCCCATCTCCCTTATCCAGTTTTTATGTTTTTTTTCATGTTCTTGTTACCTTGTTGTTGTTTTACTGTTGTATGGTTGTGGGTATGTTGGGAAGATTTGTAAACCATGTCTTTTTGGTTGTCTGCCTTCTTGTTTATGTTTGAAATTTTGAGTTTTCCTTGCATGGGTGTTTTGGTATTACTCACCCTAGGAGAGGGCAGAAGTGACCAATTTTGGGAGAGGTCTGTTTAGTTGGACTCCAACGTGTGTAGAGTCTCTTCTCAGGATGAGAAGAGGGATAAAGGGTAGGGTGTTATGGGCCCCTACCTGTCAGCACAAACCTGGTATGAGTATGGCAAGTTTAAATGGAAGAACGGAAGTTCTTGGTTATTGGCCCCAATTGGGCATCTGAATTTGGTGTTGTGCTTGACTTCTCCAGTTGGAAGAATCCACCTCTCCCTAGTCTTGATTCATTATGAATCCTATTGTGTAAACCATGTATGATTATGCATGCTTGATGTTCTCTTGGTTCTGTTTGGTTGTCACTCGATCAGTTATTGGTTTCCTCCATGGCTCTTGAAATGAGATTCAGAAAACATTACAAAATTCTTGATTATGATCCTGAAGAAAATTGGATAAAATTTTTGTAATTGGGATTGAGATCCTATTGGAAATTGTATTTTTAAATCTTATTGTATATGGCAACGAAGCTGGGTTTTCTTCCTGATTCTTTCCCGGCTGAGCCTTTGAATCAGGTTAGCCAATAAAGTAATGGATGAGTGTATTTGGTTCTCATAATATTTGTTCATAATGTTCAGTTGTATGAGTGCTCATCAAAATAGAATAAATAAATTTGTATATATATAGATGGGAGAATAGAATCATAGATAATGTCTTGATTTATGAATGTTCAAGTTTTAATTACGATAATGAAGAAGTTGAATTGATATAGTGAGTTTCAATTATGATGTATAAGTATTATGATGAGATCAATCAAGAGCAAACTATATATTACGAAATCAAAGATAATTCATTTCTTGGTAAATTTCATGGTGGTTATAATCAAATTTGAATGAGAATAATCCACCACCTTTTTCTTTTATTATGTGTATAGTATCATTCACCTTCTAAGTTCTTCAAATATGATCAATTGGACTGAGAGGTTGTATTCTTGAGATCAATAATATAATAATAATCAGAACTTAGAACTCTTACCATGTCCTTGAAGAACCAATATAAAACATACATGTTTAAACTAGAGATTGAGAAACTATACCTAATGTACTCCCTTGCATTGGAATACTTGTATTAAAGAAGAATGTTAATAATAGAATTATTCAAATCCCTAGTAACATAAATGAAATGCATAAAATGGCATGACCATTCCTTGTTAAAATTATGCTTCAAAAAAATATGCACTCCCAGGAGTAAAAACTCTCTGGAAAATACATGGGGAAAAGAATTCATTGCTTCCAAACCACAGAGCATATTCTTGCTCAGATTCCTTCCTTAGTGAATAAAGAAACAAAATAAATATTATGTAAAATCTCATGGGTGCATAATTTTGAATATATAAATATGTACATTTTTAAATAAAGTCAATATCTAAATATCTTTTCTTCACCTATAAAACTTTATGAACTTATTGCTCTCCTTGGCCTTACACGTCAGTTTAAGCTTGCCTTAAAAAGGTCTTTAGTGTCTGCCTCATGTCATAGTGGATGGGATGGGTGGGTGACGTCACCCTGCCACCTTGTCCCATCCCTATTCTCCTCCATTCCTAGCAGCCAGTTGTGGGAAAGGTAGCATTAATGTTGTGAAAGGAAATTTGAATGGTCACCTTCATTTCCTTAACCCTTCCTTGCTCACCTCTGTTCACGTGCCCACCTCTTGGGCTGCGTGGCAAGTGGAGTGGAGAGAGAGCTATGTCATGACATGACATTAGTTAGACGTTGGCTTAGTTTTGGGTGAAATGTGATGTTGCAAATGAATGCTGATTTAAAACTTATACTTCATATCCCCTGCGTACCTTTTTCCTTGTGTGCAGGCTTGGGATTTCGTGGGGTCTAGGAAGAGGAGTAGGGAGGGGTTAGATCGATGTGACTTGTGGTCAAGTGGATGTTAGAGGCTAGGGTGTAGGTAAGATCTTAGGACAGGAGGGTTAGAGGTTAGGTGTTAGTTAGTAGGTAGGCTTTGTTAGTAGTATTTGATTTAATTATATTTCAGTTTTAATGTAGTTAGGATTTTAGAATATGATTTAGTATAAATTTAGATAGTTTAGTATTTATTAGATGGTTGTTTAATTATGTCATTTATTTTTGTTTGTTTTAAATTGTTAATAAAATTAGTAATAGATCTTGTAGAATAGTTGTATCACTTTAAAATATTTGGTTAAAGTTAGTTTAATATTAATTGTAATATAGTTAAAACTTTAAATTGATTTAAGTATAGTCAGTTGATTTAATAAAGTTTAGGGTCATTTCATGTTTTGATTAAGGACATTTGTGGTAATTGTTAATAATTTTAGTTATTTAGCTATGCTTAATTTTATAAATACTAATTTAATTAGTTTTAATTTAAATAAACTCTAACTGCCTTAACCATGGAATAGTTTAAAATTTATCGATTAATTGGCTATTTAAATAAGTTTTAATGTAGGTTTGATTGATTCATTAAAGCAAGTAATTTTAATTCCGAACTCAAGTACATTGTTATTTAAGTAATCTTGATTGCATATCATTGTAAATTAATGTAATATCATAAGTTATCGATATCAATCTTGTAACAAAAGTTTTCAAAATCTTAATGATGTGATCGTTCTCATGTTATAATCTTAAGACGTAATGTAGAGAACCTGTACTAAAACTTCTATCTCAATCATATCAAACTTAGAGCATGTTTAATTATTAGTTATTTAAAATAAAAAAAAATTGTGTGTGTGTGTGTTTTTGCCTTCAAGTTTTGGGCATGACACCTACCATTGCCTATTTAGCTTAGAATATTGTGTCTGTACATGCGTGAATTTTATGCAGGTTGCAAGTATCGGGTATCGACTTCCTTAAATTGCCAGGATGAGCATACTCTATCGCATTATCTCAATGGTAAGAGAGGGGAGATAAATTCTTAAGTCCAAATCCTAAACTTTTAAGCCATTTGTACTAATTGAAAATTAGGACAAGTATCTAAGTCGTTTACCCTTTGAATGCGTCGAATGATTTTAATTCATGATTATAAACCTTTTGTTTGATTTAGTATGTTTTTTGCAATGATGGGTTTTTCATATTTTATTTTATGAGTCTTTGGTGTATTTTCTATTAATTAAGTCTAATTAAAAGATTAAATTAATGATGGAAATTATTATGATATTTTAATATTTAATCATATTTAATTAATTGAGAAATTAATTAAATAAAAAAGAATTAATTGGAAGTTAAAAGGTTATAAGTTTAAATTTAGAACATGATAATATTTACTTAGTTTAATAATAATATATTTAGAGTTTATTCTCAAATAAATACTAAATATTATTGTTATTTAAGTTAATAAACAGTTTATCAATTAAGTTTCTAAAATAAATTAAAAAGTGAAAAGATATTAAATTATTAAAAAGATAAAACATGTGGACTTAATAAAAATATTTTAATTCATAAATATTGCATGAGATTAAAGTAATAAATTAATTAAAAATAGAAGTCAAGTGGATAATTAAATAAAGTAATTTAATAATTCACTTGACGTGCATGAAAATATAAAAGAAAGATTAATAAAAGTTAATTTTAGAGTTAACTCTGGTGAGCAAGGAGTCCTCTCGGGTGAATGCACAACTAGTGTGCCGATTTGAGGAGAGAACTTATTATTATCACTGGAGGGTTCTTTTTCAAAGGGGGAGTTTTGAAGACACGAATTTTGGGAGATAGATTTTGGAGACGAATTTTGGAAGCAAATTTTCAGAAGGAAAATTCTAAGAAATACTTTCAAAGAAAAGTTCTTGAAGAGGAGCGAATTCTCTCAAAGTTTTTTGGGGATTGCGAATTAGCATCAAGCTCAAGTAGGGTCTTGTGTTTTGATTGCTAATTAATTACATAGTTGTCCTTGCTTGTCTTCTTTGTGTCTGTGGATTGTAAATCTGAATTCTCTGTGATGAAAGCCTAACCATTTCAATATTTTGAATTATTAAATGATTTTCATTAACTTCTGTATACGTAGGGATTAGAAAAGAAATCGAAAAACGCTTGCTTTCTAAATTAAAGAACATAGGATTTAATTGGGAAGGGGTTGAATCTAAAGATGAAATTATAAATTTGGATGGTTGATAATATTTTCTGCATCAGAGTATAGATGAAATCAATTTCAAAAAAATATATTAAAAAAAAGTAAATTATTTAATAAATTTATTTATTTATAAATTTTATAAAATAAAATATTTTTTAAATAGAGATTTTTTAATATAATTTTACATATTTATAAATTTTATAAAATAAATAAAATTAAATTTTAAAAGGAAATGTTAAATATTAATAAATTGTGATTAAAATATATAATAAAAAAAGAAAATAAATTGAAATTGGGGAGGGGCGATTTAAACACCCCTACCCCCTTTTATATTCATAAAGCAGGCCAATTGTTGCGCAATTGTACTTGCTAAGGCAGTCGTATGATTGCGATAGTATTCGTGCACTGCACATATTAAATTTCATGCAGCAATATGTAATCACTTTTAGACTTTAGTATATGCCATTTCAATAGTTAAATTCGATTTTCATACGTGGATTAAGTTTTCAATAATATAAATTTGCATTTACGTTTTATTAAATTTTAAATTATGTTTATTATTTATTAAAAATTTCATTAATTATTAAATATTATTTATTAAATAAATCTTAACCATAGTTTATTAATATTATTAAATTAATTAATGAGTACAAATATTATTTAGAGAATTTTGTTAATAGATATTGATTATTAATTAATTATTAATTATTAGATAATTAATAATTATTAATTTAGTAAGGTAAATTGGTATTGGGACTAACTTGAATTAATAATAAATATCATAATTATATATATTATTTTTTTAAAAATAATTTATTTATTAATGAAATTGGGATTATTTTATTTAATAATCAATTATTATTATTTTAATTTAATAAATGATTCTTAATACTTTTAAGTCAAGATGCAATTTCTTTTATTATAAGAACGAGACAAGGTTTAATTGAATAGATTAACTGAGGAACTCATAGTAACACTGGAAACTTAAACTTTATTATTCTACTCAACTTTGTATTTTCAAATCAAACCAACTAAGTGACTCTGATGTTTTCTATGTATTGTCTATGTTTTTGGGGTTTTGGGGGCTGATTAGATGTTGACCAGTTTAGGTTGTTGCTAGAGGCTTGGGGGTTATGCAATTGTGATGATATGATGATTTGTTCTCAATCTTTTTAACCCAACCATGGTGATGTGTTGATATGCTCTATGATGGATGTTTTTACTAGTTGTTACTACTTTCCAATTTCCTTGTGTAAAGCTAAGGTGTATGTTTATGAGATACCTAACTTAACCATTTTTGAGTCATCAATCAGTTATATTTGATTTGCTTTCCAGTTTCTTTGAGAGGACTGAGGTGTTTTGAGTGATATTTTCTTGATGATGTCATGTTGTGACATGTTTTGACTTGACCATTTTGGAGTCTTAGATCAGTATTGTGATTTATTGTGGGATATTTTTCGGTTGCTCGTTGAGAACCATTGGATATTGCGATTTATCATTGATGTCTTCAATTGATGATAGAGAACTGTTGTGATCATTATGATTATCATTTGATGCTTTTTAGTTTCTCGTGGACAACTAATGTGATTATTGTGAATTCTACTTATGATGCTTTCTAGTCATTTGTACAAGACTAAGGTGATTTAACTATGATTCTTTGATTTGTGTTTTATGAGCCTAGGGTAGGTTATCTGCTGGTAGTGTCAGGAAGTGGCTGCTAGGGTAACTCGTTGTATGTTGTTTTAATAAGTGAAAACATTACACTAAATGAGAGTAAAATGAACCTAATAAGATAATTGTATGTTCTCGCCCATGCCTCGAGTGCTAGTATAGACTAAGATAGGAGTAGAGAGAACCCTTGGTTGCCTCCTTGCATTCCATAGTATGCCTTGTCAGTATGAGACGATACTAGTCGCCGCATGGGAATTAGTAGGGACCTTAGAGTCCTAAGCTAAACTGCCAAGGTAACTTCTACATGATGCATGCGATGACACTTGCTTGCTTACAGAGTAGGTTTCCTATGTGTCTTGTGTGCATTTGGGAATTAGATGTCAGTCTATCTTAGAACCTTGCAGTTAGTATACTTTTAGGGTTTCTTGGACTTAGAGAGTACTCATGTTATGTGATTTGATATCATGTTTGGGACTTGAGACTATCTCCTCAGTGCGGTGGGGGTGGGCCATTTAGGTTCCATACGGTCTGGTGGTAGTGCCTTTTTACTCTTACCATTGAGATTCGTCTATAGTCGCCATGACTGGAACTTCTTGGGATTATTGTTTATCATGATTAGGTGATCTTATTTATTGATGCATTTCCTTATATTGATGATTAGTATGTGATAGATGATGTTATATGCTTTGTAGGATCATCTTATGCTTTATTCTAGTATGTTAGATTTCTTTATACATATGTTGTAGCATGTTTTAGGAGTGATGTCCCTATTAATATAGTACTGACAATCTTATTAGTGACTTGGTATGTTACGCGCAAGGGATGGCTAGGGCCCACGATGGTCTAATGATGCTTTTGACAGTTGGGAGGAACCACACACTTAGTTGTGTTTTATGATGGATAGTTATATTTCATGTTAGATGTTATATCTTTTATGTTGGAGGGATGTATCATGTAAGTTATTGGTTTTATTTATTTTACTATACTTTGTATCATGGATCCAAGGAGGATGCTATATTTATATTTCTTCATATGTATTTTCTTTTAGCCTTTCAAACCCTGTGACATGTACAGTGGATGATTGAGCATTCCGAATTAATTTACCAAGAGGCATTCAAAACAAATGTATAATATGGACATTGGACTTTCTGATTATTCTTTCATGTGGATGTGGTAGTTTTTAGACTAAGAATTAGATTAGATTTGAATGTAATTCAACGTCATGGGATCCTTAAGGAATGTAACCTATTATGTATGCTTTAGTTGATTGTATGTTATTGCTTCCACTATTATGTGTTTGACGTGTATGTTATACTTTCTTACTTCAAAAAAAAAATGTTGGCAAACTTAGTAAAACTTTAGGTTAATTCTTTTGGATCCCTTGGCAGGGCATTACATAAAACAGTTCATCATGTATGCATCCATTAGATTATGCAATCACTCAAAATTGTAGGTTACTGTCAAATAAACTTTACAGAAATGTAAACATGAAACCTAATAGATTCAATAACACATTTGACACAACGATTTAATGTAGAAACCCAATTTGTGAAAAGCCACTAGTAATATGCTACTAATTCTCACTCTTTTGAAGGGATTCCCTATGAAAGGCCAACACTGTTAAAGGTTACAATGCACACTATTAAATGTGACCTTGTTAAAGGATTTCAATTACCCTATTAGGAGTGAGCTTTGTTAGAGGACTTCAAATAATTCACTTGGAATGTCACCTAGTTAAAGGATTTAAAAATGACTATTAGGTCAACCTTAATCCAAAGGATTTACCCTAGACCGATATAATGATTAGAAAGTAACTATTAAGGCTTGATCTGATAACAACTTACAACTCAATTTAAAAATTATATATCTCTATTTTAGTCCTCCATTCTACTTGGCTTTCACACACTTCAACTCTCATAGCTTGTTCACCCTCCAATCATCCATACTCTTAGGTCTTCTTACTTTGCATGCTAATTGCAAACTCTATAGTTTGGCCACTATATGAAAAAACACCCTAGACTCCTTGTCTTTCTTAGGTTCTCGCACATGCCAACTATTGTTTCATTCCTTGTATCCCCTTATAAAGAGAAATTACATCTTTTTTTGTTCATCCTCCATCGTTCATTTTAGGGTTAGGTAGGATTAGGTAGGATTCAATGAATCTACCTATATTTTCATTTATTTCCTTCTAGAAACTTCTCCTCCAATCCTCTTTGAATTCACCTCAAAAAGGTTCATCTTGAATTATGTTCCACTAGCTCATCAAGCTTATCTTTCACATGGTTCACACAATCCAAGAAATCAAACTTGTCAGCTTAGATTCATCAAATCCAAAATCTTTCTCATAATGATGACACTTGACATTAACTTGCTTTTGATGCTCAACTCAAATTGGTTTCTCAACATCCACTATCAAAACACTCAGCATGAACTAAAGTATACTAGTGCTCGGCATCAACTAAACTTTACTTGGCTTACACTATATCATTTGACATATACTAATCTTTGACTTTACTTAGCTCCAACTAATTTTCTTCTCAGCTTGCACTAACTTTTCTCATAACCTATGGTCCACTCAATCAAGCTTGATAGACTTAATTATCCTTTCTTGTTCTTTTAGACTTAATTAGCATATCCAACCTTTGCAACCTTAAGTAGATAATCAATGCACTATGATATCACTGTCTTAACTAATCCTTGTAGTCCTTTTTCATATCATAACTCAACCTTTCCTCTAGGTGCTATTATTACCTCATTTGATCAAATCTTCTTCATCAATCAAAGAAATGATAGTACTCAAATAATTTAAACAATTGTCTTACTAGAAAGTAGTAGGTTTGACATCAGTGGCAAGACATTGATTGAAACACATATTCATACTTGTATCAATCTATTTTCAATATCAAGTTCCCAATTCTTTGGATTTTGGATACAAATCTATTCTATAGGGAAATTTTTGACAATGACCTGGGTTGGTTCAAATAATTTGTTTATGATAGTGTTATCAAAGTTTTGACCCAATTATAAAATATTACACTATGTCCATTAAGAAAGTGTATAGGTTCATTTAATATTTCTTCTTTAATATTGCATTGAATAAACAATATCGAGAGAGAGAGAGAGAGAGAGAGAGAGAGAGAGAGAGAGAGAGAGAGAGAGAGAGAGAGAGAGAGAGAGAGAGAGAGATCATACTTACCTAGTCCTTACAACCCACACTTATCCATTTTTCTCAAGTAGATTTTGTTGGAGAAGGGTGGATCTATATCACATATACCCAATAGTTTTTACAGTTGAACCATTAGATTTTTGAATAATGATTACTTATTATACAATATTTTCTTTTCTTTGAGGGGGATCAATATTGCATACCTGGTTATTTATGCCTAGATTAATAGTATTGTTTAAGAGCTTACTCTTGATTGGTATTTTTCTTCTTTAGACTTTCCTTGTAATGTGATTTCATAATTCTAAAAATTATTTTGACTTTAGATTTTCCTTTTAATGTGATTTCATAATTCTAAAACATATTTTGAATTGTTGTTAGTTTAGACTTCTTCTTTGATTTGATAACCCCTTTTTGCATCCTTTAATTTGTTATTTGTTTCCCTAATTGATGTTGGTTTTCTTGTTTCTTTTTTCAAGTGAGACTAGTTCAATACGTTATTTTTTGGAATCTCATCTATGACTAATTTATAATTCTTTTGTATGCATAAATCTTTATTTAGGGTTTCCTATTTTTTACCCAAGCTTTCAAATGAGTTATAACATTGATATGGGCAAGAGTCATTTTTTTATATATCTGATTTCTTTTCGTATTTTATTTTGGAGAAAAAATGTTGTTTCTTGTTTATTTTTTATCTTACTTGGATCTACATTTACTCTTTCTTCTTTTTTGATGAAGAGCACCCCCCTAATACCATAGCAAACAACAAAGACACAGAGCAATACAAATTCAAAGAACAAAATATTGGTTTCTTATTATCACCACAAAAGCAAAATTATGGAATTACAATATGCAAACCCAGATGGGCACCTTCCTTACAATAGTTGACAAGATAGAGTTGTGACTATCACTGAGAACTCCTTCAATACCTCGTTCATGAGCCTTGTAAAAGTAATCGGTACATTGGTTATCCCAAAAGGCATGACTAGTCACTTGTACAATCCTTCCCTTGTCTTAAAGGGGGTCTTCCACTCATCTCCTATTCTAATGTGAATATGTTGGTACCCACTCTTCAGATCTATCCTTGTGAAATACACAACTTCACTCAAATAGTCCATAATATCATCCATCTATGGCAATGGAAGTTTTTACTTGATTGTGATCTTATTGATAGCTCATGAATCTGTACACATCCTCCATTCCCCATTCTTCTTAGGTGTTAATATTGTTGGTACAACACATGGACTCTCTCGAATCAACCGCTTTCACAACAACTCATGAACTTATCTATTCAAATATTCACTTTCTCTTGGTGTCATTATGTGCGCTGCGCTATTTTAAAATTTGTCTCCTAGAATCAAGTCCATCTTGTGACTGATTTTCTTCACTAGGTGTAATCAATTAGGTACAAAATCTGACACAATATCAAGAAAATCTCACAATAAGTCTACAATTTCTACAAGTACCCCATCTACTTCTTCTTTATGATATTTTGAAATTACAACAAAACACATATGCTCATGCCTCGTATCCTTGAGAAACTCATTTCCATCAACAAAACATATTTTGTCGACACTACATACCTTTTTGTCTTTCTCCTTCAATGGTTTCAGCATATATTTTACTCCATCCTTTGTAATAGTGTAGGTATTTGCATGCCCATCATGTACATCATGCATGTCAAACTTCCATGGCCTACCCAACAATATATGACATATGTTCATAGGTATGATATCAAAAAGCACCTCGTCCTAGTAGCTTCCAGTCTTGAACTTCACTAGGCATTGCTCATTAACCATGACCTTGTGGTTATCCTGCACCCATGCAATATGGTATGGAGTGAGTGTTTCTACCTCTCCATCTTTAACTTTGTGACCATTTTTTTTCTGATGCCAGATTGGTAGTACTTCCACCATTATTGATCACATCACATCACTTATCTTCACATTTGCATCTTGTGCAAAAAAAACTCCTCCTTTGATCAAGTTCATTCTCACCACTTAGCAAGACTCTTTTGTTGACTAAGACTTATCCTCTTTTAGCATCTTTATAATGTGATGATTTTGCATCTTCATCAACATGCACTACTTTGACCTGGCCTTCACTTCTCCTAGCAATCCTTCCTTGGTGTTGGGAACACTCAAATGCTCTATGCCCTTCTTCTCCATAGTGAAAACATGTTCCATAAAAACCTCCTCTTCTAGATCTTTTTCCTCTTCCTCTTCCTCTCTTAAATCTATTGTTCTTATCATTGAAATAATTGGAACCATTTCCCCTCTAGTTCTAGCTAATAATGTTGACCTTAACCTTGTTCTTTTGACCATCATTTTAGCCTCCATAAGACTATTTGCCAGATCTTCCACTACGACCTCTTTCGTTATTTTTGTTATCAAAATTCTCGTTCAACTTTTCCACAACTCTTAGGGAAAACTAGTATACCTCTTCAATACTATTCATTTAGATCAGACTCAATTCCTCCTAAATTCTTGGCATCAACCCATTAAGGTAATAGGAAACCTTCTCCTTGTTAGCTTTTGCATGGCCTGTTCGTATGAGAACTCAGTAGAACTCTTCAATATACTCTTGAATATATCTTCCTACTTGCTTCAACCCTTGCATTTTCTTCTATAGATCAAGCTCCTAATCCACGAGAATGAATTGTTGCTTCAATTTAGCTATCATTTGGTCTCATCTTGTGATTTTGTTGTTCCCTCATATATTTCTCTCCAACTGAATCACCTATTACTAGATCTTTGCATGACCCTTTAATTTGGCCTTTGAAAATTTGACCCTATCCAAATCTTGAATATCTTCATACTCAAAGCATTCCTCCAATTCATTGATCTAATCAATCAATTCCTCTAAGTTAATATTACCTAAAAATGTGGGAAACTCAAACGTAGGTCTTTTTCCAATCTTGGAAATGGCCCTAAAAGTCTCTCTTCTTTTGGGTTCAAAATGACCTCTTTTTCAATAATTACTTCTTATTTTTCATCCTCACTTTCATCTCTTATGACAATATTTATTCCTTTGTGCCTTTTTCCTTCTAATGCTTGCATTTGTCTCTAGAGGGTGTTAGAGTGGGGTTGATGTTGCACCAAAAGATCGATCTATCAATGCCCAATACAACCACTCAACTTATAATACATAGGAGGTGGTTAAGCCCTTGTCACGAATCCCAAGGGGAGTGCTTAATAAATTTCTAATGATATCCTCCTCAATGTTACCTAAGGGACTAAGGATTCAAACCTATGACCAAGCTTTGATACTACTTGTTAGAGTGGGGTTGCCATTGCACCAAAAGACTGATTTGTCAATTCCCAATATAGCCACACAACTTATAGTACACAAGAGGTAGTTATGCCCTTGTCACAAATCTAAGGGAAGCATTGAACAAATTTCTAATAAAGAGCTCTAAAACCCTTAGACGTAACACCTATGGCTCTTCCACCACACTCTCTTTGTGGAGGTGTTTTTGTGCTTCCACTAAAACACTAGTGAAAATTTCCTCATAATCAGTGATCTATCCACATGCTTAGCTTAAATAATAACCCTAGTATAAACAACCTTCTGGTTGGTGTTTTTTTACACACTCAGGAACTCCCACTCTGATACCACTTAATGAAGGTTGTTACCCTTAATACCACAACAAAGAACAACAAAAACAAAGAGAATAAAAATATGAGTTTCTTATTATCATTGCAAATACAAAATTACAATATGCAAACCCACATGTGCACCTTCCTTACAAGAGTCTACAAGATAGAGCTACAACTATCACCCAAAACTGCCTTAGACAATCTATGGGCCTTCCTTATATAGGCACTTGTAACCTCCCAAGAAGTTCTTAGATATTAAGCCCTAACCCATGAGGCCAAGCAACCTCATATTATATTATTCCATTACACTTAATTACATATGATTGACTCAAGACAATTTTCTAATTACATTTTCAAATGAGTCTATTTCTTGAGACCATAACTAGAAAACTATTGATCTGATTGGCTATTATACCCCATTCTAGAATCCTCAACTAGTGATCTACAATAATAGATGGCACAAACATTAATGACTTGAGGTTTCACCTTGTTTCAAAGTCATTTAGGCCTTTATCATTGGACTTGAAGTTTGGATAGCCAAAATTCATATGGAAAATCTACAGTGACTGCACCAATACATATGATATGATAATAAAATTGATCTAGGATGTTGATGTGTCAAAAATGAACCTCCATATATGATATTAGAACAATCTAAGCACATAATATCAAAATAGAAATATTTTTGGGTGATGCAAGATTGCCCCTTACACCCAGGATGCTCGTGCATCAAGATTTGGATTAAAGTTTAGTATATTTTCTAATGTTTGATTTATTTTGGCTAGGTATTTTCTTGCATCTTTATCAGGTTTCCTTTTTGGTGGTGTAAAATTCTAAAATGACTTTCCTTTATTTTGCCTAACGTTCAATTTTATTCTATATCCAAAAAAAATTGTTGCCAATAAACTAAATGTGTTTGAATATGGAACTGAGGAGTTATATGCCCCATGGTTGTTCCCATACTTAGTTTGGGGGAAAAAAATTATTTATCCTACTCCTGATGGTCGATAATTTCATCATTGCATGATTGTCAAAACAGAGCACAATTTTACATTTTTTCGTTAATTTTTTTAAAAAAATTAGTATTAAGTACATAGAAACCAATTTTATTTTTTAAATATCACTTTAATCTTCAAATACCAAAATAGTAATATCAATATCGAAAAATAGAAAAAGAAAAGCAACATTGCCACAAGTACGTCGCACTCATGGCCAACAAAATAGACAAAAATGTTCCCAATCAAATCTTCGATGAAATTGGAGCATAAATTAAGAACTGAAAATTATGAAATGGAAAAGTTTATGAGTCTTGTGGAGCATACAATTTTTTCTTTTTAACATGTGCCACATAGTGGCATGTACTTGCTAGAGAATGTATTGTAATATAATAGAAATAGTAATTAAATAGTATAATAATTAATCAATAGAGTAAATGTATCATAGAAAGATAGATGTATCATCAAATTATTATTGAAATAAGTATTTCAAATCAACTAATCTAATTTCAATATTAAAAAGTAGTTAAATATATAACAATTGTATAAATAATCTTATCAATATCCTCACTTTTATTTGTGGAAGTTAAAATCAAACAATAGTCTAGTAATAAGTTCAAAATTATCTTGGAAGTCAATGGAATTAATGAAGTGGTCATTCATTTCCCAGCAAACTCCTACCATCATTGAATTATATCTATGTTCTAATCAATGCTAGTAGAAAGCTAATGTCATTTGATAAAGAAAGTGGACTATGGAATTACTAATAAATTTGAATTAGTAGAAGATTCTATTAATTTTTAAATACAAAATAGGCACTCTAAATTTTCCATAATTTCATTTGAGTTTCACTATTTTCTAAAACTTTTATTCAAACTAAATAGGGAAACAATTTATAAGGTTTCTTCAATATATATTATTCTATTTTATTTTAGAACTTGAAAAGTCTAAAAAACCTATTTCAATATAGAATTGTAAATTAACTTTACATATATTTTCCAATCAAACAACTTAAGAAAGAACAATATCGAAAATCTTATGTTTAGATGAAATATATGATTAATTTCACTTTTGCTTAAAAAATAGATTTTCTTCTCTCATATAGATATCAATATCCAAAGATTTATTTTAAAAATTACTTCTATAAGATTTCTAAATAATATTTGGATAGCAAAAATATTTTAGCTAAAACTATAAATTTAATATAAAAATAATATATAAAAATATTTAAGTAGGTTTCAAATTTAGTTTCTCGATAAATGTTAAATAAAAAAATCAAATGTGACTTAAATGAATATTAAATTTAAAAGGTTATGATTGCATTTGTCAAAACTAAATGAATAATTTTTTAAAAAAAGTTAAATACTTAATATTTTTGTCAACATAATATAGTTTATTAATTTATTCCTAAAATCATGCTGAGTAATGGAGCTAACTCGGGAAAAAAAGGGGTCTTATAAGACAAAATGAAAACAACCGATTACAATGGTGAAAATTATTTTTTAGAATATATAAAATTCATCAATAAATTCATTTTTTTAGAAACATGTCAGTTACATAAAAATTGTCATTCATGATTGGTGCAAATTAATTGAAAAATTGGAACAACTGAATGCAATAGTATATTCCCTACAACAAGTACAATAAAGTTAGCCATATAAGATAAAACATTAAATTTTGCACTATGACCATACATCTTTTTGTTAATGAGACGACATCACCCAATCTTCAAATAATTGCACTAGTTTGAGGTTCCTTTTCATACATTTCAAGTTTGTTCCCACCTATTTAGATTGATTATTCAATCTTCAAAATTAGGATATTCTTTTAAGAAAATTACTAAGATTATAAGTAAAAGTTGTTTTGTTTATGAAGTTGAAAATATCACTTTCATAGGGTATATAATTAGATGATTTCTTGTTTCATTCTTCTTCTTTTTTGGTTTTTCTGTGAGGACTGTATAGAAATCTATTTCTAATCAATTGTTAGATATATGGTTAATTATTTTTGTTTTTACACATTATTTTTAATAAGATTAGGGACTTTTTAAAAAATATTGATTTATAAAATTTGAAATGTTGTTTTTCTTTAATATCTTGTTAAGGGCTTTTGTTAAGGACTTTATTTATTTAGTGTTTGCTTGATTTCTTTTATTTACATTATTGCTTCTTTTAGATAGAGTTGTAAGCAATTTTTTTATCTAATTATTAATTCTTCCTAAAGATTGCATTCAATTTTTAAATTAAATCAACCAATCACATGAAAGAATTAAAATAATTAAATGTTGTTTCTATTATTTAGCTCTATTTTTTTGTTCAGATAATTATATAAATGGTGGTATAGAAATTACATAGAATTTTTCTTTCTTCCTTGAGATGAATCAATATCTCTTTCATTTGATTTATCTACACAAATTTTAATAAACATAAAATCCATTTTTCTTTAACAAAAAAATATTTTAAAAATTACACACAATAAAGAATATGTCATGTGAATTTGTACTAAATGCACTTGACATAAATTCACTTGACATAAGACATATCACCTACAACTTCTATTTATATCTAAAGAGTAAGCAACAAACAAATCATTTGAAAATTTGAAGATCTACAATTTTGATCTTCTCCATAAAACATGGTCTTCTCTAGCAAATACTTTCATCTCTACCAATTTTTAAAAAAATGTTTTTACAACTATATTAATAAAATGATAAAAATTACATATTATTTTTAATAGTATTTATTGATAATGTATGATATATTTTTTATTGTGTTTACTTTTGTGTTTGTATAATATGTTAATTTAATTTAATCAATTCTTAATTTTAAATTATTTCAATAATATCATCATTTCACTTTTATTAGATATAGTAAATTTTTAATAAATATAATATTTTCAAAATAATATGTAAAATATTTTTAAAGTAGATTATGAATTATTTTTAAAAATAATATTAATATTAATATTATAATAAATACTTGTATGTTATTGAAAAATATATTATATGTTTTATTTTTGACATATTTTCTATAATATAAAATTAATTAAAACTATTAGTTGCACATTTATGTGTGTGGAACAATTAGTCAATAGAAATGGCATGTCTTGTATAATGAAGGAAATTGTTGTCAAAAAGAGAAATTTGTATAATAACACTTCAAAAATATTTACTAATAACATTTTAAAATGACATTTTAATAGTACTTACATTCTATAAATGGTATTTTGCAATCATCATTTGTATTTTTGATAATATGAGAACCCAACATATTGGTGTAAGACAAATTAGTTTCAAAGGCAAGAAAATAATGTGAACAACAATTCATATCTTTCTATATATGTATTAAAAAAATTGAAGCCCATTCATTCATTGCCCCTTTGTAACTTTTTTTCTTAAATTTCAAAGTTGTATCATGTGTAATGCATAGACAATCAATTTTTTGGGTAATTTTTGAATTGTTCATAAGAGTAATCCATATAAGATGCTTGACATAACTAATAAAGCAGGAACAACCCATCACCAAGAAAATAAAAGTATTAAAATTTTAAGACTATTAGATATCCAATAAAACATATAACTAGTCAAGGAAAGAAAAGGTGCTAAAAGTTAATAACAATGAGAGATATGGAAGAAGTTGAATCATACAAAAAAATGAATCATAAGAAGCCACAAGCTACAAGTATGAAAGTGGAAGACAACTAGTTTGTATAAATCCAAGAGGATCTTTTGCTTGTAAATTCATGGTTGGTGTATGTTAGTATTGATAGAGTCCACTAAAGATTTGAGGAATTCTATCTATGTTGTGAGACATGTGATATAATCTGTTATTTCTCTAAGCAAGGAACACACCCATTGCAACCTCAACAAGACTGTAAAGAAAGAGTTCTCTAAAATAAGAATCTAACCTAGAATTTATAATATCACAAATATGAATACCCTAAATAAGAACTACTCATACAACTCTCAAAAAGTTGTCATAATTGAGAATAATGAGTTCATAAGTTAATTTAAAATATTTCATTGTTGAACAAAGTTTTAGGAATCCTTAAGAAATAGGTTTGACTTTAAGCAATTATTGAAAAATTGAAAAATACAAGAATTAAAAATCATAGAGAATACAACTATACTATTTAATTAATTAATAAATGTTACTATGCCAAACACATCATGACCCAGTTTAACTGCACTAAGTAACAAATCACTTGAGCATCAACTGGCAAGTGCTTGAGAAAACTTGAATCTCTGGTGCAAATTTTATACTCTACTTTTTTATTGTTAGGAATAAGGTGTCTCAACCTTGGATAATTCCTATTCTTATTATTTGTTTTGTAATATGTATTTCTTGCAAATAATGTTGATGTGTCAGCATCTTGAATTGTGTATAAGGAGATCATAGCTAAAACAGTTATGATAGATTCCTATAACATGTAAGAGCTATGTTAGGAAGATTCAATGACAGGTGAAGATATGTGGCAATTGATAAATTTGAGTATTGTACACTCTACCCAAATAGTGGGGTTTGGGAGAATGGTAAAACCCTAATACAGTTACCTTTGGGAGTAGCCCTAAAAGTGAAGTGCATGTTATAAGCATTTTTAGGGTTGCAAAGATGAGTATGCAAAAAAGTGTATTGTTGGTACTGTGAGTTGTTATTGGAATCTTCTGTTGTTGCTGTTGAACTTGCATTGCAAGTGTATTGTAACCTTGTGTTGAAGATAATACATTGTGCAGGTTCTAGAGGGGTGGGGTTGTTTTACTGAAAGGTTTTTCCCTGCTGAAAAATCTTTTTGTTATGTGTTTCTTTCTCTGTCTATTTTCTTTATGCTTGCTTGGCTGAAATATTGTTGTTTACATGATATTGAATCTATAGGTGAAAAGATTTTAATAGGATTTGCGCCATACTTCTCTTAAGAGATTAGTGTAGGAAGCTATTTTCACACCTAAGTTTCCTTACATTTATACCCATACTAGTAGTCACTACCAATAGCAGAAGCAATTTTTCTTTATTAGATTTTCAATTATTCAACACTATCTCAACCATCTCTTGTGTTATCTATTTGTTTGGGATTTTCATGTAACAGTGCAATGTAGTTTTGCCTTTTGAGTTGTGTTCTAAGAGAGACCTTGACCCCTTTTGCAAAAGGTACTTCATGATTTACTTGTGACCATGATTTGTTACTTCACCCAAAAAGAAATTCCTAAAAAACATATTGTGAGAAGATATGGATTATGTTAGACAGACACATGCAAGTGCTTCTTGAAACCAGACTTGGAAAGCTAGTAAAATGACATCAAACCATAATTGATATGATTTGATAAATCTAATACCACTAATGAAATTAGGATACTCTCATGCATGTGAAATGATAGAGTAAAAAACATTTTGATTCAGCTCAAACATAAAGAATAGTAATGAAAAAGCACCTTTTCTTACTTTTATAAATTGTATTTGGAAGCTGTCTCAAAAACATACAACCATTCTTTGCATCAATTTTTTGTATATTTTAGTTGTGACATAGGATACAAAATAGAATCATCTATCCTATATAGCGGATATTCATATAAATGCTCTAATTTCCTACATTCAAAATGAAACAAGCTAAGGATGGCAATTTATGTCACAACCCACTCCCCCTTACCTGAATAAATGGGTTGTCTTATTGCCACCTAATTTTTTATTAATAACTTTATCATTTATGTTATTGTTTTTAAGGAATGTTTTCGTGTGGAAGGCGTTAGTTACAATTATCAAAATGACAAGCCTCACCCTAATGATTCTAATGGAAAAATTGAATTGGGGATGAGACTCACACATTGCAAGGGAGGTAAATCAGAAGGGGGGGAAGCATACACTCAACCAAGATTATGTTATCACTAAGAGAAGGGACTTGGAGCAAGCTAGCAGACCAACATGAATTAAAACTTCCAAATTCTATCTTTAATGATAAAGAAATCTCTTAGTTGCTTGATTAGATATGGCTAAATCACCTTGCTAAGTTAGATTTTTTAATACCTAGATAAATTAGAAGTTGTATCTATTGTGAGATCTATGTTACTAATTCTTGTGCTATTTCTCAAAAGCCTTTGTTGAGCTCATTCTTGGCCACGTGAAATTGATCTCATGTGTTTATTTTCTTTATTAATATAAATTTTTATTGAGATGTGCTTTGGGGATTACACATAAAGTGCATTACCTTCCCCCATACCAGGGTGTTAGGTCACTCTTCTTTTGGGAATATCTAATATTCTCATTATTATTCATTCTTTGAGTGAAAAATGAGAATGTCATTTTTTGTTTTCCAAATTATAACCTCAGAAAAAACATATCCTGATAATTAACTATCGTGTGAGCACTAGAATCATAGGCAAATAGTTTCACAGTTCTAATTTAAGTTGGTTGAATTCATAATCTCAAAAATTGAATCTAAAACACTCATCATCCATTAACAAAGTTAGATATTTGTTAATATTAGCATGCTAGGATCACATTTTTGAAGTTGTGCTTGAATTTTAGACTTGAAATTGACCAAAATTAGTTATGTAAAGGAATAGGATATCAAGGCATATAACTTAGGAAGGAATTTTGAACTTTACCAACACATGCAATAAATTTGAATTGGGCAATATAGGGTTTTCTCTAGGTAGTATAACATAAATGGGATTTTCCAATGTGTTCCAACCAAGTATCTGTGTTTTTCTAAGAGCTTTGATTGAACAATTTAGTTTTTCTTTTGGTGCTCATTGAGAAATGCATGTCAAACTGCATATTAATCATTCTACTATTTTTAAAAATATTTCTTTTTCTTTAAATATGGTGTTGAAGTTTTTTTTTTTTGACCTGGAGAAATTGTCAATGGTAGAAGAAGTATATTTTTCTTCTAGTGATGACCTGTAGAATATCCAATGCCTTAGTAACTATTTTTGTAAAAGTTCGAGTCCTCCCTCTATTATTTACATAAATTCTACAATAACTCAAAGATGTCCAGACCTTTTGTTAACACATGCCTCATGATATTGGGATAGGAAAATTTTTAGAAAATCATAGGGATCAATATGCTGAGAGTTTCCTTTGTTAAGTTTTGGAATGACATGTAATTTTATAGATTCATGAGAGAAGAATTACTTATGGAGTGTGTTATGTTGAGAACAAGACTTTTAAAATAAATTTTTCTATATATCAATGTACACCGACTGTTGATTCATATAGAGAATATAGTGACTTGGGTTATGCATAAATATTTCATATATACATATGTTTATACATGTCAATATGGCATATAAGACCTTATGAATTTGTTATTTTTTCAAGAAAAGTAGATGGTTGTGACCTATGAGTAGGCCCAAATTTATCAAATGCATATAGACTGAATGCATTTCCTATTAGTAATTAACGTTCATATCTTTAGTATTATTAATTAATGTAAGTTTGTTGTATAACATCTTTGTGTGAATGCACTTACATTAGAGTACTCAACCTTGCCTCTTATCACAAAATATGGAAAACTAAGATGTTAATCTATTAGTATGTTGCCTCTTTTAAATGACACATAAAATTGCTCAATTAAATTTATTTGTGAAAATGGATTCTTTTTTTCCCTCTAAATGAATGTAATCTGTCTACCTTATGGAACTCCAAAGCTATTTTTTGAATCAAGGTTTTTTCTTGCTAGTGATGAGCTAAGCTCATGTATGTTAATTCTATCTATGGTTTTATCCTTGTGTATTGATGGGTATATGCATCTCAATGTTGGATAAACTACATTATGTTTTTATAAGTGATGGAGATGGGACTATGATATTGAAATGGTAAGAATTCGACAAAATTATAAGTCTACCACTTTTAGTTTTAGAGAAATAAATTAGATAATAATTCAATTGGAATATATCAAGTGTATATTTATTCTTCTATCTATACTCTTTTACTTTTTAAACATGGTAGTGAGTAACACATCAGTGGTTGTCATATGTGATTAAGTACTAAAATTAAACATTGTATGTTAAGCTACCAATGACTTAGAGTGAAAACAATTATTTATACCTTCAAAGTCAAGATATTTCTTAGGTTTATAGTGAATTATGTTTGGTATGCATGTTTAAAAAAGGAGCATGGCATAGAAAAAATGGTGCATTTATTTTTCAACTGGAGAGTAATGAATTATATGCCTGTGTGTAGTGCATACTAAGAAATTGTGAATTTATTGATCATTTGAATTAATAATTGCTCATTGAATTTTCTATTGTATGAGAGTGTTAAGTTACCTTTTGAGATGGATGGTAATTTTTTGAATATATTATAGATAATGTATTGCACAAATCCATTACATCTCTTGGTTTTACTTGGTTAGTCTTCCTTATTCTCGAGATGGGAATCTTTCATGTCGGGAAAGATTCTGGGGAAGATTAATAGCTTCATGGTAGGGTGGTAAAGCATGCCTACAATATTCTCACCCTTGTATTTTTAGATAGATTCAAGAGCTTCTGTCAAAATGGTCGACATAATTGGTACATCTTGGTACTTGGGTAACAAAATTATGGTTTTTTTTAGACTTGAGCATATATGTATATGTAGCATTTTTGTTAAATTTAATGATAATTACTCAACTAATGTGGACTAGTCAATACTCAAATGATTTTGACTCTCCTTTACTTCCACATATTATGGGGATTTTTGATGTGGCATTGGTTTTGTAGGGGTGGTATTTACATGTGGTATCAGAGCTCTTGGTTCCACACTAGGGCTTTGAGTTCACTATGCTAGACACACAATTGTAAGTAAACTAGCTTAATTTATGTTATATGAGTTGATGACATCGGTTACATGGTGTGTCTTCTAGTTATGATTACTTTGGCATAGAAGGATAAGATGCTTCTTATGTATGTCAAGATTTTGGGTTGACATTGCATTCTTTTAAAGATTGCCAAAATTGGAAGTCTATGGGATGATTGGTAATTTGTGTACCTCATATGGTTATGATTATATTTTGATTTAAATTATGTGATGGCATAATATGCATATTTCTATATTATACTTGAATTTTTTTTTTTTACATGTGTGATGCAAGAACGGTGTGAATTTCTATTAACTATTGAGATAGTCAAATGATGGTTGACTTTTGCACTAGGCTATGAGTGCCTACCAAAAAAGACTTGGCTTGTGATAGAAAAGAAAGATATTTTTCATTGTGTAAATAGCATGTGATGCAAGAATTATTTTTTATGCTAGATTCATGTGGTTCATCAAGTAACCTAGTATGATAAGTAGGAAGAACATGGACTTCATTTACAAAAGTATTGCATGTTCCATTATGCATTTAGAAATGTGTGATTATCAAGATAAATTAAATGTGATGCATGTCAAGTTTGGTTATGTTCTTAGCGATCCTTGGACACAAGGTGTCATTAAAAATATAATCCCTCTTGTTGATTAGTGAGAGTCATTGTGCCTTATGTGAATTTGGTTTTCATTGATTATGTTTAGTTCCATGAACTTTTATGTGATCAAGGGCTAGCTTGAAAATTTTCCTTGTGACAACCTAGCCATTGATTTCTTATGTGACCTATCTAGTCTAAATATTTTTCACCTTTATTTTATTGGTTTTGTGTCTCCTTCTTGGAATTTTATTTGAGAATTGTGAATCTTGATTTCAAGATTTCTTTGATCTTGAGGTGGCTAGGGTGTGTACGTTTATGATGCTTGTCTTGTATTTTTAAGTGATGTCATCTATCATGTTCAGTGTGGAGAAATAATAGGATGTATTAGGGAGTATATTGTGAAGAATATGTCATTCTTCCTTTTACAATAATTTTTTTTTGGTTGGAAAGCTTAACTTCTGGTGTGGGTGTTGAGTGTCGACAGATAGAATGGGGTAGAAGTGATTCTTTCCTTTTTCACTCTACCTGTCAGTGTAGCGTTGGCACTAAATTTAATTTATGGCCAAAGCTATGTGCATATGTTTATATGATATGCTTTCTCATGTTCCATCTCCCTACCACATCGATGATTAGGGCTACTTGGACATATGTGGGAAGTAGTATGTTTCATGGCTACACCAGATACCCCCTACCTTTTGCATTATTTGGGCATTACCAGGTTAGGAATTCTATGTGTTAGGAAAGATCCCAAAGAAATTACCTTTTCTATTGTGTGGGCATCGCCAGATTGGGAATTCTACATGTTAGGTAGGATCCCAAGGAAGTACATTTTGTATTATTTAGGCATTGCAGGGTTGGGTATTATATGTGTTAGGTAAGATCCCAAGGAAGTGTAAGGCTTCATGGTTGGGTAGAAAAGTACCTTAACCATATTTTACCTGATGATTGAATGGTGTCAAGGCCATACATAAAAACTGTGCCTATATGTTGGTTAAACACACTATAGCGATAAGATGGGCTTGAGGGACTAGGTCATAGAAATGATAAAAATTGGGTTTACTTATCCTTATAGGTGATTGGTGAGCATACTATTGAGATGTCATTTTTCACAATGCTTAATGAAATGAATCATTTTGAACTCCTCACATGAAAAGTTAATTTGGGATCAACTTCAAGGTCTTGGGTGATCTTGTGACCTACTGGAATCCTCTCAGTTGAAGATAAATGTTTTTGTTCACAAGGAGGCCTTTTCTAGTTCTAACCAATTTGGATAAGATATTTGATCTTCTTATTTTCTCAAAAAAAGTAACTACAAAAAGAGATATGTTTTTGGTATTTTCTGTTTTATGATGAAATGCAATTTAACAATGCAACTATATGAATTCCTAATTTAACCAAGGGTTAGCAGAGAAAATAAAAAAGATAAGGTAATCAGAGATAAAAGAAAATAACATGAAAGGGAAATTCCTAATGGACATAAACCATGGTAACAACATGCCTCCAAATTAAATCATCAAAAATATCAGGTAGGAAACCAATGGAAATAGGAGCAATGCTTCCTCAAATCCATTGATACAATTGTCGATGGGAACTTATTAAAAACTGAAAGATGTTTCAATTCTCATCAAATTTCTTGGCCATGGAAAGCGTGCTCATGTGAGACAAGAAGCTATGTAGGAACAATAGGGTGTTCTCTTCTCCAACTTGATATGTCAACAAAATTTGTCAACATGTGACAAACACTAGAACTAAATGATTGCACAATCAAATCAACACAACAAAACTATTGGTTCCATTATAATTCAAGAACATACATTCACAAAAAGAACACACTCTAGAAATAATAACTACAATCAAAATGAGAGCACCAATAACATATTATTGCATCAAAATAATAGTCTGAAATACATGTTACATTCCTAAATTTATAAGAAATCATCTCCTCAAATTTGTGTTGAGAGTAAGAGATCTCTTAATGAAAAAAATGCTTCTAAACTAATAAAAAAAATCTAATTATGTACAAACTAACTCTCTAAGTGGTGCTAAGTAGGACTCCACCCTTGTTTGTATCAATTAATGGGTGCATGAGTCTTTACATGTCTTAAAACAAAGAAAGAAGTTGTAAATAAGAAGAAGGAAGTTGTAAGAGGATCTAAGAGTCACTGCAAACTCTAAAAATGGAAGCTTGACCTTCTATAGGCATTTATGGGAGTTGAACTATCATCAGAATGCATTTCTGGTGCATGGAAGGCTCTAAATTTTAAATTAATAGTTAACTATTGATGCACCTCTATGAAAAGTGCCCCTTGTACACCTTAGTGATAGGCTCAAAAATCCAAAATTTTCCTCCAAGTGTCAAAATTGCATTTTTAGCTTTCGGTTTTTCTTCCCCTTTATAACAAAGCAATGTCTAGATGTTTGCTCTTGAATTTCTCTATAATCTCCACCACTTGGGAAGCTTTCAGAAAATCCAGTGTGTTATACTTATCTTTGACTGTCTATCAGTCAATAGTAATCTCCATACGAATATCAATAAAATCATATAGTTTAGAGTCCAACTCCAACAATACATGTTCCGTCCTGAATGCTTGTCTGATATCTTCTTTTGACGAAGCATCTTTTAAGGTTTTTTCGAACTGTTGGACAACTAATTGTACTAGAATGAATTTAGTTCTCAACTCAACTTCAAAAATATCAAGGTAGGCATCAATGTAGTACTTCTCAGCTTCCAAAATCTTCTCTTGTGTTTTATCTCTTAACTTCAAAATATATTCATGAAATCCTTCCATTACCTGATTCTCAACAACTATTTTTTAATCCAATCTTTCAGTTTATGAATCTCATCCATTGTATACACTTCCATGAGTGTATGATATGTTTGACCCATTATTATTTGAAGCATTTTAAGGTCTTTTCCTTGGGTATGTACCTCATCCATAAGCCAAATATCTTGGTCCAATATAGATACTAGTTTCTACACACTAGACTAAATGTGATGTAACAAGTTCAAGTTAACCTATATTATCTGTACACCTTTCTGCTCAAAATTGTCACACCATTGTTGACATTCTCCAAAAAATGAATCAACTTGTACATTCCCTTTATCTTTCTTTTTTAACATCACAAAAAGAAAAATCTCTGGGTGATCTTAGTCCAAAGGGTCTACAATTTCATGCAAATATCCTCTTAGAAGCTCATTCTATTTGCACAACATTATCAATTCAGACTCATTTCCATCAAATTCCTGAACACCTCCTTGAAAACCATAGTGATAATTACTTTAGTCATCTCTACCATGGGATTTCCTAATAGGAATTTTTTAATCTAACAGTCCTTAGGAGTCACATCTTTGGTATCAATATGTGGAGGAGGGATGGCTATATGGGAAAGTAAGTCATAATTTTTATTCTTCATTATGAAGGCCAGTTGTTGCACATGATCTGTAGGTGGCTTAGACTTCTTGATCACTTCTATTAGCTCATTCATACTCTCCTCAATAGTCATGTCCAGTTGCCTTTTTTTCTAAACCATAACCTCCCTCTTTAGCCATGCTAGTGTAGTGGCCATGGGAGATATGTATTTGGCTGAAGAGGACGTTTTCCCCACAGGCCCTTTTCCCTTATCACTCCTTTCTAGAATCTTCTCCTTCTTAGAGAGATCTACATTAAGAGTCCATGTATCTATTATAGCCACAGTCCTTGCCTCTATATCCTGAGAAGTTTATTAAGGTTCTTCAAGTATCTATCCCTCCTCTGATACTTCATTGGTTGGCATCTATTTAGGCTCTTCTTCATGCATGGCCTATTCTTGTTCATCAATGATAGGAGGGAGAGGAGTGTCTAAGCCTTCGTCTAAGAAAGATAAGTCCTAAAATGATGGTGATGTTGTACCCAAAGACCCTTGTGGTAGAGGTGGTATTTCGTTCCAATCCTCTCCCAAAGGTTGGTTCATAGGTGTACCTCATATTTTATCACCCACCATTTTAGTAACCATAGGTATAAAGTCAAATTTGGACATACTAAAAATATCTATATCTTTCCCTACCTAATCATCAATCCACTCGTGTTGCTCATCTTTAGAAATGGTAACATGAATAGGTTCCTTAGGAATAAATGGTGATGTCATAGTTGAGCTTCTTCTTCTTATTTCTTGAGCAACCCTAGCCATGAGAGTCCTCTAACTCAAGGGGGGGTTATCTTCTTCTTCTTCTTCTTCATCCACCTCAAGGATGGTTTCAGGCACTAAAGGAATGAGAATAACATTCTTTTGTAATTTTTGCCTTCTTTTCCTTCTCACAGTAGATCCAACTCTAACTTCCTTAGCAGCTAAAGGAGATGCTTCTTCCTCTTGACTAGGTGGTGACACTTCTTGTGCTTCTTGCTCCAATTCTTGTTCTTATTGAGGCAGGGGCACTTGTGTAGTTTCTTGATCTTGAACTACATATTTATCTTGAGGCTTTGCTTCTGCTGGATCTTGTTGAGATTGCTAAGATGGTTGGGCCAGATCAATTTGTTCACTCCCCTTTGTTTCCCTATTTCTTTTATTATTTCCTTTATCTACCCTAAAGTACTCAACTTCCCTCTCATGTTGATACACTATTTGCAGTCTAACTAGGGATTGAGTAGGGAAAGTTGGTACTATAACTTTGCACCTTTCCCTTAATTGGGCATGTTGTAGCTTGAAAGATAACTACTTGAGGGACTGGGTCAACTTTAAAGGGTTTCTTAATCTATTCTCTCTTTAACTAGATTATGTGCCTTTTCCTATGACTTGTATCTACATTCTTATCTCTATCTATCTTGGCATTCATGATTGGTCTATCATATATCTTGTGGTAGTTATACAAAGGATCCAAGAGATCTTGAGTGTTGTGTTGAATAGCCTTGAGCTAGTCCTTTACTTTAAGGTGCTTCTTGCCAGATATAGAGTCATCCTACAATAATCCCTTATTTAGATATCATAGCCATCTATCTTGTTCATCTAATGATCTTCTATGGTGTACAAATAGCTTTCCTACCAAATGCTGAACTTTACCAATATTGTCAAAATAAGGACTAGGGGAGTTGTAATCCTCTAAGGGATATTGATCTCATTCTGAATCAAATGTCATGATATTCTTCTTCTTCTTTTTTACCTCAAATGCACCTACGGTGATTGGACATACCCATGTTTTCTTATGTTGTTTCCTCACTCTATCATACACAGATGTGAGTTTTCTAGCAATCTCCAATAGAATGAGTCTATTCAAAGGATACCTAAGGAGCTTATTTGGGTTGACCTATGTACCAGCTACCCTAAGGTAAGTGAATATTTTAAACTAGATGTAATAGGCATTGATCTCTGCAATCCTTGTTGCTACCTCTACTGACATCCTCATAACATAATCACCGTCTATGAATTAGATGATTGAAAATATGAAAGAATCATTCACTATTTGGTATTCCTTTCTCTAATTTGAGAGAGCATCTTGCATGCTCCCCTTCTTATAAAGACCTAGGTCATCTGTCATTCTAGTCTCCAATAAATAAACCATGTATGATGTCATATAGAATCTTGGATTGGCTTATACTCCTATGAGTTCCTCATGTAGATTATCACTAAGGATAGTAGCCCAGCCTATTGGCATTTTGGCTATTTTCTATGAAATGGACCATCTAGATATTAAGATGTCCATCTATTGGTAATTCCATAACTTAGCTCAAAATCACAATAGCATATACAATGCCATCCTTTATATATCCTCAAGTCATGTCTACCTATAATGCTCTTTACCACCTTCTCTTTAGGTACATATTTCTCCACTAATGCCAAGATAAGTTTAGAGGGTTGGATGGATGTGGGATGTGATGTTGCATTTACTAGTCCTAATTTGATCATTGTTGATACCATGGTAGACCTCTCCTTAGGTTTGTCGCATATTGTAAGGAAAGCATTCCAATCAATGTGGTCAAGCTCAATGTCTCTAATCTCAGAATGTCCATCTTGGAAATAGGATTGCTTTGGTTCACCTTGGAATTTGAATACTATGGGCTTTAGAGCCATCTTTTCTACAATTAAAGATGATGAGGAAGCAATTTTATCTACACACAAGAGAAAAATATTAGTCCAGCAAGCTACAAATGAAATCCTAAGAAAACCCTAAATACCAAAAAATTAGACCTAGAACATAAAAATAGTATAAAACCAGCTCAGTCCCCCCCTTTGAACACTAAAATGTAATTTAGCACACCTTGTACACCTTGAAAGGTGCACTAGGTGTGCTTTATGACCACTTTATAGTCATTTTTTGCATACCCTAATGGGTGTGCACATGCACATGTGTGTTACTACACAAAAATATTTGCATGTGTAATAAGGGGGGGAAGGGGGGGGGGGGGGGGGGGGCACCTTGCTTATTTTTCCTTGTATTGTGCTAAGGGTGCACACATGTACACCTTGATGCACACCCTTATAATTAGTGTTTATCTTAGGGTACAAAAATGTTGCATAGATGTGCACCTTGACAAGGTGCGCATATGCACACCATTATCTTTGTGTTCACTATTTCTGTAGAAAGGTTCACCTTGGGGAGATGCACACATGTACACATTTCCTAGGGTTTCCTTAGCTTTTTTTTTATAGTTCTTGGGTTTTAGGTGTGAGAAAAGGTGTGCACATGTGCACCTTGAATAGGTGTACAGATGTGTACCTTTGATGACATATGTCTTTTGTGTTGTTTACGAGTTTGGAGCACACCTCAATAGGTGTGAATGTGTAGTATTAGAGGTGTGAAGGAAAACACTGAGAAGAGGGGAGGTGGGTCCTAGGCTTTTATAGGCCCAGGGTAGTGCACACCCTTTAGAGGTGTGCACCTATGTAGGTGCACATCTCTAAAGGAAAAAAATTGTACTCGCACATATAGTGCACTTGCACACCTTGGTTAAGTGCGCATGTGCACTAGTGCATCTTTTAGCACAGAATTCACCCTATCAGTCACTTTTTCTCTATTCTGACATCTAAGTTTTTTGATTGAAGGAAAAGCTTGGATTCGGACTCCAAGTGGCATCCCAAAAATGACTTAGGCCCAAGACTAGGGGTTTGGGAAAACAAAAAAAATTACTAGGGGGTCCCCATTTCGAGGAGAAATGGGTCGTGCATTGTGAAACCACAACACATACCTGGATGATTTACTTAATGGTGCAGATCATATGGTAAATGGTTTTGTACTTGTATGATGTGCTTATAGTTCCATGTCTGATGTTTAGGTCGACATTTTCTATGATGCTCATTGAGGTATGATACTTTAGATTATACTTGATGTATTTATTAAATCATGCAATATGATAGATAGATGATGTGGTCAGCATCCTTGGATAATTTCATGTGTTACATTCTTAAATGGATAATTATTTGTTAATCCTTGATTATGGTTAATGAAATAATTGTTGACTATTCAAACTAGGGTTTCACTTGATTATTTCCCTATTCCTTGCAATTGATGATGTGGCAATTTCTTAGTAGGACATGGTTCTTACATATGATGAAATAAATTTGAATGTGTAGGTCAATTTATTGAGTATAATCATTTATGACATATTCATGTGATGAGATTTTTTTTTTGATAGTTTGGTCAATACTTATCTTATGAAATGCAATTGTTATTGTATCTATTATATTAACATATTTTCGGAACTAGAATGAATTTTCATAATTAATTGGAATATATTTTATCTATGATATTGCTATCAAGTTTTAACTATGTGATTTTGAATCAAACTCTCCTACTTATCATATATTTTATCTACTTGTTCATTCAATTATGTGTATTCAAATTTTGACTTTGACCTGACTTGACTTTTTAGCATATGTGGCAAGTTTATGGAAATGTCGTCTTTCTATGAGAATGCAAAAGGGTATGTATAGATCCTTCTTTTATCTATTTTTGAGAATATGTTGCATTAGTGCTATGTATATGTCATGATCTACCATGTGTGACTTCTACTTTATAGAAGGTTGTTGACATCTTTCACTCAATCAACCTAGTCAATAAATGTCAATTGACAATTTGGTCGCCTTGAGATGTCTATTGATATTTTAGTCAATATGTTGTTTGAAACATGCTTAGTCATTCTATATTTCACTTAGACTTTTGGTCAATGGTACTTTGACACAAATGAGTGTGTGGCCTTTTATCATCCATTTGTTTATCATAACAGTTAGATATATGTTGTTTATTTTGTGCTAAATGATGCATTATGATGTAAACACATTTGCATGTCAACTTTTGCAAGCATTTAGATGCATAATGATGATTAAATGTTAATGAGTAAATTAATTATGTTATATGTGTATGTCATTATATTTCATGATAAATCAAATGATGATGAGTTAGATGTAATGTGACGGCATTACTTGATTGTTGTTTGTTGAAACTAATCTATTGATGTGGATGCTTATTCACTAGCGAGCACCACATTTTAGATGGTATGTATGGTTGATTATTTTATTACTCATGATCACGGTGTGATTAAATGAATCATAAAATTAAAGGAAAAATATTGACTCCTAATATTTGAATCGATCTTCTTGAGTTACTAACATTGTGAATAAGCTAAAATCACTATAAGTGTGTATGTATGAGTATGGCAAGAAGCAAATATGAAGTATCTACTAGCAGGGTCAAATCAATGTGAGGCCTAGGTATAATATGTAAGCACACATATGTGTATGATATCATGTGATTTTAAGGTAGGTTGCTACTTAATTTTGAGGATTAATAAGATAAGTATTTGATTGATATTTCATTGGATATTGGATTTGATTGATGATATATGATGGACTAATGTTGTGGTGTTGTTCCTATAATACATCGAAGGGAATGAAACATCATAAGAAATTTGGAATATTGTCGTAGATAAGTAGTCTAACCTTGCAAAACTATAGAATGGTAATGGAAATCACACACTCCCGTCAAAAATGTTCTTGAAATGATTACTTATACATGTGTTTATATATAATGTGTGTTGTTTTATCTCAATTTGTTACTTCAAAATGCGTTAATATTGTCTTTGGAAAGATAGTTTCCATGAGAGTGTATGTGTTGATTTTATTAGAAGGTATTGAAATCAAACGTGGGTTTCATTTAAGGAAATGAAAATTTGATTTTATTGTCATAGATAAGTAGTCTAACCTTGCAAAACTATAGAATGGTAATGGAAATCACACACTTCCATCAGAAATATTCTTCAAATGATTACTTATACATTTGTTTATATATAATGTGTGTTATTTTCTCTCAATTTTTTACTTAAAAAATGTGTTAATATTGTCTTTGGAAAGATAGTTTCCATGAGAGTGTATGTTTTGATTTTATTAGAAGGCATTGAAATAAAATGTAGGTTTCATTTAAAGAAATGAAAATTTGACTTTATTTGAGTAGATGAAAGTCAATATCAATGATAAAATTGAATATAAATGCATGTATTATTATGAATAATGTAAGTTATATTATTGATCATTACCATATTGAATTCTTCAAATTCTATGGATATGTTTGTGAATTCTTACATATTTGCATTGGGACGATGAATTTCCTAAGGGGAGAATGTCATAACCCACTCTCCCATTCCCGAATAAATCGATTTTCTTTTTACCACTTGGATTTTATTAATAACTTTATCATTTATGAATTTTTTTAAGGAATGTTTTCATAATGAAGGATCTAATTACAAGTTTTGAAATGACAAACCTCGCCCTAATAGTTCTAATGGGAAAAATGAATTGGGGATGAGACTCATAGATTGCAAGTGAGATAAATCAGAAGGGGGGAAGCATACACTCAACCAAGATTCTATTATCGCTGAGATGGAGGACTTGGAGCAAGCTAGTGGACCAACAAGAAGTAACACTTCCAGGTTCTATCTTTAATGATAAAGAAATATCTTAATTACTTGAATAAATGTATATTAGATATGGATAAGTCACCTTGAAAAGTTAGATTTCTAATACTGAGATAAATTGGAAGTTTTATCTATTGTGAGATCTATGTTACTAATTCTTGTGTTGTTCCTTAGAAGCCTTTGCTAAGCTCATTCTTGGTCACTTGATGACACAAGGAGGGCAGGGAATTATCAAGGCCAAAGGCACACCTAGCTATCCAAACCATTTGCAAGAGTTAACATAGCAGAATACCAACACACAAAGAGAACAACACCTCAAAGAGGAAACAAGATAGTTTTATTGATTCAACAAATGATCATCATACATGCCTTGCTATAAGGCCTTCTAGATTTTAGCCAATTACAATTCATTCATAGTCCACAATGGTCCTACTTCATATTCTTGCTTCTCCCCTTTCTAAGTTCTACCAATCTGTCCAAAACTCAATCCTAGACCTCCTTAAATACTTGCCAAAATAGCTTACAGAAGATTCTAGAACATAGGAAGGCCACAAGTAGGCCTGATGCAATATTAACTACCTACACTAGAATTAAATATGAGCCAGGTTGGCCCAAACTAGAACCAGACATAGGGTACTCGACAAATGAAAACTTTTTCAAAACTAGTACTTGACATCCAAACAAACTCGACATCCTCCAATTCTTAGCAATCACGAAGAACTCGACAACCAAAGGACCACTCAGCAACCAAATGAATAATCAGCAATCAAAGGATCACTCAACAATCAAAGGATCACTTGGCAATCAAAGGAATCACTCGGGAGAAACTAAGAACTTGGCGACAACTAAAAAATTGGCACTCAACAATAACTAGAACTTGGTAGCAACTGATAGAATGGACAGAAGTGCAAGATTACAAGGAAACCCAAGATGCTCCTGCATCACTTGAAATTGATCTGATGCAGTTATTTTTCTTTATAAATATAAAATTCTCTTAAGATGCACTTTGGGGAATACACCTAAAGGGCATTAACTTCCCCCATACCAAAGGTGTTAGATCACTCTTCTTTTGGGAATATCTAATATGCTCATTATTATTCATTCTTTGAGTGAAAAATGAGAATGTTGTTTTGTATTTTTCAAATCATAACTTCAAAAAAAAATCTCCTTATAACTACTATCATGTGGGCATTGGAATCATAGGAAAATAGTTTCACAAATTTGATTTGAGTTGGCTGAATTCATAATCCAAAAACTTGAATCTAAAATTCTCATCATCTATTTACAAAGTCAGATATTTGTCAATATTAACATGTTGGGATCACATATTCAAAGTTGTGCTTGAATTTTAGACTTGAAATTGACCAAAATCAGTTATGGAAAGGAATATGAGCTCAATGCATATAACTTGGGAAGGAATTTTGAACTTTAGCAACGCATGAAATGGATATGAACTAGGCACTATAGGACTTTCTCTAGGTAGTGTAGACACCTAAATTGTCCAAATACCATTTTTGTGACCAATAAAAGAAATATTTATTATTTATTTAATTACCTTACCTTTAATTAAATAAATTTACATTTATGTAATTATATTCGTCTTTCCTTGATTTAAATAAACTAAGGTTTATTTAAATCCTATCCTTTCCACTTGCATCATAACCCATTCACTTTAATTAAGTACTTTGTTTACTTAATTAATCCCCTTCTAAGCCCACTTAGAATTAAATATTAAATTTAATCCTATTTGAGCACATGGATCCTAACTTTAACCCTCACCTAACCTCACTTTCCTAACCTAACCCATCATTCTAAGCCTATCCACTACCTAATCTTGCTTACTTTTCCTAATCACCTAGCTAATTCACCTTTTAATCCTAAGTGTGTGCTCACACATGTGTGAGGAATGCTCACACTTCCCACACCCCTCATGCCTTCCATGCCTCTTGCATATGTGTCCTCTTGCATGCGAATCAAGGTGTCTCACATGTGTGAGAAGCTATGCTTCTCACACCTCTTACACTTGTCATGGACATGTCACCATCAAAGGTTGCTCACACATTTGTGAGCATCTTCTCCCCCATTTGAATGGTCAAAAATCCTAATCCAAATGGAGTCTACTTGTCCTCCACCTCATGGACACCTCATCGATCCTGAGAAATCCTAGCCCTTCAATCTTGGATTGAATCTCAACCGTCCATTTTCTTATAAAAGGAGAGCCCTCTCCTCATCCTTTCACATGATCTACCATCTACCTCTTTGTTATGTTGTATGAATTGTGAGCAACCACATCCTATAAGAAAGGAAATCATCTCCACTTGGTGATTGCATAAGGTTTGCATTGGTGTTATTTTGAACAGTTTAATGCTCTTTTTATTTCATGTTATTCATAGTTACATGTTCTCTTGCATATTTTGAGGTTTTCATAATCATGTTGGAATAGACGTTAGTTGTTTAGTGTTTGTTCCTTGGTTACATTTTTATGCAATACATTTTTGGCACGCCTGATGGGACCCACGTCCTTGATTTCATCTAAAAAATTTGCAAGCAAACCTTTTTTAGTCGCAAAAACATCGCATTGTCATCCGCACTAGCTGCAACATCATCTTCATTTGTCATCTGCGTAGTTCAACGTCTCCACAGACTAGTGTCTCTGACAACTCGTGTCTCTGCCCTGTAACTAAAACTACTAGTTTCATCACTAGAAAACCTATTTTAGCATCTGCATAGTTTTCCATTCTATCATTTAGGTTTTCCTTTTTTCATCTGCAAAAAACTATTCTATCATCTGCATATCATAAACTGTTATCTACAACCTATCCTTTGTCATCTGTGACTTTTGGCATCTCTACAGTTTACTTTGTTGTCTTCATCTGACACAGTGTCACGTCACCTCAAAATCATACTTAGTTGTCCTCTATCGTCTATGTTTATTACCATCTATGTGTTTCAGTGTCTCCACAGTTCAACGTTTGCATTAACTGTGGTCTACACCTGCATTTTATCGTCTACGTTTGTAGATAGAGTCGCATAAGTTTTTAAATTATTTTTGCTAACTGGTGACTTATAGGTTTTTACTAATGATTTTTACATAGGGAATTAACCTTGAAGACTTAGAAAACAAAAATAATAGTGATTCTCATCACTAAGGAAATTTGTAGTGATTCTTATCACTTTAAACTTAAGAGCTAATGAGCTTGTATGGCTTAATCACTCTCGTTTGAATGTATGAATGTTTAGCATTGCAAACATTTAGACTTGGTGCTTAAAATTGACATGAATGTTTAGGGTAGCAAATATTTGGACTTGGCACTTAAAATTGACATGAATGTTTAGGGTAGAAGAAACATTTATAATTTTTTCTTAAAAAGAATTCATACCCTCTTGAATGCCCTAAAGGATAATTGACATGTATGCCTAGGCTAGAGAACATTTGAAATTGGAGCTTAAAATCAACATGTATGCTTAGGCTAGAACACATTTGGATTTGGTGCTTAAAACGAAGTCACACACTCTTGAATGCCATAAAGGAAATTGATTTTATTTTTAGCATCTTTAATTTTCAGCAATTTGCTTATGCACACGCTCGATTTACTTCTTGTTGAAAAATTTGTGCTTTTTATTTATGTTGACAACAATTTCAAGTTGGAAAGGACATTGTATGCTATAAACACGTGTGTCCTCAAAGTAGATTACACAACCTAAAGCTTCATTGGGAATGAACGTGTGTTTGTTAAATCCTAAGGCCACTTACGTATTCTCTCCCTTCGCACCTTTGGGTGATCTTGGGTGCACAAAAAATAAGTGGTCTTGTTTTTCTTTTTTTAGGAGGCCTACTTGGGGATTTCATCACCCCTTGGGATGAACTCAACTCTAGTGTTCTAGCAGAGTATAAAAATTGGGAGGTGAATAAAAAGACACCTCTCTTGGAAGCAAAATCTTGTCACTCTTGGCTAAGCCCCAAAGAAATTTATACCTTTGGGAAGCAAAGGAGGAGATTTGGGTTACCATCTCCCCCCGACTATGTGGAATTATTTTCTTTCATCTATAGATTTGGGCCTCACATACCTTGCATATATCAAGGATGCCCTCTAGTTGATCCTTGTACATCCTAGTCAAAACCTTATAGGATTTTTGGTGTCTTTGACATTCTTGAGTGTTTGAAACACACTTGCCTTGTATATATTTCCTTGTTTGATTTTTCATCTCAAAATTTGAAAAACCCAAAAACATCATATAACATAAAATTCCAAAAAAAATCATAAAAAATTCAAAAATCCAAAAAAATCAAAAAATTTCAAAAATAACAAAAACAAGTCTTGGTTTCAGTCCTCTTAGTCAAGTTGTCCACATCAATTCTACATCACATCCTCTTTCCATCGAATTCATCACCCTCATACATCTTTTGTCTTCATCATTCAAACCATTCCTTGAAGTCTTAATCATCTTTATTCATCCAAATCATTTCCTCATCTTCCTAATCACTCAATCTAATTCCTAATCTCCATCCTAGTAATGGTTTATACTCCAAATCACACTTTAATTCCCTCATCCAATGCTTCATAATCATCATCCTTCTAATCCAATTCCTTGTCAAATTCAATCATTTCTAATAAAGTCTTAATTCGATTCATTTACATCTTCCTCCATAATCAATCTTTCTAATTTCCTCCATTCAAGTTTTCTTATAATTCAACTATGCATCACATATTCTACTTTGGACATAGGAGCACTATCATCAACATTGGACTTTCATTCAAATCCAACATCCACTTGTTTGCAATATCATAGGGTTTTTATCACATCAAATCAACCCCTTATCCAATCAAATTCTATATCAAATCAAATCATATCCAATCAATATCATATCAAGTCCAATCCATTTCAAATAAAATCAACACAAAGTCCAAAATTGCTCCTAGTCCTAAGTTCATATTCCATCCATCATCAAATATTTCATCATCCTTCGTCTAACATCTATGGATCAAAATTGGCTTAATCAAATGGTTGATGATCTTCAAAGACAATATGGAGTTATACCTCCCTTTCAACCTACATATCAAATCCATCCTCAACACTTCATATCCAATTCTAATCCATCTCACATTTTCTATTATTCTACCTTTCACAAGGGAAATCCACCTCATTATCCTTCAACCACATACAATTCCATTCATATCCCACACAATTCCTCGAACACAAATGCTCTTGCCACAGAAATGGCGCAACTAAAGAATTATCTCTTAGCAAGTCTACAAAAAGAGTCCACCTTCCATGCCATGTGTCCTCTTCCCCCATGTTTTGAAGACCATAGTCCTCATGTCCCATCCAACCCGAACCCTCCATGCAATTCCCACTACTTTGAGCTCAATGTCAATAACCATCATCCCAATCCCCTACCCATGGTTCCCCCTTCACACTATCCTAATCCTCCAAAAACATAATCCCCACCTCATAGGGGGTATTTCTCATCATTCTTGGCTAAGTATAAAGAACAAGATAAAGTGCGCCAATCACCCAAAGTCATACCCCCAATGCCATCTCAAAACCTTCCTCCAAAGCATGACATTATAGATTCCTCTTCTCCTCTAGATCCAAGGATTTCTCCATCCCCTCACTCCCTGATCCCACGAGATTCATTCATCCCTCTTAGTCCATCTCATGATTCCCTTCCTAATCAAGATCAAGACATTACATCTAGCGTGCACATTACTGATTACACTCCATCTCAAGATTTAGCCTCCATAGATCCTCCACTTCATGAAGATGCTCCTTCCACTCCATCCACTAATACTCCTCCATGTCAAGATCAAATCACTCCATCTCATGCTCCCATTCCCTCCACTCCATCTCATGATCCATTCATTCTGCTACATGATCCTCTTTTAAGTCGAGATCAAAGCACCCCTTCATTTTCCTTTCATGATCCCACCCCATCTCAAAATCCTATTATCCCTCATAATCCCCCTCATGATCCTAATCATCCACATGATCCTATCACACCTATCCAATCCACTCATGAACCCCATATACATGGACTCACATCTTGTGTTGAAAATAATAAGTATCCCATTGAAGAAATAATGTCTCAAGATGTTGATATGCCTTCTACTTCTTCCAAATCCAAAATTCCATCATCCAAACCTAAAGCTTCCCCTCATTCATTGTCTAAGTCCATTATGGGCCCTTATATCCATATGCCCATTCCTTCCTCACTTCCATCCATTTTAGGTCCTTATGTTCCACAACCAAACCCTTCATCCCTTCCTTCCATTTTGGGTCCTTAAATACATCCATCTACCATATCCATATTTTCCACTTCATCCCCTCATGGTCCTAGTAAAGAAAAACAAAAGCACACATCCTTGAATTCCTTCCAATGATCATCATCCATACGCTCTCCACCCCATTTATCTTCATGCACCCATACCATGGCCAATGGAAGCAAATTGGATGCCAAAGAAAAAGAGAATAAAGCTAAAAATCCATAAAAGCCCAAGGATCGACATGTCCTCTCTAAAAGACATGTCCACGAAAAGAAAAATACAATCCAAAACATAACTCAAAGGCCACAAAGGCTCAAAATCAAAATTGCAAAAATTTTGTGGATCCTGAAGCTACTTAATGTAGCAATGAATCTCAAAGAAAGATTTCAAATGACATCCAATTTCGCTAATCCAAAGGCTCCCTCCATTCATGAATCATCCAAGCTTCCATTTTCCAAATCCATTTTGGGTCCTTATATACCCAAATCCACCATCCTAAATTCATCGTCTCCTTCATCCATTTTGGGTCCCTATATCCCAAAATCCAAACCTACATATCCTCCACAATTTCCTCCTTTTCATCACCCCTCAAAGTGTGTGCCAATGACGATCTTTCTACCTCCTTCATCCACTCATTCACAATTATTCAAACCTAGCATCCATCAACCATGTCTTCCTCCCACCCACTCCATCCCCTTAATCCAAACTTTTTCATAAGTCATTATCCTACATTCACTATCCTACCAACATCTACGAGAAAATAATAAAAAATTCCTTGAAAATAAAATAGAAAGAGACAAAGATATCAAGGGATTCCATCCATATATCTAGATGCTTGAGTCCTCCCTTCATTTTCCTATCATGTATCCATTTCCTTCCAATTCCACTTATCCATCCATTCACTTTTCCTTTTCCACTTGCACTCTACACTAGGGGTAAGCTCCATGCATACCACTCTCACATACATATCTTCCATACTTCCATCTATCATTCATTATCAATTTCCATCTTTGATCTTGACTTTCACTTTCCTCTCATCCATTCATATACACTTTCCATGTCCATACATTATCCTACATAATTCCATACTTCTTCCATATATTTGATCTTGACATGCTCTCCATCTCTTGCATTCCATAGTCCTTTTCATGTTCATTTCATCCATTTTCCATCCATACTCCTACATACTTCCATCCTTCTTTCACACATCATTGATCTTGGTTCTCCCTTCATATCCACTTCATATCCTACATGTCATCCATACCCTTCATATCATTATCCCTTTTCCATATCCTTCCTCCCATATCCCTTATTCATTCCCCTTTCATACCCATGCTCGTGATCACTATTAGAGGCACAATACCAAAATGTTCATACATGCTTTGGAAGAGCACATACCTTCTCTTCCTCCATATGCTAGCCTTCATACCATCTTTCCATCTTCATGCATCCTTTCCCACCATATCTTCTTCCATTTTCCTATCCTTGGTATGGTGCATTTAGACTCCTTTAAAACATGGTCCTTGACTTCGCATTTTTCGATACCATATCATTTGGCCCCTCATATCCTTTCACCATTCCTTTCATCCACTGACTCATGTTGCTTTTCCTCTATTTACCATGCCTTAGCCCTCCCTTGTCATTGGTCCGAATCCATTCTATCCCAAATTTGTTCAATCAATTCATTTCTATCCATTCTATCCCCCATTCGTTCATATCACATTCCATCTAATTCTTCCAACTCACTTCTATCAAATTCATTTTCAATCAATTTTCCCTTCTTCTAATTCTTTCACATCCAATCAATTCTACTCTCATCATTCCTCATCCTATCACCATCATTCTTCCAATCTTATCCACATTCATTCTTCTACTTACATTTCAATTTCATCTATTCATCCAACTCCCCATAAAATAAAATCAAAATCAAAAAAATCCCCCTATGCAATCAATACTAATCCAATCAATCTAATCTTGCAATCTTGTACATTAATCCTTCACCAATTCATCAATTTGACCCAATCAGCTAATAATCCATTAGCCATATTTAAACATTATCATGGGATGAATCCTTCCCAATTCTTGGATGTGCATTATGCTTATCGTTAGCTTTGCCATCCTTAATCAATCAACATCAATCAATCCATTCATTGGTTTTTAGCTTGACTAGGGGCAAAATGTTGGTTTGCTTTTGGTTTTTTTGTGCATGATTGCTTGTTACTTGTATGCATTAGTATTTTCTGCATTTTTCATGGTCTTTGCATCCTATTGATCCCAGGAATCATGGTCTCCCATATCATGGTTTCATAAGGCATATGGTTGTTTTAGACCCTTTTTATCATGTACTTGACACATTGTCATCTTGGTTCCTCATACCTTGGTGCATAGTGTTGAATACAATATCAAACTTAGGTTGTTCACGCCATTGCAGAATAACTTTATCACTCTTATCATTTTCCCCTCCCTTCCATACTCCTATCCATTTCAAGAGATCATCCATGTTTTCCTAACCCGTATGTCCTCTCAAGGGGGCATACCCTTCCACCTTCATCATCCTTCCTCATCCTTCCATGACTGGGGCATCATGCTACTAGTCTTATCTTCCCAGCCATTATATTTTATTTTTCTTTGATATAACATTACTAATGCTATATCAAAGAGGGGAAAAATGTAGACACCCAAAATTGTCCAAATACCCATTTCGTGACCAATTAAGTAAAAATTTATTATTTATTTAATTACCTTACCTTTAATTAAATAAATTAACATTTATTTAATTATATTCACCTTTCCTTGATTTAAATAAACTAAGGTTTATTTAAATCCTAGCCTTTCCACTTGCATCCTAACCCATTCACTTTAAATAAGTACTTTGTTTACTTAATTAATCCCCTTCTAAGCCCACTTATAATTAAATATTAAATTTAATCCTATTTGAGCACATGGCTCCTAACTTTAACCCTCACCTAACCTCACTTTCCTAACCTAACCCATCATTCTAAGCCTACCCACCACCTAATCCTGCTTATTTTTCCTAATCACCTAGCTAATTCACCTTTTAATCCTAAGTGTGTGCTCACACATATGTGAGGAATCCTCACACATGTGTGAGGAATGCTCACACTTCCCACACCCCTCATGCCTTCCATGCCTCTTGCATATGTGTCCTCTTGCATGAGAATCAAGGTGTCTCACACATCTGTGAGAAGCCATGCTTCTCACACCTCTTACACTTGTCATGGACATGTCACCATCAAAGGTTGCTCACACATGTGTGAGCATCTTCTCCCCCTTTGAATGGTCAAAAACCCTAATCCACATGGAGTATACTTGTCCTCCACCTCATGGACACCTCATCGATCCTGAGAAATCCTAGCCCTTCAATCTTGCATTGAATCTCAACCGTCCATTTTCTTATAAAAGGAGAGCCCTCTCCTCATCCTTTCACATGATCTACCATCTACCTCATTGTTATGCTACAGGAATTGTGAGCAACCACATCCCATAAGCAAGGAAATCATCTCCACTTGGTGATTTCATGAGGTTTGCATTGGTGTTATTTTGACTGGTTTAATGCTCTTTTTATTTCATGTCATTCTTAGTTACATGTTCTCTTGCATAGTTTGAGGTTTTCATAATCATGTAGGAATAGATGTTAGTTGCTTAGTGCTTGTTTCTTGGTTACATTTTTATGCAATACAGGTAGTATAACATAAATGGGATTTTCCATCGTGTTCCACCCTACACCAATTTTGATTGGAAATAAACCACTTATCATGAAAATTGAATCAAACCCAAACACATGTATATAGGGCACGTACTAAGCCTTCACTGTAGAAATATATGTATATGTGGTGTGAGACATTCTAAAGAACAAATCAAAAGAACATCATGTTTCTTGTTCGTGCCAGTAATCATTTTCTCTCCAACTGAGTGTTTGTTTTTTTCCCTAGAGCTTTGATTGAATAATTTAAATTTTTATTTTGGTGCTCATTGAGAAATTCATGTCAAGCTACATATTAGTCATACTACTATTTATTTAAATATTTCTTTTTTTTAAACTATGGTACTAAAGTATTCCTTATTGACCTAGAGAAATTATCAATGATAGAAGAAGTGTATTTCACGTCTACTGATGACCTACAGATTTTCTAGTGCCTTAGTAACCATTTTGTAGGAGTTCAAGTCCTCCCTTTATTAATAACATAAATTCTACAATGACCAAATCGAAATGAAAGACATCCACACCTTTTGTGAACATAGCCCTCGTGATATTGGGTTAGGACAAATTTCAAAAAACTATAGGAATCATTATGCTAAGAGTTTCCTTTGTTAAATTTTGGAATGACATAATTTTATAAATTCATGAGAGAAGAATTACTTATGAAGTGTGTTATGTTGAGAACAAGACTTTTAAAAAAAAATTGTTATATATAATGTACACCAATTGTTGATTCATATGGAGAATACAGTGACTTGGGTTATACATAAATATTTTATATATACATATGTTTATGCATGCTAGAATGGCATAGAAGAACTTTTGTATTTTCTATTTTTTCAAGAAAAGAGATGGTTGTGGCCTATGAGTAGACCTAAATTGATTAAATGCATATAGACTGAATACATTTCCTATTAGTAATTAATGTTCATATATTTAGCATTATTAATTAATGTATTTGTTGTTGTATAATGTCTTTGTGTGAATGTACTTATGTCAAAATACTCAACCTTGCCTCTTATAAAGAAATGCAGAAAACGAAGATGTTAATCTATTAGTATGGTGCATCTTTTCAATGCCACATAACATTTCTCAATTAAACTTATTTTTGAAAATGGATTCTCTTTTTCCTTCTGAAGGAGTACAATTAGTCTATCTTATGGAACTCTAATGCTATTGTTTGAATCAGGGATTTATCTTGCTAGTGTCGAGCTAAGATGATGTGATTGATTAATGTATGCTAATGGTATCTATGGTTTTATCCTTATGCATTGATGGGTATATGCATCTCAATGTTGGATAAACTATGTTATATTTTTGTAAGTGATGGAGATGGGAATGTGATACTAAAATGGTAAGAATTGGAGAAACTTATAAGTCTACCATTTTTAGTTTTAGAGAACTAAATTAGATCATAATTTGATTAGAATATATCAGGTATATATTTCTTCTTCTATCAATAGTATTTTACTTCTTAAACATGGTAGTGAGTAACACATCAGTGATTGTCATATGTGATTAAGTACTAAAATTAAGCATTATCTGTTAAGCTACCAATGACTTAAAGTGCAAACAATTATTCATACCTTGAAAGTCGAGATGTTTCTTAGCTTTGTAGTGAATTGTATTTTGTATGCATGTTTAAAAAGGAGCATGCCATAGAAGAAATGGTGCATTTATTTTTCAACTAGCAAGTAATGAATTATATGCATGTGTGTAGAAGAAATTGTGAATTTATTGATCATCTGAATTAATAATTTTTCATTCGATTTTCTATCACATGAGTGTGTTATGTTACCTTTTGAGATGAATGGCAAATTTTTGAATATATTATAGATAATGTATTGCACAAATCCTACATCTCTTGGTTTTACTTGGTTAGTCTTCCTTGTTGTTGCGTTAGGTATCTTTCATTTTATGAAATATTTAGGGGAAACTTAATAGCTTCATGGTAGGGTTATAAAGCACTCCTACAATATTCTCTCCTTTGTGTTCTTAGATAGGTTTTGGAGCTTCTATCCAAATGGTCGACATAATTGTACATCTTGGTATTCTGGTAACAGAATTATGGTTTTTTTTAATAATTGAGTATATATGTATATGTATCATTTTTGTTGAATTTAATGATAATTAATCAACTAATGTGGACTAGTCAATATTCAAATGATTTTGACCCTCCTCTAGGTCCACATATTATGGGGATTGCTAATGTAGCATTGGTTTTGCAGGGGCAGTCTTTATAGTTTAACAATTACAAACATACAGAAGTTGACAATCCACTTCTAGTGTTAAAAGAGTCAAAGAATTAATGAGAATATACTTTGACTGAAAGACATTATGGGTTGGTGAAAGGGCAGGCTAAAGTTGGAGCCCTTGAGGAGATAAGCTTTTTATTAGTATTTCAGGATCGTTAATGAATATTGTAATGTTTCTATAAACCACAACAATGTAGGGTGGGAAGATTTTGCATTAAGATTACAAAGGAAAGAGTTGCGTACACCCAATAACCTCAATGAAGCTACCAAATGGGCAAAGCATCACATGAGAAACACAAATAAACAAATGAAAATTGGTTACCCTTAGTTATATAACTACCTATTGTTGTATGACCACTTTTAGACACAAAAGGAGAAAACAATACTTACAATAGGTAATCAAAGGAGAGAAGATGATAGTTAGAGGAGATGATTGTTCACTTTTGGAGCTTTGATACTAGAGAATGTGAATATTCTGATCATAGGGACTTTGCATAAAGGAAGAACATGACTTGTTGAAGGGATCATCAAGATAATATGTTGAGGAGGATGATGAACTCCAATTTTGTCATGTTTTGGGCTCATATTTTAAGTACTCTTCCCATATTTTACATACTTGTATATATCATTTATGCTTCTATATAGACACGAAGTAGTAGTAATGGGAGTATTAAATGGACTTTATGTTTAATAAAATATGCTATTTTGATAATAATTTGAGGTTATTTCCATGGTTATTTCTTCTTCTTTTTTCATTAGTTTTGTGAAAGATGTGTGTTTTATGACTCCATGGGCTGAAATACCTTCCTAAAACCATTACTGTTAATTATCCTACAACCATATAGGAATTGTTTATTGATTCTAATTAATTACTTATGAACAACTGAATATGTTAATGAAAAATTTAATGGGTAGAATGCATTGAGATAACCCTCTAGTATAGGAATACCTATTAGTTATTATGGGTTCCAAGCTTTAAGGAGAATATGTTATTGCCACTAGATCACTATGGGATTTTTTCAAGGGGGACTAAATTGGTAGTAGGAAATAAGGATACAAATGAGAGATCATCTTCCACTTAGGGGAATATTCCCGAAATCTAGTAGAAATATTCTTCAAGAAAGCCCACTCTAGGGTAGTGGATCATTTACTTCTTCAAACTAATTTGGCTTAGGCTTCTTCCTCCTGCCTATTTCTTCATTGTAAAAGTCAAAAATATAATAAAGACTTCCCATTTATTTTGGAATGGTCAATTAGTCATTAGATTCTAGATTTGAATAAATAGCCATGTTCTCCTTAAGAAGAACAAGTGGGTTGATAGTTATTATCTTATTCATTCTAGTTGCAAGAACAAAGTGTGTGCTATGTACTTTTCAAATTCAATTCAATAAAGTGTTTATGGAGTTCCATATTAATCTATTGTGTTCTTAAGACACTACCTAAGGGGGCCCACTTAGGGAGTTGTATAAGTTTTCATTTTTTACAATTATATTAGTTGTTATTACTTTTCATAGAGCTCTAGTGTAACTATTCCTACAACTAATAGAATCACAGAGTTGTCCATTGTTCTTGTAGCCACTAGGGATAGAGTAATTCTTGTCCTAAAAATTGGGTGTAGATTTCATTTTGTGCAATAGGTGTTACAAAAAATTCATGTCCAACATAATTAGTTTTAAGGTAGAATTCATGTCTGAAAGAAGTGGTTAGTGCATATATTGTGTAGACCCATTTTAAGTTTAACATTGACCCTAGGTTAAAAATAAGATGTCGTCATTGAGTAGATTATAGCTACTAGTTATGATGTCTATGAGTAGAGAAATATATGTTCCTAGTTATCATCCTAGTTAAGGATACTACAGGTTGCTTTGGCATGTAGCCTTCCCTTAGGCCAAGGCTAAGTAGGGTTCTAGAGGGATACCTTTCTTTCAAATTATTAGGCTTTCTTAGTAGGTATTTAGGGAAATATGTTCCTCAAAAACCAAGGAAATGGTTGGAGACAAAAAAATTAGGGCATAAAAGATAGGACTTGAGATAGGGCCCCTCCACACAATTTTAAGCAAAAAAATCATAATCCTACAATCCATTTTTAGATGAAATATACTAAAGCATCTGAGAACTAGATGAAAAATCCCAAAAAATTTAACCAAAACTAGAAAGATCCAACCACTTGATGCCTAAAACTAGGGCATTAAAAAAACACAAAAAACTATAGGAAAGATGAGGGAAAGCTTCAAATGAAGTTTAGAAACCTTGGGAAACTCTATAAAAATACCCTTGTGAGGCTCCATTAGCATCACTTATGATGAAGGATTATCTTATCTATATTCTATCAATAATATGCTAAAGGTTTCCAAATTCATGTTCACATCTTATAATAAGAGAATCTCAATTGTCCTTTCTAAGATATAGTTCCTAAGAGCATATTTATTATGAGCACTATTCAACCCCACAATGTTTCATGAGAGGAAGTTATTTTATTAAAATTATAATTTACTTCAAGGGTTCTCTATCTCCCATTGTTAATTTCCCTTGCTACTTTTCACCTTGAGATTGAATTTCTATTGGAAATGTAGTATAGATCGAGTGACTGAGAGGGGTGGCAAATCAGGAACCAATAAAACTTATACTTCAATTCAACAATTAAACATTCACCATGTAATATGATATAATTTCATGCATGAAAGATTAAAATCAATAAGCATTCATAATAGTTGACACAATATTTGGTAACCCAAAAACCTTCCAAATAGAAAGTAAAATTGGGGTAGGGATAATACCCATGAGCTTTATATTGCAGTATAAATTTATCTTGTTAAAGCTTACAATTGATCACTTATGTTTGCATTCCCTATTAGGAGAACTAAGGATTGTTAGGTCCACCTTGTGAAAGTATTTATAACATACAATGAAGTATGCACTCTTTTACGAGATTTGGTAAAGACTGTTAAGTCCACCTTGTTAAAGGATTTGGTTGATGCACCTATTAGGATAGATTAGTGGTTGATCTTTGATATGCAATTCAGTTTGTTGAATGAGATTCCTTTGAAATACAATGATCACCTGACTGTGATAGAAAAGTCTCTTCTTTTCCTTATACTACTTGTATCCTTCTTTAATTTGCACTCATATGCTTCTTCTCCCTTTTCATATCAATTACATATGGATATGATACAATACATTACATATATACCATTCCACTTAATTTCCTTCTAGATTCGGCTACAATACCTAATTCAAAAAATCTTCACAAAGTTGGCTCACTTGTTGTAACTCAAGTTTTGAAGACCACTCTGTGATGTTTTGACACTTGAAAACACTTGTCAACACTTGACAATCTCTGGCACTTGATTGATGTAGATGCTTGGTCCATATTGATCACTTGGGGTAATAGAAACTCAGTTAGCACTAGATGACTCGATGAACACTAAAGAACTCAGTAACCACTAGATTACTTAGTTGACACTAAAATGCTTAATCAACACTATGATCTTCATCACTTATGCTAAGAGGCTCAGTAGGCTCTACTACGCTTGGATAACACTACACTTTGCCATTGTAGTTTGGTAGACATAGTAATGCTCGAAAAATACTAAAATCTATCTCAGATACTCGGTAGACACTATGAAGCTTGACATGAACTATAATATGTATGGTTGACTCAGGAGCAACTGAAACACTTGGTTTGCACTACCAATAATATGATAAGCTCAGTAGAAATTGTAGATCTTAGTGGCAGTGTAGTCAACTGATTAAGTGTTAAGTCACTAATAGACAAATGATTTGACTATAAGGTCAACAATCTCCCCCTTTGGCATTAGTGACAAAAAAAACTTATCATACCAAAAATATGAATACTCAGAATACAAGCCAACAATCCCCCTATCAACGATTTGTGACTTCAACTTGGTTTTGACTGGTGTCTTCTATTGTAGCTCAGTAACCTCTTACTCTATTTATTTTTATTTTTCAAAATTGCTTTTTTAAACATATTTTCTACTTCATATCTACATCACTTACACTATACATATGTTTCTTTCCATATTCCCCTTGTATATATACATATCTCTGAAGTATGATAATACAACTCCCCCATTTTGACAAAAATGCCAAAAATATTTACAAGGTTACACCAAATGTGAAAAACAATCACTATGTACCTTCAAAATGATCGTCATTATCTTGTCCCAATTTTCTTGTAGTACCTTTGAACTATGTAATGAAATTTGCACCTCTATAGATAGCTCCATCATATGATTAGCTATAGAAAATTTATTGGCATGGATCAATGTTTTTGCATGTGGTATGTGTCTTTGCATTGTATCCATGTTGAGAAGGACCATGCCTTGTATCTCTGCTAGTGTAGCCCTTATCCTGGCTTCTTCCCTTAATAACTTTTCTTGAAGGTTTCTCAAATATCTGATCTTTCCAAAATGTGTAGCACTGCAGCTAGGGTCAAGTGACAATTGATGTGCACTTGCCTTCAAATAAGCATCTATCTTTGCTAGCTTGTCCTTTATTTCCTTTATAAAGTTAGACCTATCACTTAATTGTACTTGTGAATAACTTCAACCAATTGATCCAAGATAAGTTGTTTCTCATCAACCTCAATATTTAGAGCATTTGCAAATATGCTCTTGATGTCTTCAAGTACTTGGTTTTTCTTTTTCCTCTCTTCTTCTTCTTTTTTGTTGTTTGGCCCTCTTTTTCCAAATCTCACTAAGAGTATCCATTTGATCAAGAGTTAGATTGGAAAGATCCTAATCTAGTATTGCAATGTCCTCCTGTAGATCAATCTATTCATTTGAGGCTTCTACCTCTTTACCCTTTGCTTTCTGAATGGAAGGAACAATTTCCTTTTCTTTACTTAATACATCAGTGCTCGAATGAGGCTTAACCTCAACTATCATTTCTCTTTCTATGGTAGTAACAATAGTAGAAATAGTAGAAATAGCATGAATAGTAACAAATGTGGAAGAAATAACACTAACAATGGGAATGTTTGCAATACCTTACTGTGACTCAGTTAGGCTTGATGCTAGAGTGATCTCAGCCCGCTGCTTGATAGATGAAGTGATGGAAAATTCACTCATTAATGCACTCTAAAAAATCTCTCCACTGGTTAGTTGAGTACTTGGTGAAGCATTTTTTACCTCAACTAACTCGGCAGAAGTCTTCTCTAAGCTAGATGGCACTAAGGCTTTTCTCAAAGAGTTAGGAAGAAAGGTCATTACCTTTGTTGCTATCTTTTAAGGATCTAAGTCTTTAATTCTCTATATCTCAAGAAGATCACCTCGTGTAGCTTCTTGATCCTCTTCATATTCAACATCATCTCCTTCCATATTTTCTACTTCCTCATCATCTATATCTTCATTATCTTTTTCTATTTTTTCTGCTTCATCATCCTTGTCATCAATTTGCACAATTTGATCACTAGGCTTGTGCAACCCATAAATATTCTTCCATGCGATGGTGTTGGACTTCACAACTGATTCAATGTCTTTAGATAGGATCAAAAATGCATTGAATCTAGGGGTTAGCTTTGTTTCATTCTCCTTCAATGATTTCTTCACTTCCTTATCAATGAGACTTGACATAAGTTGTCTAAGGGTTTTCTCCTTGATTTCCTTGGAAACACTTAATGCATTCTCTCAATGATGTGATATTGACTTAAATAGAGCATCAAGAACTTGCTTTGACAGTTCCTCTAGGGAGTATTTCTATTTTTCCATTTTAGCCACTAGGGCTTCCTCAATTTGTTTTTGCTCTTCTTTGCTCCTTGTCTCATACTTCAAGAATTTAAGATCTCCCATACCTACTGCACTTTGTAGTCTAGATAACCTTTCTTAGAAGGTAGGGGAAAACCTCTTAAATATATTTTTTTATGCTTCATCTTCATCATCTCCAAGTTTCTTTCTTGACTTAGTTCTTCTGGTGAATACAGTAGGGGAAGATTTTTCTTCCCTTTCTTCTTGGTAGGTACTTCCTCTTTGTGTTATTATTCCTCTGCATGTTCTTCCTCTCCTTCTTCTTTATCAAGATCATCTCCTTGTCCTTTAGTTAACAAGAGAGGGGCACTAGAGGATTTGGTGGCCTTAAGTAACTTTTCCACTTTCTTTCTTCCTCTTTTCACTGCTTGGGGAAGCTTAATTTCAAGAGTGATACTGGACTTGGCTTCCTCATAAGTGCCAAAATAAAGTGCCTTGGGGTCAACAGGTTCATTAAAGAGAGCTTCAATGATGTCTCATGTATCATCTATGTTTATTTGATATCCCAGGGGATTTAGACATGCCACTCTTGGCCACAATTATGCTAAGAGGAGGGTCTACAAGGGGAGGGATAATGACCTCTCTACTATTAGCAACTATGTGCAAACAAGAAATTTTAGTTTTTTTTCCAATAAAAATTTGCAAAGAAAAAAGTTTAGCTTTCACCTACTCACATTCAAGATTGTATCACCTATATTTAGTTTCCTTTGTTGATTTATAATATAATACAATGATACACATTGTATTCCATGAGGTAAAATGTACCTACAATTTGTCATGTTCATGGTTCTAAATTGACTATCTCAATGTAAATCAATGATATAAAAGAAATTATTCATAGATGAGCATTACATCTATGGACCCATTTTATCTCACAAAATAGAGAAAGAACTATTCTACGATTATTTTTAGATTTATTGACCTAGTATCTAAATCTTATAAAGTTTACCCCTTAAACTCATTATTTATTTTTTTCTTGGGGCTTTTTTTTTTTCCTCTATCAATTTTTTTAAAAAAAATAGAAGCATTCACAATAGTAATTAATGCATATTCATATTATTTTCCAAGATTTGTCAAGATTTTCTTTTTAAAATGGTGTAAAAAATGTTAATAATTTATTCATTTATTTTTGAGAAAAGGAAGATTTTCTCAATATAAATAATTTTTTTCTCTAAAAAAAATGAAAGATTATCCAGGGGTTTATGTCATTTTTGAGTGGATGTTCCTTAAAGTTATCCCTAGATGAGTTGGAGATACCATAACCCAAACAAAAATTTTACACTATTTTTTGCAATATGACTATTAGATGCTACATGATGAAATGTCACAAAACAATAAGGATACATGCAATAGAATTGAAAACTTTGTAATGTGAAAGAGCATTACAACACAATAGGAAATAACTACACGTGTGAGATTAAAGAAGATGCAAACACTTAAATATAATTCTATCTGTAAAAAAGTGAATTTATAGGGACACATAGAGTTATTTGAAAAGTCTCATAGGTTGTATAGTGTGGTGATTAATTTTTCTATAAGGTATCTATGGTGTTGATTTACAAATATCTCAAATAAGTAGGAACAAGTGAGAAAGTTGACATTATGGTGAGAATGTCAAGAGGACAACCATCACATAATATAGAATGAGGTAATTGGAAAATATTAATATATGATTAAGGGATAGTTTGCATTGGGCTCATAACCAATAAGAATAGGCACATAAAAGAAGTTCATTTAAATAATAGCAATCAAACTTACATGTCAGTGATGAAAATAAAGTAAATTGTCTAATAAAAACACTTAGAATCATATTTATGGACTCATAAAGAATGTTAGCAAGATTTACCACACAAAATTACAAAATTCATTCGATCTAGAATGCTAAAATATGTCAGCACAAGTTTTGAGGCATCATTGACAAGTGCTCTAAATATAACTCTTCACTAACAAAATATATATTTTCCTAAAATGACACTTAAAATCCAAGAGAACTTTATTCATTTATCTTTAATATTTATACACTACATTAAATTTTTTTAATAAAAAATAAATTAGTATACAATTTTATATATTTATTTAACTTCATTTAATCTTTAACTCACTAATGAGAAAAATGGCACTCCCCTACTCCAACTACTATAATATTATCAATTTCTATTAATTTTATATAAAATCTAATATTATTAAAATTTTCACATAACAATTATATTTTAAAAAATTTAATGTTTGATTTTATTTTTATCAAGATCTATTATTTGATTATTATTCAATTAACAATATAAAAATTATGATTAGATATTATTTGTCAAAGGACAGGACAAGATCATTATCATTATTAAAAACACAAGACAATATAAAGTTTAAATCTTCTCAATTAAGAGAAACTTCCGGATGTTATGCATAGTTAATTTTGAATCAACATATCACATCATCATTTATTATTTGATACACAAGAGTGAATTTGATCAATATTTGGATTCAAATATTTTTGGATTCTCTAGTCACCTCATAAAAACTCAAGTTGATGTTAAATGTATTCAAAATATTCTTTACTCTTCAATCAAAAAAGAAAATTCATAGTTATCTCCAAAATATTCTTTACATTCGTTAGAAACCATGTTTCTTGGATTTATTTAGAACAAATGGAAGTGTAATGAGACATATCTTCATTAAAAGTAATGAAATTAGTGCACATCAAATCATGAGTAAAAAGTGTCATTCAATAGGAAGAGAAGCATTCATTTTAGGTTTCAATTAGTCGTCCATTAAAAGGCCAACAATTCCAAGCACACATTTCATGAAAAGACAAAGAAGGAAAAAGGTATTTGCCTTGACGTCTTCCACAAGAGTTTTGTTTACAAATACAAAAGATATTTCGAGGATAGCAAGATAATAAGGACTCTTTAATACACATCTTCTTGGAATATGGGCCTTCTCTTGTAGAAGGGCTTTTCTTTTTCTCTCACCCAAAATTTTGTATTTATGCTTGCATTAGATTTTATGAGATATTTTCTTATTGTCTTAAAAACATGGACAACTACTAAGAATGTGATTTCAAATAGCATTATTGGAGGTCCCATATGAGCATGGCACTAATAAAAAATGCACATATTTTACATGAAATTGACTCAATATCAAAATGCACAGTTTGTTTATTTAGTCATTTAAAAATAAATATATATTATAGAAAGATATACAATCAATTTTGAAGATAGTACTTCAAGTTTATTTATTTATAATAATAGTAATTCATAATAATGAGTTTTAAGATAATGAATGTTTAAGCTAGTTTGTTTCTAGTAATAATAGTTCATAATATTAAAGATTTTAGAACCGTGAAATAATTATTCTAAAGTCATAGATTTTACAATTTAATACCTTGAAAGTTTAATTATGAAGTTCAATTGATATTAGGTTTCTTATAAGGAAAAATGAATAATTTATATTTTTTTAGTTTTTATTTATATCATTTAATATTTATGTTTACATTTTGTAGAGAATTTAAAAGTATTTTTTAGTATAATTTTTTATACGATATTTATATTTTAAATTATGTTTAGGAACCTAGTGAGTGAACTAACTTTTACACCAGAACAATCAAAATGTATAGATCAATAATAGATCATTAAGAGGGGTGTTGGCTATTATACCTTGCAACCCTAATTGTCTTCATGTTCTCTATAAGTTGCCTCATCTATAACTCGGCTACGTCATATGTGTGACCCTTTTTCACAATTTTGTAGCCTAGGTCAACTCCTATACATGGCATGTTGTTAGGTCTATTTGATTGAAAGATTTTATATGCCACAACATGAACACCAAATTTTATCTCCAGGTATTCAATTGGTACAACCTTTAATCCTCGATTAACCTAGTGTGGTTTCATATTGGGTTCAATTTCATTATTGGAAGTCATACATAATGCTTTAGCATTCTTTGTTATGGGATACCATGTGACCATATGAATTACACCTCATGTAATCTTAATAGGTTCAATACAATGTAAATCCAATCCTCTTTAAATACCTTTAGGAAATCAAGAGTGTGAGTGAGACCCTTGGTCTCCATGTGTTTGTATTCATCTTTCAATTTTCCAACAACACACAGTTTCTCATACACTTCCCATAGCTCATAATCACAATTTTTTTCAATTTTACAGTGATAGAATGAATGGGTGTTATCAACCAATAAAAATCTAGGTGGAATAGAAGATAACGCATGCACCTTGTTTGTTTGTGTTGCAACTTCTAGATATTGCTTGTGCTTAGGCTCTTTACACATTTCATATTGGATCAATTTCATAGAGTTTACCTTTGTCTTTTTCTTCATGGTTGCAGAACTTGAAGCTATTGTCATAGTTTATGATTTCAGAAATTGAACACTCACACTTTTCTCGATTCACACAAGATTCACCTTCACATTTTGAATCTTCAAAAAATTTTCATGCACAATCTTCTACAAACAACTATTCACAAAAATTGCTTAGATTTTCTCTTCACTTTTAAAATTCAAGTTAAAAAAATGAGTTACTTTTTCCCTATTAAATACACAAAAGGTTGTTTTTTTATATGCATTACGGCATATTAAATACTTTGTACCCCATGTTTAGTTGTCATTAATAAACTTGGTCAAAACATCATTTCCATCACACACTCAGTTAGCACAATATAGTTGTGTCAAGCTTGGGCAACACACCATCTCTCATTACAACATTGCTTGCTTGGTCAACACTATATCTTTAGTTACTGACCATCTCAGTGTGACTCACTAACTTTTCAAAATTTCCAAACTCCATGAGTTTTCCTTGTGCATCAAACAATATACAGATGTGGACTTCCTTCCATTACATTCTTAGGAGCTAATGAAAGTTATATCAATAGTAGTGCAGTTTCATACCTTCTTCTAAGGTTTAGTTAAAAGTAGAGGTTTCACCTAATCAATTAGATGAGGTGTCACCATTAGTTTCATTTGATTTTTCATTCTCTTCTGACTTCTTCATCCATATCTTATTCATCTATTCACATATTTCATCAACATTTAAACTTTACCTTTTCCTTTTGGATCTTCTTGTTTAGGTGTTGACACTCAGTACTTGCTTAAGTGACTAATTCATTGACAATGATAAAATGTCATTCTAGAATTCCTCCAATTTCTAAATCTTCCTCCAAATTGAAATATCATGCAATTAGCACCAATATGACCATATTGTCCACATACAATGCAATAATACCATGTATTGTAATTCCAAATGATTGTATGACCTTTCTTTCTCAGTGTCTTGTTAGACTTCATCTATGATCTGCATCCTTTTGAGTTGTGTCCAACTTGTTGCAAGTATAGAGGTAACCATACTTCTTAGGGGTCTGAATGAACATGGATCTACATTCATATGCTTGGTGACCATACTTATTGCAATGATAGTGATATTCATCATAACATTGGACTTACCAATTTTTCTCCTTTGGACATTTTTTGTATGTCCAATCTTTCCACAGTGATAGAAAATAGGTTTCTTTGGCTTGGGATTATTGCACACACTTCTTTTTTTAGCTTGTTTGAATGATTCTCCTTTCTTGGTAGTAGAATGCTTGGTATATCCTACTCCATATGTGTCTCTTAGTCGCCTCTATCTTCTAAGTTGTTCATCTTGTATCTTGATACTTTCATCAAATCTCTTTAGTCTCTCATTTTTCTCTTTCTCAAATTCCAGTTCTCTCTTCATCTTTTCATTCTAAGTTCCACAATCTTTTCCATCTTCTTGCTAATCTGATGATTTTCATTGAGTGGTTAGTTCACCATATCATGTTGATTCCAGGTCAACCTTGTGATTTCTTCATCCTTAGCATCTAGCCTTGTAGTGATATGTCTTTTTTCTTCTTTAATCATTTTTTTCTCATCTTCAACTTTTCCCTTTTGCTCCATTACTTCACACATCCTAGTAGATTGCAACTCTTGTTCTCTTTTCAAGGATTGTTTTTCCATAGTGAGGTTGTGATTTTTCTCTAGTAGACTAGTTATGGGAGCATTAGATTCATCATACATATGTTGAAGAAGATTGTTGAAGTATAGAAATGGGGAAGATTGATGAACCCTATCATGGAATAGTCATTATTTTTTCACTGATGTCAAGCCTTCTACGTTATGGTGAGACAATTGCTAATTTGGTCTAAATGCTATCATTTGATTGATTACTATAGAGGATTTGAAAAGAAAGGATAACAAGAATATCTAGAGAAAGCTTGAGTTATATGGTGTATGAAATAAGCACTAAGACCAAGTAAGACATTGATGATATAGGCTATTTGTCACCTACTTAAGGCTATAATGAAAGGATACTTCAGAAAAGACAAGAAGAAGGCTAAGTAAAGAAATATGTCTGCCAAGCTGGACAAGAAAATAGTGGAAGCCGAGCAAGTCAGTGTAGGCTGAGGAAAAAGTTAGTTGAAGCTAGGAAAAGTAAGTTTAATATGTGCTAAGAAAAGAGAAATTTAGTAGGTGTTGAGTGAAGAAAGTGTAATGTGTGTCGAGCACCAGTAAATACTTAGTGTATGCAAAGCAATCTAATGTTGACCAAGAATTAGAAGATAGCATTTTTTGAGCAAATAGCATGTTATTTGTAAGTGCCAGTAAAATGAATTTGATCAAAGATTTGGTAAATCTGAGCCAACAAAGTTGATTTCTTGAATTGTGTGAAGCATGTGGAAGATAAGTATGATGTGTTGGTGGCATAGAATTGAAGATAATCTTTTTGAAGATGAATTTCAAGTGGGTTGTAAAGGAAGTTTCTAGAGGGAACTAAATAGAAAAGAGGGTACATTAAATGAATCTAACCTAACCCTAAGATGGGAAATTGTGGTTAAGCGATAAAAAATATAAATTCTCTATTTAAGGAGATAACAATCTAGAAGAAAAGTGTCATAGTGCAAACTAGAGTAAGACAAGGAGTCTTGCGGTGTTACTTCATTTGGTGGTCGAAGGGATGAATTTGTAGTTGGTATACCAAGAAAGAAGGCATAGGGAGGTGAAGGCTTGAAGGGTGAACAAGATGTTAGAGACGAACGATATTGAATGCCAAGTAGTAAGGAGGACTGAATAAGAGATCTGTAGTCTACAAGTAAGTTATTTTGTTATCAGATCAAGTCCTACTATTACTTTCTAACAATTGTATCAGTCTGAATAAATCATTTGAATTAAGGTTGACCTAATAGTCATGAGTAAATCCTTTAATAGGGTGACATTCTAATGGAATTTTCTAAAGTCCTCTAACAAAGATCACTTTTGATAGGGTGATTGAAATCCTTTAATCAAGGTCACATTTAATAATGTGTATTGTAACCTCTAATAGGGTTGGCTCCTCACAGAGCTCACTTCATAAAAGTGAAAATTGGTAGCATGTTACTCAAATTGGGTTTCTACGTAAAATCCTAGTGCCAAAATGTGTGAATGATATTGTGGTATTTCGTGTTTATATTTCTACAAAGTTCATTTAACCTAGGACAATAATATACTATAGTTTGAGATATTGGATGATCAATGCATGCACAAGCATTTTTTAAGTATTGAAAAGTTTTATCGATACATTTGGACCTTGGATAACTGATTCAATCCCATCTAATTCCAACAACATATTTCCATCAGGTAGTTCTTCAATTACCTCTTTATGATATGTTGTTTCATTATTTTTTTGAACAATTTCCTTCCTTCTATTCAATGATTGCTTCATTTTATCTTTCATCTCATTGATTTAGTTCATGACCATCCTTAATTCCAACTTCTAATTTTTAATAGTCTTATCAAGACCACACCTCTTCATGACTCAAGTCTTTACTCTGAGGTAGTAAAACCTTCAACAAGATAACTATGCTCTAATGCCAATTGTTGGAATATTAGGAAAGGTAGGATCTTGAGAAGGGGGGTGAATTAATATCCCTTAAAACTTTTTACCTTAAACAAATTTAGTATTCCCTTCAATTCCTTTGTCACTCTGTAATCACATAACATTTACCATGATACTTGTAAATGAAAGTAATTTAACTAATCTAACATGCATAAACCATAAAATTATAAACGTAAACTCATAACACGTGGCATAGGTATTTTTTACATAGAAACCCTTGATTAGAGGAAAACCTACAGTGGGGATGGCAACCACAAATTGATCACTACTACAATAAGAGGATGCCTTGCTAGGGCTACAATATTTTTTTCACTTTTGGAAACCTACTCTGTTAAGAGTATACAATAAAATCTACTAGGATCTAACTTCTTCAAGGATTTATAACACTATTCTAAGTGTGTAATTGATTAAGATAATTACATAAAATAATGTTAGGTCTACCTTCTTCAAGTATTTAGACTACTATATTGATCAAAAAGTAGTAGAAAATGATATGAATGATATCAAATTACTTTTCTTGATCGAATCTCACTTTTTCTCAATTGTATATCACCTCCAATGACTGATATACAATTCCTCTTT